>VWZL01004979.1:0-138626 GCA_013396915.1 Stercorarius parasiticus | reverse complement strand
GGGGTGTGGGGGGGTATCTCTTACCTTCCCCCTCCTCCCCGGGCCGGGCCGTGGCGGTGAAGCGGCGGGGCGCTCCCTCCCGGGCCGGAGCGCCCGCCCGGCGGCTGCACTTGTTGCCGGCGGCCGCGTCCCGGCAGCGGCGGGGGTGGGGCTGGGACCGCGGGTGGGCTGCGTGTCCCCTGGGCTGAGCTTCCCTCCGATGGACGGAGGTTGGGGCGGGGGCGTCCTGTGTGATCCCCTTGGAGATAGGGAGCGCTCCTGCCGCGGGGCGTCATCGTGCTTGGAAAGCACCGGGGAATTTACCCTCTCCTTGGGTTGAGTAGGGGAAAGCTCCTCCAAAAGTAGGCTGAGGGGAGACCTTATCGCTCTCTACAACTACCTGAAAGGAGGTTGTAGCGAGGTGGGGGTCAGTCTCTTCTCCCAGGTTACAAGCAATAGGACAAGAGGAAACGGCCTCAAGTTGCGCCAGGGGAGGTTTAGATTGGATATTAGGAAAAATTTCCACACCAAAAGGGTTGTCAAGCATTGGAACAGGCCGCCCAGGGAAGTGGTGGAATCGCCATCCCTGGAGGTATTTAAAAGACGGGTAGTCGTGGTGCTTAGGGATATGGTTTAGTGATGTTTTTTGTCAGTGTTAGGTTGATGGTTGGACTCAATGGTCTGAAAGGTCCCTCCCAACCTAGGCAATTGTATGCTTCTGTGATCATCCTCTTTCTACACGTGAGGAGGAAGATACTTAAGAGATTGTGGCTGTGGGCTTTAAGTTTGAGCTCCAAAGCCATTGTGCTGCCTCAGTGGTGGGGCCCAGCACTGTGTTTTATGGGCTGTAGACACATTGGTCAGGGCTTGGTTCTGCACCATCACTGTATCCCAGCGTAACGTGTGCTGAGGATCATCTGGAAGCATGCCCAGATACCTAATGCTGTCCTTGTGGCAGTGACACCTGGACAACATCAGGCAGACAGAGCTGACTCCTTAGAAGCACCATCAGAGAGCCACAAAAGCGGGTTAGATTTGTAAGCACCCTAAAATTGGGTTGCTGTTGTCACGATGCTCATTGTACTGACCTATGAAATGCTGCAAACTCTGGTGGTGGTTGTCCAACCTGTAAGTGTCATGTAAGAGTCAAGGAGAATGACTTTTTTTTTTTCTGACTTCATGACCCCACTGCCAGAGGTGTGCTATGTTTGTTAGTTGGATGACTTCTGCTAAGATCATGGAGCTGCAAGGATGATCCGTGGGATCCGCAGTTCAGCTCCCACCTTCAGCCTGTCTCTGTGGGAGCAGGACAGAAGTACTTTCCAGCCTGTCCTACACACTGCTGCCATGTCATCTTGTTGGCGAGCCTTTGCTCCTTCTCTGGCTCCAGAAGGACAAAAAGAGGTTGCCCACTCGTGTTAACACTGTTCTCTCCTAGGTCTTCGTTCTGCTCCCTTCTTGCTTTCCCAACTGTATTTCTCCCAGCTCCTTGTCTGGTGTATCTCCTTTGGTCTCTAGTCTGACTGTTGCATGGGCACAGGTCAGACAGCATTCCTGTTTGTTCTTTGACTCTTTCTCTTCCTACCTTAAAAGCACATGCTGAGCTTCAGGGAAAAAGATGGTACCCTAATCTCAGACTGATACTGGTGAATAATAGCACTTACTGTTCCATCAGGGCACCACACTGATGTATGAGACCGAGAGCATAACAAAACTGTAGAGACAATTCTTTTTTGCAAAGTGGTGTCCGGTGCGTAGCACCAAAACTGAAGTAGCGATATTACAAATTTAACAAAAAAAAAAAGTGGAAATGGAATACGGCAATCTTTTCCATACATCCAACTATTAATTAAAATCATTTTTTTTAATCTCTTCTGTGGTCTGGGAAGTTCAGGATTTTTTCCATAACCTTAAATAGTTGTAGTATTGTGGTCAAACCTAATGGGGGAAGTTTTAAAATGTTTTATGTGACATGAACTTACAGGAAAAAATCCAGGCCTCTTTCCAGATAGTGGGATAACAGGGTTCATTTTTGGGGAATGTGGGTAAAAGGAAGACAAAATAGCCAGTGAATTCATGGTTGGTTCAAAGCTCAAAAAATCCTTGATTGGTCAAGTCATTCTTAATTTGATGTGTTTATCTAGAATAGAAAAACCTGTGTTTCCTTGGGAGGGGCACTCAGAAGGATGTGACCCAGCTGGTGACATTAGCCTTTAGACCTCGGTGACCAGCGTGACAGCTGCTTGTGTCGGCTGCTAAAGAGGTGCTAAAGCTGATGATTTTATGAAGCATCCCTGTCCCAGGCTTGACACTGGAAGACGTAGGTTTGTCCGAGGAATTTGAACAATGACATGTGGCAATTAATAACTGCAGTGCTTTGCGCTGAAGTTTATTTTGAAAAGCAATGGGTCTCTGCATTTCAATTATTATTTTTAGTTCCGTTTAGCAGCTATTTTAGTCTCATAACCACGTTGCGTATGTCTCTCTGACAATGTTTATATTTCAGCTTTCTCACCAAACCAACTGTTCGCAGCACTAGCTTTTCCCTCTTCCCAGATCTGCTTTTTGCTTTGTCTCAGTCCCGTCGTAGCTATTGCTAAGTTGAGCTGTTTTCGGTTTTCTCCAGTTACTCAATGGCTTAAAAAAAAAATAAATTCATTAACTATTATGACGTTCAGCTGTCATCTTCTGAAAGTACAAGGAGAGACAACTGTCAGAGTAATTCAGTAACAGTTTTGCATCAAGCGGTCCCTTTCTGTCAGTCAGGGAACAATAGTGGATAGTGACTGTAGTAAATCCAGGCGCTGCAAGCCCTTGTCATCTCGATGATCGCATGTAATGATGTGTGAGCTCCTACAGAGAGCCTTACGCTGAAGCTGCTTATAGCAGCTAACCAAACAAATACATCGAGTGCCCTACAGGGCATATGCTTCTTAAGGTTTTGCTGTGGCTTCCAGCTACAAGAGCAGGTAGAACTCTGTGCAGGCAAGATCGATTACAGCTTGAAGCATTCATTTTCCTAATCCGTTGGAAAATACCTTCCTCTTCCTGCATTTGCCTCAGTACATGGGGTTGGCAAAGAAGACCCTGAACAAAAAAAGTGTATTTTGAGTTCCTGAATCCAATAAGAATGGATTGAGTGGGTGTTGTCAAGTACCTAAATAAAGGGAGTAGAATATATAAGCCAATTAGTTTATATTAATGAGATTTGAAAGAGTTTGACCATCCTTGGCCTTAGAGGTTTTGCCAGTACAAATTGTGTTGGGAAATCTGTTTTGGGGCTTTTTAGTATAAAAACCTTATTTTATCAGCTACTGAAATCTTTTACCCCAGAAGCAAGCAAGAGAGAGAGCTTTCTTTGGTAATAATTTCAGTAGTGGATTTGTACTATAAAACCTGACATTAGGAAGAAAAAAATGGTCTTTCTTTGGTCTTTGATTAGAAAGCAGAAGGAAAAGCAAGTGGAAGAAATTGAAGGAAGGAGAAATATGTATGTTTAAAGCACTGTACATAAATTGTAAAGAAAAACAAAAAAGCTAGAAAAATTAATACTAAGCTACCTAAAATGAGTTGTAGAAATGTTCATTTTCAAATTATCTTGGTTTTACAAGCCACGCAAATGCCGCTATTTCACTATCCTTACTCTGAAGACCAGAGCAAAGTTTCTGGGGGCTGAAACTCCCAAGGTGACAAACTAAAACAGTTTTGGAAGTTGTTAGGCATGTAGTTTTGAAGCAATGAGACGGATTCTTGCTACCGCTGATGTGAAGGGCAAAGCATCAGCTGAAGTCATTGTATTCAGGACTGGCATCCCGAGTGACGCATAGTGAATGTGGAAAACAGGTAGTTTCTGAGACCTAAAGTCTTAATTTTTTTGATTCCTAAGCTTTTATTTGGTCCTGTTAGCTGTGTTCAAGAACCACTGCTGTTGGAATGCTCGCTCCTATTTGTTGAGTGTATGTGCCTTAACTGAGCATAACACTTCAGTGAGATAGCTGGCATTAATGAAGATTTCAACATATGTGACAATCCCCAGCAGAACTTCACTTGTTCCCTTAGACAGCTGTGAAAGCCCGTGTCTTAAAGGGTTCACACTTTAATCATTAGATTACTAATAGTATTAAAATTTGCCTAAGCCCTTAGTTTTCTCCTTTCTCACTTAGAAATCAGTTAAAGTTTTGAGACGTTATAACTTTTAACTTAATTTATTTGAAATTGCAACTTTTCCACTTGTATTTCAAAAAATTTATTTATTTTTTTAGAGAAAGTGGGGAAACATCATTGAAGTATGAGGCTGGGATTTTTCTTCTCTGTTTAGTAAGTTAAAATCCTAAATATTTATGATGCAAACTGAATTCATTAGTAGTTAATTGCTGAGTATTTGAAGAAATTTAGGAAGAAGGAAAATTGTACTGTCTCTTTGGTATCAGACAATTGCCAAGGAACCGTTCAATGATATATAGAGAAACCTATTGTAAAACAGATAAACAGAAGATGCTTGAAGCTTAGGGCATTGTACCATGCAGCAGCTATTTTTAACATTTGTTTAGCAAAATCCATTACTGTTTGGTAAGGTTTGATCCCTCCTTTTAACTTTCTCCTGTGGTTCTATCCTTCAAATTAATTTTGCAGAGATTATGTTAATTTTTTGACTGTGCTTTACTTGTTTGTTGGTTTTCCATGTGGATCTCCCTAGCTGCATGTGTGACTCTGGCCTCTGTTAACTTATCTGTTAAGCAGATAAAAAAAATTATTTGTTTGTTGCAGTTCTGTAAAATGTGTGAGACTCTAAAACAGAAAATACAACTGCTAATAGGAGACAAAGCAGCCTATAAAAAAAAGAGGGTGTACCCCACTTAAAGGAAGAAGTACTAAGAAAATTGTAATTCATGTGTGTCCTCAGTCAGAATGGGCTTCTTAAATTACTAAATGAATAGTTGAACGGTTTATTGGGGTGAGAGGTTGTTTTCATGTCACATGTTTCTAGCTTAAGGGGATTCAGCATCTATGACTTTTGTCATCTATATGGTAGTCCTTCCAATATGACATGTCAGTCTCTTGTCACACATTTCATCCATCTATGAGAAGCTCTCAGGAATAGAAATCACTGCTGCTGAAACCTATTTTAAGGCCTGTTTTTACCTTGGGGGTTCTTTTTTTTTTTTTTTTCTGAGACGTTCACTTCCTTTATATCCAACATTCCAGATGTGCCAAGGTAGACAACTTGTCTCTGGTTTGACATTCAAATCATAGAAAGTGGAGCTATTTGTCACAAATTGGGGTTGAGGCACCATTTCTGACCAAATTTAGTCAGTGGAGCGAAGTGTGGTCCTTGCCCCATCAGATGCATTTTGAAAGATTACAGACAACCCTTCATCCTTATACAACGATGATGATGATGTCTCTCACATGGGGCCTCAAGCAGTGTTGTTGGTAATAAGCTCCTGAGTGTGGTAGATACAGCTGAGGGATGGGAATCCATCATCTGACTTCATCTCTTGACTAGAAATCCAGAGCAAGGAGTTTTAAGACAACATGCTCTGAGTTATTGCAGTTGTCTTGATTACAGAAGTAGAAGTACGGTGAAGGTAATGGATTTGCGTTGGACCGATATTAGTGAAGCAGATTGTAATCTGACCCACAGGAATTTGGTGAGAAGAAACCCAAGACAGAGCTACAAAGCTAAATCTTCTGACTCACACATTGTGCTTTAACTGCTATAAAATCCTCCTGTGTTCCCCGTGGAGCACTTTCTGGGGGAGAGAAGGCAAAGAAGCTGTTAAATACAGCTCTTAATATGAAACAGTGAAATCTGAAACAACGCTAGGTTGAAAAGGCAGGGGAAATGTGAATCCAGCAGGTGCTATTCCATCAGTCCTGAGCAAGCCAAGGATGCAGACAGCAGAAGAGCTAGTAAACTTTCCACAATTTCATTTTTTGAGGGGATTAAGGGGTCCTGGCAGTGGAGACCTTGGGTATATTGTGATGTAGTATTGTGTTAGAATAACTTGAGAGTTGTGTTTGTTTTACACAGCAGACTGCCTTGTGGAGACACTGCGTGGCTCGGAAACCTTAGTTACGGCCATGCCAGTGCATTAAACAGCATGTGGGGGTGTCTCTGAGTTGTCCATATTGCTGAATACTTAAAATGGTTGATGGCATCAGTTTGGACTGGGCCATCTATCTCTCTCCCATGTGATTATTGGGTGTGTTTTACCGTGGGCCAGGGACTTGTTTTACCACGTTACCATGGCCCAGGGACTGTTCCTGGCAAACCGCTTGCCAGTCTGTTTTGGAAGGCAGGATGTTTTAATGGTACAGGTGCAGACCGTTTCATGGCAGTTGGCCTCGGTCCCAGGAGGTTCTCTTGAGCGCGGTTGTTTATTAGTGTAGACGTCGCTGCCGAAGTGATGTTAACGTGATGTGTGCCGTGGCTGATCAGCATGCCGGAGTAACCCAAGCACAGTGCCGCACTGGTGTAGCTACGTTGCTTGTGTGATTCGGAGATGTAACATAGTTGTGCTTCTTACCCAAAGAAACAGGTTGGGTCACAAATTGTGCTAGCAGCTCCTTACTGGTATTCAGTGGGCTGTTTCCCTTTCTTGGGTGTTTTGGGGCTCTTTATTACTAATCAGCAATGAGTAGTGCATGCTGATCTTGGAGGATTGCTCAGGATCGTTTGTGCTCATGATGGTCTTATGCTCTCAGATAACGTACTGTCCTGTTCCTTCAATGGCGCCAATGGGAATCGAGGTCCCACATTTATCTCAAGCTTCTGCATTCCTATTTTAATGTCTCTTGACATGTTCACAGCTCCTCTTTGCTGGTGGGCTGACGGTTAAGCACAAATTCTTTGCAGACTGATGTGTCTTTTGACTGAGCGATGAGCCCTCCTTTTCAGTACCTCCCACTGCTTCAATACCCTTTTTGATCATTTTTTTCCTCATTATGTGCCTATAAAGGGAACAGTCCTCCATTTGTTCGGTTTCTGTCCTGAATGTCTCTTTCCTTTTATCTATAATGTAATATCTATCAGAGGAAATAGCTTGCTGCAAGACCATGTAATTGGCCTGGAACCTCTGAGCCCCAGTATGGCCCCAGTCTGTCACCGTTAAAGCCCACGAGTGCTTTACTCTTGAGTTATCCTAATGGGAAAATCGTCTTCCAAGGGAACTGATAAAAGCTGGTACTCGGGATGTTTGTTGTAAAGAATGGGAAGGAACAAAGTTGCTTGATGTCCAGAGAATCTACATGACCCAGGAGATGTTTATATTAGTGCTTAATTTTTCTAATGCGTTGTCTTGTCAAAGGGAATGTTCGTTGTGTTTAGTAGTCTAAAAAGCTTAAAAGACTTATAGAAACTTCAGAACTTAGTATCCTAAATAGCTGACTATAAGGGAAAAAAATGTATTTTGTAAGCCACTTGCCAGCGCGTGTCATGAATCTGAATGGTTTGTGCTAATGTTTTGAAAATATTAAGGATTTTACTAACGCTGTTGTTTTTGTTCTTAAGGACTAGATTCAGGACAAAGAAATTCTGAGAAAGGAGGGAATCAGAGGGAGGACAAAAGGTGATTCAGGTTGGGCCTGAGAGCACACAGGGAGACTCGTATGCATCCCATTTGGTTTTAGACACATAGCCATTAGGAATGTGATTTCTGTAGGCTTCATCTCTAAACAACAGCAAGGGAGAGACAAGCTTCAGACCTCTCTTTTTATTGATTATAGAGGGAGCTTAGGCAGGGTACAGTCCTCATTTCAGCATCTGAGGTTGACATAAGCCTTTGAGCTTAATTATCCTTTTGTTTTTTAATTCTGTGTATGTCAGTTATGCAACAAACATGAATTAAATATTAGCTTGAACCATATTAGAATTACAAAAAACCCCAATACAATTCTAAAGCCTATTAAAATGTGTCTGTGCAATTAGTCTCCAAGCACACCGTTGTCTCCTCCTTTCTCACTCCCCATCTTTTTATTTTTCCCCTTGTCTCATTTTTCATGTCCTGCCCGTCGTAGCCTGCCGCTTCCTCGGTTCAGGACTCATTAATTCTCCATGTCCCATAATGTGCCTGCAGCACTTTGGGATAATAAAATAACAGTGTGAAGTAATAGCAAGCTGCTTCTACTTGCAGTAAGCAAAAGGCAAAATGTTGTCTCGCCTCTCTCTGAAATCCAAGCAGTGGAGATTCATACTGAATTAGCCGCCAACTGCTGAACACAGATACACTGAAGGACAGCCCCGGGCTGTTTTCAAACAGAAGTGCAGACTAAATGAAGCCTTGCTTGGGGTGCTTGGAGGCAGCTGGATGTATATTGCTTGCCTCTGGGCTTGTGAAGAGTGGCACTGTACGCAGTTTTCACACCCTTCCAAGTATACATGGTGCCAAAAAAATGATAACCGACGTGACTTGCTGCTGAAAATACCGTGCAAGTTTTGCGGTCCCCACAGCACCACTCAGCCAGCCCCTGGGATAGCTTCCCCTTGGTCCCTGCCTGGCGCCGGACCAGTGGTGGGTACATGGCCCAGCAGAAGGAAGAAGGAGGTCTCCTCTGCTCATGTCGTTACTGCCTCTGCCTTTCCCAGCTACACAAGGGTCCTGGGGGAGGTCAGTTGAGGGACAGCATTTTATTCATGGAAGAGGTGCTATGTAGCAGGTATATATGGGGTGGCTGAGAGGGGCTGCCAATGACCTAATGCTGTGGTCTCTGCCGTGTGTGACAAAGATGTTTCCTTGCTCCCTGGCATTACCAAAGTGGCTGGGGGTGCAGGGTTTAGTAAAGGAGAGAGAGCGAGAGACGGCTGGAAGCCCCCATCAGCAACTCTTGGCCCAGCGTTGCACAGACCTTCTTCAAAAGCTATGATAACCTCATGGTACTTGATGGTATTGGTGGATTATTTTTCATGAGTATTGTGAAAAATTCAGATTGTGTCACCTTTCACTGGTCCAGCAGGATTGGCAGGAAGAGTTGGGGGTAGTTCCTCGTGGTCTTTGTCACCTAAACCAGTAGTTTTAGCATCTGATCTGCAGAGTACTGAGTACTAAGCACAGGGCTATGAAATATGGTGATGACTGTAATTGCTTTGTTTCTTCTGCAGAGATATGTCCATATTACAATTGAAAGCGGCCACTATAGTTATGTGGGCTTGATGTCCTTTATTCCCTTGGATGCTTGGGACCTCAGAGTATGAAGGTATCCTGCGAATATGCTTAGATGGTCTATTTCCAGATAAATATCATAGGAGTCAAAGTTCACAGGTTTTTTTAATTTACAGCAATATTGCAAACTTGTTGCAATTATTTATATAAAACAAGCATTTAGTTTAGGATCCAAGAATTGTGTTACGGCTCCCCGAACAGTTTGCCTGTTATGTTCAGGGCACTGCAGGGCGTACATGCGAGACGTTAATTGTGGCAGAGGGCTCTGGTGAGAGGGGTCTGTTTTGGGGACCCAGCGAGTTGGGGAGTGGAGGCTGTGTGACTATGAACTCCAAAACCAAACACTCAGGAGTCATAGGTAGGGCCTCAGAAGTGGAAATTTTTATTTTTTTTTTTAATATTCGGTGATGGCGTGTTGGTTTTACCTNGTGATTTCTGTAGGCTTCATCTCTAAACAACAGCAAGGGAGAGACAAGCTTCAGACCTCTCTTTTTATTGATTATAGAGGGAGCTTAGGCAGGGTACAGTCCTCATTTCAGCATCTGAGGTTGACATAAGCCTTTGAGCTTAATTATCCTTTTGTTTTTTAATTCTGTGTATGTCAGTTATGCAACAAACATGAATTAAATATTAGCTTGAACCATATTAGAATTACAAAAAACCCCAATACAATTCTAAAGCCTATTAAAATGTGTCTGTGCAATTAGTCTCCAAGCACAACGTTGTCTCCTCCTTTCTCACTCCCCATCTTTTTATTTTTCCTCTTGTCTCATTTTTCATGTCCTGCCCGTCGTAGCCTGCCGCTTCCTCGGTTCAGGACTCATTAATTCTCCATGTCCCATAATGTGCCTGCAGCACTTTGGGATAATAAAATAACAGTGTGAAGTAATAGCAAGCTGCTTCTACTTGCAGTAAGCAAAAGGCAAAATGTTGTCTCGCCTCTCTCTGAAATCCAAGCAGTGGAGATTCATACTGAATTAGCCGCCAACTGCTGAACACAGATACACTGAAGGACAGCCCCGGGCTGTTTTCAAACAGAAGTGCAGACTAAATGAAGCCTTGCTTGGGGTGCTTGGAGGCAGCTGGATGTATATTGCTTGCCTCTGGGCTTGTGAAGAGTGGCACTGTACGCAGTTTTCACACCCTTCCAAGTATACATGGTGCCAAAAAAATGATAACCGACGTGACTTGCTGCTGAAAATACCGTGCAAGTTTTGCGGTCCCCACAGCACCACTCAGCCAGCCCCTGGGATAGCTTCCCCTTGGTCCCTGCCTGGCGCCGGACCAGTGGTGGGTACATGGCCCAGCAGAAGGAAGAAGGAGGTCTCCTCTGCTCATGTCGTTACTGCCTCTGCCTTTCCCAGCTACACAAGGGTCCTGGGGGAGGTCAGTTGAGGGACAGCATTTTATTCATGGAAGAGGTGCTATGTAGCAGGTATATATGGGGTGGCTGAGACGGGCTGCCAATGACCTAATCCTGTGGTCTCTGCCATGTGTGACAAAGATGTTTCCTTGCTCCCTGGCATTACCAAAGTGGCTGGGGGTGCAGGGTTTAGTAAAGGAGAGAGAGCGAGAGACGGCTGGAAGCCCCCATCAGCAACTCTTGGCCCAGCATTGCACAGACCTTCTTCAAAAGCTATGATAACCTCATGGTACTTGATGGTATTGGTGGATTATTTTTCATGAGTATTGTGAAAAATTCAGATTGTGTCACCTTTCACTGGTCCAGCAGGATTGGCAGGAAGAGTTGGGGGTAGTTCCTCGTGGTCTTTGTCACCTAAACCAGTAGTTTTAGCATCTGATCTGCAGAGTACTGAGTACTAAGCACAGGGCTATGAAATATGGTGATGACTGTAATTGCTTTGTTTCTTCTGCAGAGATATGTCCATATTACAATTGAAAGCGGCCACTATAGTTATGTGGGCTTGATGTCCTTTATTCCCTTGGATGCTTGGGACCTCAGAGTATGAAGGTATCCTGCGAATATGCTTAGATGGTCTATTTCCAGATAAATATCATAGGAGTCAAAGTTCACAGGTTTTTTTAATTTACAGCAATATTGCAAACTTGTTGCAATTATTTATATAAAACAAGCATTTAGTTTAGGATCCAAGAATTGTGTTACGGCTCCCCGAACAGTTTGCCTGTTATGTTCAGGGCACTGCAGGGCGTACATGCGAGACGTTAATTGTGGCAGAGGGCTCTGGTGAGAGGGGTCTGTTTTGGGGACCCAGCGAGTTGGGGAGTGGAGGCTGTGTGACTATGAACTCCAAAACCAAACACTCAGGAGTCATAGGTAGGGCCTCAGAAGTGGAAATTTTTATTTTTTTTTTTAATATTCGGTGATGGCGTGTTGGTTTTACCTTAGTATTTCCGAATCTTTAGGAAGTAAATGGGCTACATTTATGAGTTTTAATCAGCCCAGAATGGGGTTTTCAGGAGTTTGGGGTTATATGCAGCTGCAAAATTAATTGCACCGTTGCTGAAAATACTTAACTGCTCTGACTTTCTCACGGGTAATCCAGTGTCATGGTTTAACCCCAGCTGGCAGCTAGGACCGTGCAGCAGGGCAGGGAGAAGAGGGAGAAAAGGAGGGGGGGAAACCCCAACACCTCATGGGTTGAGATAAAGACAGTTTGATAGAACAATATCAGAAAAGGAAAACAGCAATAATAACAATAATAATAATGACACAAGTCATTCTCACAACCTGGTAAATTGGTGAAATCAGTACCTTCCCGAGCAGTGATGGTGGCTTCCTGCCCCCCAGCCAACCCCCATTTATATACTGAGCATGATGTCTATGGTATGGAATATTCCCTTGGCCATTCCATTGTTCTGTCTATGCTCCTTCTCAGCTTCTATGGGAAGCTGAAAAAAGTCCTTGAATCCTATAAATAGCACGTAGCAACAACTAAAATAATAGGCACTATTGACATTCCTTTCAGACCGAATTTGAAACTGTAGCAGCCACTAGAAAGAAAATTAACTCTATTCCAGCTGAAACCAGGACATCCAGTACGCACTGAAGGAGAACCAGTGGGCCTACGGTTTTACTGAGAGATGTCTTGAAGAGGAAAAGGGTTTCCTAAAGCAAAAAGCTTTGTCATCTAAATGTTTATATTTTGTTACTCATTTTGTGTCTTCCCTGCTAGTTGTGACCGAAGAACAATAAAAATTCTGCTCTTTGAGTAGAGTTCTCTTAAAAAAAGAAAAGACATGCAAAGCAGCATTTAGAGGACGTAAGGTGAGGAAGATGAGGAGTAGAGTCAAAATCTAGTAGTCTTTTGCTCCTAACCTTTGTCTGAAGCAGCCTATTTTTTCCTTATAGAGAGCCTTTTGAGCTTTAATTTTTACACTTAAAGGTAGGTAGCATGAATAGGCCCTAGATAAACCCCTAGTTGCTCTATGTAGGTGTTTTCAAAATTCATGCAAGATGCCAGTTTTTCTGAGGCCGTGTTCAAAGCCTGTTCCAGTTATTGTCTTAGCACAAAAATAATGCTAAATGGGTGTTAAACTATCTTAATATCCAATATGAGTTAGATGTGGTACATTTTTCATTATCTCTTCTAGATTTAATAGTCTAACTAAATGGTCTAACTAAAATCTTTGTCTTGCAGGTCTGAGTACAGCCGTATGTCCTCTACCAGCAGTGAGTATAACTTTGAGAATTTTTTTTAAATGGATTCTCATGTTTTCTTTTTTCTGATTTTATTAACATCAACCTATGGAGTTAACTGGGACACAGTAAAGCCCCCATTTCTTCTCTGCTTGGATCTATGTCTAGAAACGGTATAGAAAATTAAACTGATTGGATGTTTATGAACAAAATACGAGCCATGTGTAAAGTCATAAATATTGGAGCTCACAAGAATGCAAGGCAAAATGAGAACAAAATCTGTAGACATGATGTGGCCAGTGCGAATAGATCCTCGGCCAAATGAGTTTGCAGTGATATGAATGCCATTAAAGCCGGGGGACGCAGGAATAATTGAATGCTTATTGTAAGATGGTGCCAAGGAAGCACTTGAGAGCAAATTCTGTGAAGCATTTCTTTGATTTCAAAGATGATAGAGGCTCTAGTAAGTGTCACAGTCTTTCTAGACGTTTACAATAGCCAGTTGAATTTCAGGTTATCCAACTGATAAAAGATGAATCCTGGTGTCTGGATTATTTTTTCTTTCTTTTTCATCAATGCAAAATGGCGCTTTTTTTTTTTTTTTTGGAAGGAACAAGGAGCCCTTTTTCAGTCCTCTTTCTGCCCACTCCAACCATTTTCTTAGTTGTAGGACATACTGTATCCACAGCACTTTGAAATGCAATAATGCTTATTCATGCACAGCTACTAGTATCTCCCCCTTGTCGAAGTGCAAGGTGATGCCTGTCTCCCTGATTCACACCTAGATGGGAGCTTTATTTGTGCCAAGCAAGCAGAGCAAAAATTCACAGATGACTAATTGTGTTTTATAATCTGGATCTTTATGCGCCATGAAAATCAGAGGGGAAGCAAGCTGTCAGTTTTTTCTCATTCACACGTTCTGGCTGAAGCGTGGAGAGGGTTATTTTCCATCTCCTATGGTCTTCAGCGGAGGGCTTTTATTGATTTCAACAAGAGCTGGATCAGACAGTGTTTGTAATGTCTGGCTCCTGAGCTGATGTGACTGGCAGGGAGCTCGCTGTCTCTCCTCCATCTGCTCAGTGTGCATCTGAGAAAGAGAGAATTCAGTGCAGCTTTTTCCTGAATTCAGTTATTTCAATAGATTTCTGGTTTCCTGCTGTCAGGTGTGATTCTTGAAATGATTGGGAGGCAAAATCCAGGCAATCAACTTTTCTGGGATAGTTAAAGCATATTGGATTCGAATGGTTACACCAGATTTGTGCCCCATCACCCCCTCAGTTCACGATTTTGGGTGATGGCTTGGGGAGCGTGCTGCCATCTTCCTCCACTTTTTGGGTGGTGACTCGTGAGTATTTGCTTAGGAGAAGTGCTCATTGGGCAGATAAGTTCAGAGGACAAGGTGTAAGTAAAGTATTTCTCATCTAAAAATTTGGGTTTGATCCCTTAACAACTTTGCCTGACTGCTGCACGTCTTACAAATAAAGGTAACAAATGACTTTTGTAAGTCTGTTTTTATGGAATGAGCTGTTTGTAAGGGTAGATTTTGGTTATGTGGCAGCTCCAGCGTGTCGTGCTCACTGCGGTCACCTCAGTGTCTTGCTGGCCACAGCTGTCCAGAATATGTGGGGATTACAGTTGTATTTCAACACCAGTAATTTGTCAGTACAAGGAGGTATTATCATTACAGCAAAGACACAAAAGTTCAGGAGATGGGACAGTCTCCTCCTTTCTCTTTTCTGCTTCCAAGGCAAATTACGTTGCTAGAGCTTCACGAGTAGCAGTATTTAACTTTGCATTTTGTGGGGTTTGTGTGGTCGGTTTGGTCAGACAGTGCAAGAGTAACAGAAACAGCTACATAAAAGGATTTCAGTAAAATAGAAATGCTTTCATGTCAGAGGCTGGCAGTCAGGGGGTGCATAATGCATTTGAAGAAAAGATTATTGGGGGAGAGATATTAGGGGAAAAAAAGGTTATTTGGCCATTTTAATTTCTTTGGTGAAAAGCTTCAGCAAGTGATAGTTCATAGTACAGAAAGCAGTCTAATCAATGATGCCATTAGGCCCTAACATAACACAAAATAAGCTGTTGTAAATTAAAAATGAAAGAATCTCCATTACATACAGCTGCTTCATCTGAAGCTCCTGTTCTAATGAAGTGGAGTTTATCTAACCACAAGGATTACAGGCTAATTTGGTTTTACAGGGGTCTTATTCAGTGGTACCATCGAGGCTCCGATTTCAGTGTTTAATAAATGAATGATCTTCTAAATTTCTGGATGAACTCCACTGGACGGTGGTTTTCCACAGGCATGCCAAGAAAAGGATAAGAAAGATTTAGCAGGTGAATTAAGAACGGCTGCCTGTATAACTTGCTGCCGTGGCAGCATCTGAACAAACTGCAGGACTTTGCACCACTGCAGAAGTGTACAGGAACCCTAGAGCCCCCCAAGTCAGAAGTAAAATCTCGTCAGCTGATACATGGCAATGCGAGGATCGTTCTGTACATGCACTATTTCTAGTTTGGTTTTTCTTTTCCTAAGCATATGGCAGCAGTTGTCATGGGCGACGTACTATTTCAGCAGTTCAGAGCCCGGCCTGGTGGGTTGTTTGGACCTTGGGTCTTAACGCAGCATCTCAATTCTTTTCTTCTTTGCCCTTGTGTCCAGGCTTTGGGTAACCCAAAAATGCTTTTTCCTGGCAGCACGCGTCTAACATTTGTGGGTTTGTACAGCGAGTACTTTGGGAAAGAGCACCAAAGTTTGCAGAGCGTGTTTATTTCTGCAAGAAAATGCAGCAGTTATCTGCCGTGCGGGCTCTGGCTGTTGTCAGGGTGACTGTGTGCCACTTTGCCTTTTCGTTTTGAGAGGAGTAAATAGGCCACGCAAAGCTGTCTGCTTGTTACTGAGTTTTGAGGTATTACAGCTTTGAATGGTTCAGCAGTGTGATTTCAAGGATGAGAAGTGCTAAATTAATTTTGACATTTTTCCCTCTGAATTCTGGTGTGTATAGCCACTTTTCCCTTTGTTCTTTAGCAGGAGGTGTTCTTTGTCTTATTAGGATGTTTTGCCCATTGGTGTGCTCTTCATTAATCTAGAAAATGTGTTAAGCTTCTTTTTGTTCATATTTTCAATTATGTTTTCAATTATGGTTTTCAATTATCATTAGGGCTCACTAATCATACATGAGAGGGAATTGTGCTAGACACTTTACACACACAGAAGAGACCTTTACTCAAAGTACATGATACCAAAATATGAAGACCATAGGTGGTATATGGATACAAACAGTTGGAATCACAAAGAAATAATTAATTAGTGTTGATCAGCACAATAAGCAACAGGCTCTGCACATCAACATTTTAATTATCTTCAAGTTGCTTTGAGCTATGTGTTTCAGGGATGATTCTCGACCAGGGAAGGGGAGTTTTGGTGGGGGATGCTTATTTTCTTCACTGCATAATCTTTCCGTTTATCATAATGGCTCTTCAGAAAGACGCACACCAGAAGTGGGCATTTTGTAGCAAGGCTTTTGCGATTTGTAACATTTGAAATATTCCATACCTACTCAGCTCTGGAGCCAATTTAACGAGGTTGTCGTAGAAATAATTGTGGGAGGGAGTTGTTTTTTTTTTCCCCTGACATTTTTCAGCTAGGCAATCAGTCGGGAGCTGCCTGGGTCCACGTTTGTACTGCTCCAGCTAGGTTGGTAAATGAAACGTAAAACTGGCCCTGTGGGATAAGATGCAAGTTTGTGGCAGATTTTAGAGCATTTGAGATAGTCGAACCCTGTAGCGCGCTGTGGTTCATGTTGTGCTTCTCAATGAGGTAACGGGCTTGTCACTCATCTGCTTTGCAGTTGGAAAGCTGGTAATTTGCCTTTCCCGGCTCCTCTGCCTTTCCTTTAGCAGCTGGGGAGTGATTGAGTCCTTCTGGGCTGTTATTAGGTTGTTTGTATTCTTTCCTGGTAAACCTGAGAGCTGGGATATTAAAATTTTATTTCCGTGTTGTGCATACTTCCTAACCCATGGAATTTCACCCACTTTCTGGTTCTAAAAATTAAGCGGAAGACAGTTTCTTTTGGCAGATTTACAAGTATGTGGGTTACCAAGCATGTTTCTCTTTTAATAAAATTAATCTTTAAGTTATTTTCTGTTTGGTATTCTGTTCCTATACTAGTATAAATTCAGATCTTTGTTTTGAGATTTGGTCAATGTTTTGCCAGCGTCATCTGCATCAGCTCCTCTGGGCTGATTTTGGGCTCTTATTTTCTCTACAAGTAGCAAGGGTTGCCGCACCCAGTGCCAACATCAGAAGCAGAAATGACCTATTTGTGTGCGCTGTCATTCTGAGGACCCATCAAAAGCTGCTCAGGTGCAGATGTAGCCCATCAGGTAGGTTGTAAGGGGTCGGTGTCAGGCCACCTGTCCCATCCATGCTCGGAGCTGGCCAAGGCAGTTACATGATGGTTTTCACACCACTTCCATACCATGTGTGTGTAACAACATGATGCCTCTCTCTTTCGCTCTTTCTGTTTTGTCTGGTTTTCTCTCTTCCCCCCGCCCTCCCCTCCCACCATGGCATCTGCTTCTTGATATTACCTGGCAAGAATCTTCCTCATTCCTCTCTGAGTTATTAGATTGTAAGCGTTGTTGGAAGGAAATGTGAAGAGGAAAAAGTATCCCTGAATAAAAGAGAGAGTCAGATCCAGCCTGAGCTCTAGGTCCTTTATGGAGGAGACCAAAGTCAGTGTCTCCAGAAATTCTCCCATTTCTAATTCTTAAAAATTTTTGTTACTGAACATTCCAGAGAACAAGGGACATCTGTTAAAATGGGCACTAATGGAGCTTTTGGTGAAAACCGAAAGATGTAGCCTTCATGGTTGCAGAGATAAAGGGAGCTACGGGAACATAAGGATCTATAGAATTAAGGAAATGCAGAGGTGCCCTGTAACAATAGCATATGGAGAAATGGCTTCCCATTACTTGTGTATCATTTCAAAATCTGACTTCACTTAACTGTTAAAGGTGATGAAAAATAACCAGGAGCAGGAAGGGGACTGGGTTTGATTTGGCCTTTTAAAAATCTGGCACAAAGCTGAAATTTCATAATATAGTTGCCTACTTTAAGTTAGGTTAGTTCAAATCAGTTCTGAGCCAGGTGCTGCTGGATTGGGTATCTTCTAAGTATATTTCTCCAAACAATGTAATTTAATAAGTGTAAGGATATAACTATATTATTTTACTGCAATGCAAAGGTATACTGTAGTATATTGTTTCTTATTTCCATGGAGAACTGAGATGCTTTTACAATAGCTGTCAATGAGCTGTATTAAATACAATTGTAAAAACAATTTACAGTGGGCTTGCCAGCATCATGCTGCATTTCCAGAAGGTGTTATTATAAAAGGAAGACTAATTAAAGTATGAGGGGAAAATGGAAGAGGAAATTGGACCCAAATCATGTCGAGCTCTTAGCCTGCAGCACCTGTCAATGTTGCAAATTCAGGTGTTTTATAAAGTAGTGACATCTGAAGTGTCAGCTCTTGTGGAAAATACAGTGAGCACCTTCTGCATATCTTACCTGGCCTTTGTTATGCTGCTAAAGGTAAAGAGCGATGCTCTTTCCCACTGTGGCTGTGTGAAGAAGGAGAACGCCATTGCTACATGCCACCTAGGAGGCTTTGGCTGTGCAAAACATGTTTATGTAGCTGCTTGTCATCAAACTCCACCACCATGAAGGAACAAATGCTTGTGTACAGGGTAGAAAAGTGTAATACTGAACGACAGAAAGTTGAGGTTGGAAGGGGATCGTCTGGTCCAAGCCCTCTGCTGAAAGCAGGGGCGGCGGGAGAGGGGTGCTCAGGGCAATGCCCCATCGTGTTTTGAATATCCCCACAGCCTCTCTGGGCAACCTTTTCCAGTGAGTGACCACCCTCACGGTAAGAATGTTTTTTCTTATGTTTATATAGAATTTCCTGTATTTCGGTTTGAATCATCAGCCCAGAGCAACATCAGCAGGCCCTGTTGCTCCCCAGTCCCCAATTTTCCCTCTCAGTTGCATAATTTTTAATCAACAACTTCCTGTTTTGCTGGGGTATTTGACCACACAGCACTGTCCCCGCTCCCAGCCCCACCACCACGCCAGTCTCATCCACAAGCATCAACAGATGATGCATCCTGATTTTCAGGGAACCCTTGCCTATGTCGGGAACAGGACAAAGTTACCATTTCTGCTGAGCACCATTGCCTGGAAACCATGCTGGAGATGTTGATATTGAGTTAACATTGTTATTTGCACTTTTACCTTTCAAGAAGTTGAGGTTAAGATGCTGTAGCAGGAGAGATAGCATCTTGAGGTTGGTCTTACCGCACATGGTTATTTAGAAGCATAAGGAGTACAGAGGAAATGTGCCCTTAAAGACATGACTAAAGGTGTCCAGTGGCCAGAAAGAGAAGATAAAAAAGAAATGAGGCACAGTCATGTGTAAGGACATACACAAACGAATGTGTAACTGTGCTTGAAATCAAATCTAGATTTGATTTTTGCATGCAGAGTGTGTGGCATTAACCACAAACTGGCCCTTCCCCTTGTAAAGACTGAAGTTCCTGTTTAAATGTATTTAGCTTGGAGTAACCCTTGTAGCTCAGCTCTTTGGTAAAATCAGAGTTTCACTCTTTGGGATCATTTAGCCCACACCAAGCTGTGTGTCGCATGGTTAAATTACTTCCTACTGGCTTTGGGCTAACTTGGGATTTCTGTAGCGAGGGGGTGTAAGTGTACCCTAAACAGTTACTGGACTGGGGCTACTGAAACTGTTTTTGTTGTTTTGTATATTGTTTTCTGACCACATCCAGTCAGTTGGGTTTTTTTCCTGTCATATAGATACAGCAGATATAAACTGGATAAGTTATTAAAAATAATAATAATAATTTGTGTGTGAATGACAATCTGAGTGTTTTTCTAGCTCCTCTTTTAAGCGCACAGAGTCATAATCAAAACCACATAAGCAAATATATCCTCTTCCTCATTTTCAAGCATGATTCAGGAGCATAGGTAATCTTTGATAGACATCGACCTATCAAGTGCCACACAATTCTAGTAAAAATTCACAGGAAAGATTTTAGAGGAAGTTAAATTGGATTATTAGGTGATGAGAGTTGGGTTTCCCTCTGTGGAAGTGTTACTGCTGCTGTCCCAGAAAACCACAAGGAGCTAGGCAGCCATTTAGCGGGTCTTTTACCCTGAGCAATGGGCTGCAGGAAAGATCTTGGCATTCCAAGTTCAGCTGATACAGTGATGCGAATGATCTGGAAATTGTTGAGACGGCTGTCTGAATTGTTAACACCCAAAGAGGGAAGCTAAAAAAATAAATCTGTCCCATGGCAACTCCTGACTCAGAGGCAGTAGTTGTGGTAGAACAGGAAAAGCCGTCTGACTCACTGAGTCTAATGACAAGACACGCGTGAAGGCTGAAGCTATTAAGGCAGTTTCTACTAAATGTATGCTGTTTTGACAATGCCAACAATTAGTTTCCTCGTATTATGGCCACAGTATGTTATCGGGATGTGTCTTCTTTAATTTGAACTTTTAAAAAGAAATAAATAAAATTTATCTATGCAAGCTCGGTGGGGAACTGGGACATTTGGTAATCGGTGCGTGCCACATGCTAGAGCAGTAGATGTCCACTGCCTGCCTCATTTTTGTTGATGCCTCATATTTGTTTCTTAGTAGTTTTGGAAAGAACTCTTGTATCTGTAATTTCTAAAAGGTTCGTGAAATGTTTGCCAGGTGACTCCTGGCTGCCACCATATGGGATCAGGATGAAGCACTGATGACAAAGCATGCTTTCTATTACTCCTTCCCTTTTCCATCAGCTGTTACGGGGCAGGTCTTTTGAAACGCACACTGCTGTCGGCTGAAAAGATTATGAGATTCAAAATAGTTTCCACTGCTGTCAAGTCCAAATAGTTCCTTTCCTGTGACGCTAATATTGTTGATTGTCTACAGAGACACAAACATGGCAATGCTTGACCATGCCTCAGGGTTTGATTCCATATTTTCTTTAGGTGTGTGTTGCGCATAGATGCTTTGTTGTGGCTTCTGCCTTCTCTCTGGCTGGGCTTCCCTGCCACCTCTTTGTGATACCAGGAAGGCTTGTGCAAAAGCGCAAACTGATTAAAAGAAGAGGTCTGCCTGAAAACTAACATTTTTAGTCAGATCAGTTCTCTGAATGCCACCAGAAGGCACAAGCCTGATTACTCCCTGTCTGAGGGCTTCTTTTCAGTCTGTTCGGAAACTGTTTCAACTTGCACCTCAACCTGACACATGGGAAGCACTGGAAGCACTTAGCTGGGAACAGAGGGAAGAGTGCCAGCACTGAAGTTTTAAATTGTCTTAAGCCCACCATAAAATCACACTCTCAGTTAACTAGAGTACATTGTGTGAGGTATGGAGCTCATTGTTGGACCAAATTTGTCAGCTGCTCAAGTGTACAGTGTTTTTTTTTTTTAAGGCAATGTTCTTTCTGCCCTTTTATAAAAAACATATTTCTGAGAATCTCAGCTTTACATAGGAGTTGGATTTTAAGAAAATAAAATGCTTGCAATCAAAGGACTTTGAACAGTATGGTGTTGGATGCAGTTTGAATGCTGACATGCATTGTACAGCTTTTGATTTACTGGTGATTGCTGATGGGAGTTTTATTGAATTACTACACATTGAGCTCTGTGCAGAATCTGATATTAATACTAAAGATCAGTGTCTGGGTTCTTGCCAAGTACAACGATCCATATCTTTCCTTAAGAAAATTTTATGATTGGGAAGGACGTCCATCTTTGCAAAGCTTAACTCTTCTAAAGTGGAAATCTGCAGCCATTTGGAATACTGCTCTCTCCGTGTTTCAATTTCAGGCCCTCTTCCCTTCCCTAGCCACCTGGAAAGTGAAGTGACTCTTTTTTTATTAACTCTACATACCGTATAAAAGAATAAAACACATTAATGTAATAGTTGAGCATTAATAATCCCTGCACCTTCCCTGTGTTTCTCCACTGGACAGAACTTAGCAACAATATAGGCTAGTACATAAAGTCCCATGCCTTACCCTGGTGGCCCAGGCTCATTTGTGCCAGTAGCATCACCAAACTCACTGGGGCAAATCTTGCGAGCAGCAGCTCACCGTTGCGCTTCAGTTCCCCATGCAGGGGTTTCTGATTAGTGGTTCTTCTTGTGTGTTTCTGAAAGACACGGAATGACAATTGCCAGCTGTTTTCCACAGATCAGGAATACTTTTCGAGGTGTCAACAAGAATTTTCCTTGCTGATTCTCTTATGGGTATTGGGTCTCCTGTGAGAATTAATCTCTGTGTAATGAAGCCATTTGAGCTCCCAGATGGGCAAACAGGTGGATTGTGGCTTTTGAGTGAAGACAGCCAAGTCAGTGAACACAGTTTGAAGATGCCAAATCATGTGAATCTGTTTTATGGCATGGACACATCTGCAGACTGAGACTCCAAGACAGCTCTTGAATTGTGGTGAACTGTGTGAGAGGGAAGAGGGGAAATGACAACAGCTGACATCCAGGAGAATATCCCTGAAGGTGTGCGAGTACACCAGCATTTTGGGGTTCTTGCTTTTCAGCAAGTTAGTAGCTAAATCTGTGGTTGAGAAGAGTATTGAAGTAAGACTTCAGTGATCTCCAGAGAATAAGTCGATGACTGGGATTATTTTTTCTTAAATTGAAATTCCGATTGTTTCTAATGCTGCTGTTGCCAATGTAACAGATGGTGTCAGCAGCATATTTTGAGGGAGGAGAACACCATATTTCAAGAGCATCATGCAGCAAGAGTAAAGAGCTCATGGAGAAGACCACAGCATTGGCAGAAAAATCGTTATCTTGGAGGGGGGTTCTGAGGAACTGCCAGGAAGTTTGCTTGCTTGTAACCATGGTATGGAAGCACCCACTGTGGGTTCCTGCAGTTTGTCTGTGTGAAGATCCCGTAGACCTTCTTCTCAGAGTTGAGGGTCTTTCTTTGCTGCGTGTTTAATATACAGTAAAGCACAGCCTCTGCTTTGACGTGCCTACAGGCTCCGTAAAGCCTAGGTAGAACACATAGACACAGCAAGGAGAAGGCTGTAGTGTCAGGGACATGGGATTACACAGCCAGAAATTCAATGTGGCACTCCCATCCCTTTCTTTTTAGCCTGTTTTTGAAGGGAAACATGATGTGAACATGTGCCATCATTCTTCACAGAGAGACTAACTTCCCACAGATATCGTTGGAACTGGATGAAAGGCAGTGGGACAAACTTTTGCCTCCATGGAGAAAAAAGGCTGTCATGTGAGTTCAAGTTACCTCTTTTCCTAACCTACAGCTGGACAGTCAGCCCACAGGCAACACAGACATACCTTTATACCAAGCGTGAACTGCGTCTTCTCTGCCAGGTATTTAGGGGATAAGTGAGAAAGCTGCAGTAGTGTGAATGAGGAGATGAGGGAAATAGGGGCTGAGAGTATATCTGTGACCTAAGGAGTCCCTGACTCTTCGCCTTGCTATGAGCAGTCAGCAGCCTGACTAAAGGAGTCAAGGAAGTTGGTTTTGGAGGATGTAACGGAAAACACGACAATCACATAGTTCAAGAGCATTTCTTCCATAATGCTTGTCACAAAAGCACATCTCATGTGTTGACAAAGTGGTAGAACAGGATAAGATACTAGAACAAGAATGATCTTCAAGATAAGCATATAGGCCCACAAACTTTCCCTCCAATTTTAGTTGCATAGCTGAGGCGCCTAAGATGGAAATGGAGTTCCTTGGTTCCCACTATGCTTGTGGACAGTGGAGAGTGGTGGGCCTTATCTGAGGTTTGATTCAGTCTCTCACCATGGACTACAAAAGGAGCCCGGGACAGCCATCTGTTGGGTACCTCCCCTTCCATGGGATGACTCTGGGCCGCAATAGTTGTGTTTCCTGTGAAGAAGATGAAGGTCATATGGTTCTGAAGACAGGGCAAGATGGTGATCTTGTCACCATAGACCATATGACTGCAAACAGGAGAGCGAGTGTCAGGGTGCAGTTGTGTGATCAGCTTAAGATGTGTAGCTACAAAAGTACCCAGGCCAACATAAGGGAGTGGGCAGGAGCGCATGGAGAGGTGAAGGATGTGAGATGGCCTCTTTCAACAGCAGCTTAAGTTGATCTTGAAAGGTTACCCTTAGGCAGGTCAGGGGAATGTAGCTGGTGGGGGGGTGAGAATTCACTGGGGGCTTTAACACAATGGGGAGTTTCAGCAATTGCTGCACCAACCAACAGCAAAGGTACCACATGATGAGATCTGCCATTGCTTTTGCTTGATCATGCAGGGCCACTGTGGGCATTAAGCATCCCTTTTAGATAAGATTCATTCCTGCAGGGTTGGCTGCATGCTGTACATGAAGGGCAATGACACCTCCTAAGACTGTTCATATTAATGTACCAGAGAAAGCTTTTTATCTCCATCAGGAAGATATTGGGCTTAATTTTCCAGCTTTTTTTTTGATCAATACTTTTTTTTTTTTCTTTTTTGGTTCTACAGTGACTGGATAACAGCACAGAGAGCCTGTATCATGTGCCCATCTGGAGGAGCAGATTGACCATTTTGCCATGCTTGTCAGTACGCTGGTCTGCTGTGCATTGTCTATACTGCCTTAGTACGGGTGGAGGAGCGAGCATCCCGGCACCATTATCTCCATTAGGGAACATTGAACTGCAGCTCCGCAGGAAAATGCTGCTCTGATGGGAGCGTGACAGAGGTTTCTCCGCTTGTCGCTGTGCTGTGCAGAATATCCCCTTTCCTATCGCTTCTGAGCATCCTTCATGAGTTTGAGGTGATGTGCAAAGCAGGGCGCGCTGAGAAGCACATTATCCTGTAGCCCTGCATTTGTCAGATGCTATCAAACAGCAGGGAACGAGAATGGAGGAGCTGGTGAATCTGTCACATCCTGCTTGTTCAAAAGATTATTGATGCTGCATAATTCATCAAAGCACGACCTAGCAGTGGATTCTGCTGCCAGAGGTGTCCACTGTAACACTTCTGTTGTGGCTGCCCATAAAGTGATGCTCCTTGTTTATGAAAATTGCCTCTGTCTTTGTGTCTGCCCATGAGCCTTTCAATTAATACACGTAAAACGGTCAGTCTTGCCTTGAACTCGGATAAAATGTGAAGGTCCTGCTCAGAGAGAAATGCTACCATTTTGACATTTCTTTGTGTTTTGGAATGGGTTTGAAATAGGGAAATATTGACATTTTCTGTGCAAGAGAAATCCCAGGAAGTTTCAATTAGGAAATATAGTGGGGTTTTTTTCTGACACTATTTATGAAATGATTTTTTTTTTTTTTACATTCCCACAGTTGAAATATTTTGATTTATTAGCAATGAACAGAATATGCTGATCTGTAATGTTCAGTTTTGAATTATTTCATTACCTTCTGATAGCAATTATTTCCTGATAATGAAATGAAGTACCGCTCAATGGGAGCTGCAGTTCAGGAGCTTGGCGTGTTCGCTCTGACCGTCTCCCATTGCCTGATTTACATCTCCTGTAGGGCATCATGCAATTTGGTCAGAATGAAATGCAAAATCTTACTGCCTGATGTAGCGATAAAGGAAACTAGTCTATGCAGTGTCCGAGAGGTTCAGGCGTTCCCGTGAAGCAGCATGCTGCAGTGGGAAAATGGAAGTTCGTGTTCCAATGTTCAGATTCTCAATGCAATATTGTGGGTCAGCTAAAAAAAAAATATTTATATCAAGTATTTATAGGTTGAATGCTTCCTCTGAGTTTCTTGGATAAAAGATTGAAAATGTAGGTGGCTAGAAAACTGAAAATATCTGCCACAATTTGGAAGTGCACTTTCCCAGGCACAAACTGGGGCTGGGATCTAGTCTGCCTGAAATCTCTCTTAGCCATAGACTCCATCCTAGCTCACATACTTGCCAGGTTTGCCTATCCCTGAAGGTAACTCTTCATTAAATATCTCCTGGTGAGTCTGAGAGGTCTTTAGGTCCATATCTTGATTCATCAACAGAGGGTTAGGAGAGGCATTTCAGGGAGACAAGTAATTATCTCCTTCCTAAGCTCTGCTATGGGCTGGTTTTAGGCAGTCAGTGGATTTCACAGAATGGTCCGGGTTGGAAGGGACCTTAAAGATCATCTAGTTCCAACCCCCCTGCCATGGGCAGGGACACCTCCCACTAGACCAGGTTGCTCAAAGCCCCATCCAGCCTGGCCTTGAACACTTCCAAGGATGGGGCATCCACAGCTTCTCTGGGCAACCTCTTCCAGTGTCTCATCACCCTCACAGTAAAGGGTTTTCAGCCACGTCCACTGGAGAAGCCTGGAAAATCAGACATCATCAAGACTGCTGAAGGTGGTGACTTCTGAAATAAAAAAGTGGTTGGAGCACTGCCCTGAGAAGGGACAGGTCCTCATGAAGGGCAGCTCCAGGGGGAATGAACCTGGGCCTCTCGCAGCGTAAAAGAAGGACCATCCTGCCAGGTCGTGTCCAGATAACCCAGTAACCGTTCTGCTGGAGCCAGGTGTGCATGAGTCCTGGGGTCAAAAAGCAAAGCAAGAGGGAGACTTCTCTGACCTAGGGTTATTCAGGTGGCATGGGAAAAAACTCTGCTCGTTTCTTCTAGGGACATTTCACCTCTTGTGTGGTTTATTGTAAAATGCATGCATACTCCAGGGAGAAGGACTTGTAGCTCCAGTTCCCTGTACCTCCAGGTGACCCTCGCTGCTTCCCAGTTACACCCGGGTTACACCTGCTTGTGCCTGCTTTGGGCCAGGAGCCCTACCTTCCTGGCCAGCCGCAGCAAGGATGGTGTTACCAGATACCTAAGTCTTTGTGGCACCTCTCGGGGTGGTGGCTGCCTCCCCACCCTCCATGCCAAGGCATCAGAGCACTTAACCCATTACTTCCCTCTTCACCCATGGGTCTTTTTGTCATTAGATCACCACTGTTGTCATAGCCAACCTGCTAGGCACCTCTGGCCAGGGGAGGGCTGGGCAGCTCTGGATGCCAAGAGGGTTGTCCTCTTGCAGGCACCTACAGAGTGAGGGAGGAGGAAAGGAATTAGGAAGGCAAGATCATCCTCCACAGGTTTTTCAGAGGCGGCAGCCTGTCTCCATGCACTCGGCAGGGGACATAGGCAACTGGGCTAGACAGAGAGGTATACCTGTCCTGGCAGTCCCCAAAACAAGGCAGCTTGAATTTCAGTGAAGTCATACCAAAAATGAGTCAGCTGGCACAGGCAGATGTGACAGCACCCACTGCTTTCTGTCAAATTGTCTTTCTGATGAAAAGATCCTGGTTTCTGGGCAGCAAGAGGAGGGGAGGGAGAACCACAGGGCAAGAGTGCCATTCTGCTTTGCAGAACTTTCTTTTTTTCTCCTCTCAGCAACAAAATAAACATAATACGTAGAGAAGGACCCATCCAAAGCTCAATCATAAAATATCAGGCCACCGTCAGCTCCCAGCTTTAGGACATCGAGTGCGACAGCCCCGCAGCATTTGGGCTGGCCGTTTGCTTTAACCTCTCATGGGTAGTTAATACTACCTAACAGAGGAGTAAAAAGTTTAGAATTGTAAAATACTCTTTCAATCCTGGTAGTAATTACCTCTTAGCAATGTTAGTGCTTTGCCAACTCAAAGAGAACTAATCCCCTTCTGTCCTAGGAAGGAAAAAAAAATGTAATAGCTGTGAGAACTGTGGAGCTTATTTTCAAATAGATGCCTCAGCATTTTGATATTTTCTGTGGGATTAACTAGTAACACAGGAAGGCTAATACATATGCAGAGCTTTCGTTTGCTTCTGTGACAATTTGCCGAGGGCAAATTGAACTGTGTCATGAGAAATGGTGTCGTTTCCCCCCCTTCCTTGTCAGTTGAAGCAAAAAGACTTGTTAGTGACATAGAAACGATTTGCGGCTTATCATCAGTTGAGGGGAAGTTTCTCTTAGCTCCTTGCCTCGTATTTCTTTCTTACGTTTCTCTTTTTACCTACCAGAACAGAAAGGGCTGCCATTTTATAAGCACAGAAGCCACATAATGAAAGGTGTAAAAGTGTTGCAGTAAAAGCATCCTTGCTAACATAAATTAGATACTGATGCTCTTTCTCTACTGATTTTTTACACCTTCCCCCCTTCAACACAGCTGCTTCTACCTCAAAAAAAAAAAAAAAAGGTGATTTGCTCTGCTGTACGTATAACCCTAGCTCCTAACGATGGCTTTGTGCCGTGCTTTGGTGGTCTTCTGAGGCTGGCTCTGCGAGCATCTGGTCCTGATGGGCACAGGCAGCGATGGCTGCAGAATACTAATGCTGGGGCTGGCTCCCACAAGGCTCCACTTTTGAAAAATCCTTCAGCCATTCAATGTCGGTGCACCATGCTGAGCAACAGGAGGGCAGAAAAGCCATGCTCAGGGATTTTTTTATTTTTATTTTTTTTTCAATGCAGAGCAAGAAGCCGACAGGAACGATGGCTCTTTGCTTTGCATTGTTGTGCCCAGGCTTCTTTCAGAGCTGCAGTCATTTATATGCATAAATATCAAGCCTGTCACTTGTTGCAGGCTTTGATAGCATTTGTGTAACAAAGGAAACGGAGGGAGAAAAGAGCTGAACATCTTCTATTCCAGTCTTAGAAAATGAATGACTGCGTAGCTATGGCGATTACTTTCTGGTTTTATTAGATCACTGTCCTCTGCAATTTGTTTTCCTTCCTGTCCTGCTGTCCTGTGTAAAGGAACACGAGAGGACCTCCCCCCACACCCCCTGTGTCTTTCTCCCACACTGTGACTATCCACAGGGGATATCTCAAAGAACTACCTACCAGTAACAATTGCCACAGCAAAGCCTCTCGCCATATACTGACACGGATTTATTTTTTTTGCTTCAATTTTTTTCTTCCGTTGACCATCAGACAAAGTCAGTCCACATCACCCATTTCATACAGAGATACGAGAACTCTGCTGTAATTGTATTTTTGATGATTTACTTGATTTTTCTGTGTCTCCCCTAGGCAAAATGCATGCTTGCTGTTTGCTCTGTATACCATATCTTTCTGCAGCTTCTAAATTGAGGCTGACGGTATGTTTACTGGTCATCTCTGGAAAGCTATGCAGTTGCATCTAGCTTTTCTCTGGGTCTCGCAGCTATTCAGTATTGAAAGACAACTAAAATGCACTACTTGTATAATACTGTTTTTCCATTAAAGCAATTGGTGAAGTATCACAGGAATGTTATTCTGATGCCAGGAGGGAGGAGGTAGAGATTCGTACTGATTGCCAATAGGAGGGGAAACAGCCTGCGAGACAATCCCCCTATTAAATGTGGTCTGCGCAATGAAAAGCTCGTGAAGCCTTTCTAAGGCTTCACACATTTAGGCTTTGTGCCCAGGCTCGGGGTCTCAGTTTCAGAACACCACATGAGGGGAACCGTTTCACCAAAAATATCCAGATTACCTGGATAATTTATTAAACTGCCTTGGATCCCCATTCACATGCACCTTTATTGGCATGTGACTCCAGCAGAACAGAAGTGACAATTTCTCCCCTGCCCTCCAGCCAGCCATTGCTCTGCCTCTGAGCTATCACAGAGCTTTCAGGGACAACTACAGAGAGAGCCCCAGTGAACATCCCCAAGGCTAACTAGAGGTTTCTGTTTTCCCCTGAGCAAGTGTACTTTTTTGTGCTTCCTGATTTTACCAGTCTTCCCTAATCTTATACAAACCTTGAAGCAGTAGTATTATAGTCTTGATGGTCTGAAGATATAAACAGTGCAGGATTTGTAAGGACAAGTAATATCTTTTCCTGAAGAAGGACTTGAGTGCCTGAAGGCTTGTCTGTTTTTTTTCCCAACTGTATCAGTTGGTCTAATAAAAGATATTACCTCTCCCTACAAACTTTGTCTAACTTATTAAAACAGTTGCCTCCAGGACACAGAACACTCTTAACCAGGTGGAAAACTCCAACGTCAAGGTGATAGAGTGGAGTTCAGTGGTGTGATTTCCATGCCCTGAGCCAACTGGCACAAATTAAAACAAGGTGGGATGAACACTGTCCACCCTGATCATTCTGCACATCATTAGTGTCCCTTTCACCCCCACTCTACGACAGTGTTTCTGTCTTCCCTACCTTTTAGCTGTATGGGGCAGCTCTTTTCTAACACAGAAATGCACGTTGGGTAACATCTTTTGAATGCTACCTCAGGAGAAACAGCAACTCTTATGGTATGCTTGATGAAACTTCTCTGTCTTCTCATTATTTTCTTGGTTGCTATATCTCTGTACATTAATTTTAGTTTACTGCAGGTTAGCTTGAGAGAGGTGAAAAAAAAGCCCAGTGTGACTGAGTAGACTTGTTTCTCCTTTAAGTATGGCCTAAATGTTGACAACTGGCTTACAAATCTTAAAGGATATTTTTTCTTTTTATACTCTCAGGTGAACTTTCTGTGGAAGGCATACAAGACCCATTTCTTGTTAGTGTACATATTATCACAGACCCAGGTGAATCCAAGACTCTTCAGCAAGCCATCGATAAGCTTCTAGCCTGGATCCATCCAGACCTCCAGCTCTTTCAAGTCTCAGAAAGACGAGTGCCCAAGAAGCGCAGGAAGCCAGGGAAGGCTGGTGTTTTTCAGCCAGCCCTTGCCATCATTCTGTTTCTGCAGGAGGAATATGGAGAAGAACCGATCTTGCAGCTCCACAAAACCTTCCAGCGGCCACCTTGGCATTACCACCACACAGAGCGAGTGCATGGGAAGTTCCTCCCTTACATGCCGTGCAGCCAGGATTTTTACACTTTGGCTCCAGAGACTCCTCTGTGGGCCATTCGCCCGGTGCACTACGGGAAAGAAATTATCCGCTTCACTATATACTGCAGGAGCGAAAACTTTGTCGACATTTTGAAATTGTACGAGCTAATACTGAAGAGACCGGTATGTCAGAAAAAAGCGGACTTTTGTGTTTTTCCTGTCTATTCTAACATGGAAATAGACATTCAGTTTTCTTTAAAAAAACTTCCGAAGGGCCAGGTGCCAATGCCGACAGAGTCAGCGGTGCTGGAGTTCAGAGTAAAAGATGTGGGGCAGCTTGTGCCTCTCTTGCCCAACCCTTGCAGCCCCATCAGTGAAGGCAGGTGGCAGACAGAAGACCACGATGGCAACAGGATCCTTTTGCAGGTAGGTTCAGTACACAGGGAAACAGAAGCACATTTATTGGGTTTGTGCAGGAAAGCTTAACCTGCAATGGCAGCCAGAAAAGGAGGATTTTTTTTATTGTTATTTTTTTTGCTCTATCCTAGGAGAAGGAGCCAGGACAGCACTGCTAAAGAAAGAACTTGAAACCCCTTGCTGTGTGTGTAACTAATCAGGAAAGCAGTGGATGATACTATCCAGATATCAGTCAACCCCAGTTTATGCAGAGAGTGATGTGAGATGAGGTAGCTGTTTAAAAGAATGAGGAGAGAAGGAATTATGAGCCCATGGCTGATGGGTGTAGTTTCGTAAGAAATATGGGCAGAGAACTGACAGGGGTTTATAAAATAGCTCTCAGTTATGAGATCTTTATGGAAGACAAGCAGAATTCCTGATGGTACTCATTATTTTCTAGCATCACAGAGTGACAAACTGCATCTCTCTTTTGTGCAGTGACTATCAGGATGGGGAGAGAGGTGGTGAAGGAAAAGAAAGGTGCCCTGAAGAGCAGCCTGAGAGAGACGTTCCCACAGACTCTCTTTGTGAACAAATCTCAAGTGCTCGTAACCAAGTCCTGAGAGAGAGTTTATTTGTTAGGACATCTGTAGGCACTATATCTGGGCAAAGTACCACCGTCCTCTGCTTCACTACACCGCATCCAAGGGAGATAAAGGGGATAAAAAGCAGCAAGCTTTTAATAGCTGCCTGCCCTGCAGAGGGGGTATCTGTGGCAATCCAGAGCCAGGTTAATGCGCATTCCTGCACTGGAGAGGTATTTATTGCTGCTTAGCATTCCGATCAAGGAGCACAGACCCTCGCCTTTGGAAGGCGCTTGTTCAGATTTCGAAGAAGGGTATTTTTTTTAGAGTGAGTTGCATTCGTGAAGCTTGTCAAATTGTCCAGCCTTGTTCCTGTGGAAGGGGCGTTGTGGGTGCCATCCTTCCACTGTACGGACCTCCCAGCGTGCAGAGAGGTGCGTACACCCCCTGCAGCACAGTGCCTCTGGGTTTGTAACTCCTGGGACTGGAAATCCAGGTACACGGGGCATCTGTGCTCTGGTGAGTCACGTCCAGGTGGCGGTGGAGCCTTTTGATGCCACTTTGCAGATGTTGCCCACAGAGACACCCCATGCCGGAGCTGAACAGCATACATGTAGGGCTCAGGAGGCAATTCAACTTCCCGGCCCATCTGCCAAGGTAGTCACCAATTTTCAGGATTACTGCTTGCTTGCATTGTAGGCATATCTACGTTAGCCTGAGATAACTTGTAAACTTAAGCTTACAAGAGCCATCACGAAACTTTTACACAGCAACCACACTCACCTACGTTCCCTTTTCCTTGTTCTTTTTCAGGAGGTTTCTGCTGTGTGATATAACTTCGGTTTATCGGATCTCACACTGGTTTCAAGTAAATTGAAGGGAAGGGTAGAAAAAAAACCAACACCACAAAAATAGGGCTTCTAAATAAGGCTTTCAGTTTCAGCAAATTTTCAGAAATAACAGGTGCCAGGCAGTACAGAGATAAAGCGAGACTTTTACCGAATGCCAAGTTGAGTAAACCCTGTAAAGAAAATCAGAATAAGATTTTAGCCATATTCGCCAAAAGAGAAGAGCAAAAGCCTGATAAGCGTGGCCCCTGAGTGCAATTAATTTTCATTTCTGTTTTCAGTGAGGAGGATGATGCTGAACAGGAGGGCAAAATGGCAAACGGGAATGAAGTTACAGAAATGGAAGTTATCACATTGGAAGTGTGGTGAAGCAAAAGAAATTTAATATATGCAAAATGGGAGGGAAACAGAGACTTTGGATCTAACTTAGGCCGTTGTAAAGTCATGAAGGCTAGGTCCTGGTATATAAGTTTTAGACAAGTCTGTGCAATCAGAAGTGGAGCTCTATAACTGTATACTATAACTATAGCTATAAGTAAATCAATGGGAAAATGTCCTGTTTGTACTCGGATGACTACAAACCACCAGTGCAACATGGCCATGAAAAGAAAAGTGCAGTTTCTGGTGTGTACCAGAGTTAGTATCCCCTAAGGAGTGAGGGAAGTGCTTGTGCCGTTGCATAAGGTCCCCTGGGCTTCACCTGTCTTCAGCCCTGGGCTCCAGAAGGGTGACTTCAGAGAGGTATGGGTATGGGGAAGGGCTCTCACCCTGTGCAGAGGAATGGAGAGACTGTCTTAGAAATGGAAACTGGAAGAGTAGGGTCATCTGAGCCTACCCAAAGTAAGTCTGAAGGGAGCTCTGACTGTGCTCGGAAAATATACCAGAAGGTAAACGGCAGGAATGGGAAAAGGCTGTTTCACTTAATTACTCTTCTGGCACAGGAACAGAAAACTGTCGATAAAGAGATTTAAGTTGGCAGTTGTACGTATTGATGGTCAACTACATAACAGCCACCCAGCAGGTGCAAACAGGTTAATACCCTAATTCAAGACAGGATGGTCAGTTAAGGAAAAGGGATTATATGATGGAGCAGGGATTTTAGGAAACACTAGATTTGATGATCCGTGGACTCCTTATATTCTTTTAACTCATTCTGAATTCAAAACAATTATAGTATCTACCTTGTAAAGTAACATGACTCCATGACTTCTCATGGAGTGCTGCTATTAATAATATTATCAATGCCATAGCATTGGTAATAACTTTCACTTCTTCCCAGTTATATGAAGCCAAACAATGACCTCCCAGTATTTTTCTGCCTGCACAACAGTTGGTACTTAGTAATCATCAGAATATTTTTTTTACTTCATATGGATACTGCACCTTTTTACACATTAGAATTACCGATTATGCCCAAAATGGTAGACTAATATCCATGTTAAATTACAGGCAGTGCTTAATTTTTGAAGTTTGAATATACCTCCATGATTAGACTAACAAGATGTGACGTCTGTGTTTTTCTTGGTGTGCTTACAGGGACTTGGATGCTTGCCAGCCAGATTGATCCGTGTTCTTAACCCATTTTGCAAATGCAATTACCAAGGGGCTTAGATAAAGTCAATGCAAGAGAAAATAAAGTTGTTCATGGGCAGGATAAGTCTGTTTAATACCACAGAAAGTATTCCTTCATTTGCAAAGAAGCCCTTCAAAATTATTTTGTCACAGTAGCTTTTCCACATTGGCAAGTTAGCTCCAAGGGTGCAGCTATATACCAGCTGAGGCAAAGGGTAAGCTTCAGTTGGCTTTAGCAGGAGCAAGGCTTAAGAGCATGTTTGCATCCTGTGGGAAGACACCCACAGCGCTTCACCAGGGCTAAGCCCAGAAGCAAGAGCTCTGGGAAGAATATGTAAATAATGTAGCTAAGAATATACCATATACTGGTGTACTGAATATACTGCCAGTTTTATAGGTTTTATACAAATTCCTGGCTGCCTCTGGGCATAATCCGCACAGAGAGAGCCGAAGTGCTAATGAACTTGCGCGGCTGGCAGTGCAATGTGGGAAGCAGGTAAGGTTAACAACTGATGGGCTGGCTTGGCCACGCATGTTTGGGAAGCAGGGGTAGTGAGCAACGAGGAGAAAGTACACAGATGGCTTCTTTAAATTACAAGAATGTCTTTGGATAGGACAGAAAGGTGAAAATAGCATTTTGGCGGAATTTCCTAGCTACTCTGAACGAGGGGGGACATGCAGACGTACTTGGGAGGAAGGTGGGCGACAGCAAATTAATATCTCGGCTAGGTAGTGACTCAGCACTTAAGCATAAGATCTACTGGCATTTTACATGCCAAAGGGTACCTAAGACACCCTGAGGAGGTCTCCTGGCAGATTAGACTCGGGACTTACAGCAAGCTAGCCCTCCTGAGATGCCAGACCCTAGGAGATGCCAAAATGGACAAAACACCTCTGTTCAGGCACCTGATTCACCCTGTAATAACCAATTTCTTGCCAAAATCCCTCCCTCTCCACCACTTCTAGCACCAAGAAAGCAGCAGACAACATTGCCAGAAAGCCAAGATAAATAAAAATCGCAAGAAATGTGTGGTTTGTGATGAGTCTTTGCTAATCCTGCCTGAAACAAGGTAGCGAAATCTGGCATTGTAAGGCTTTTATGGCAATTATCGTGCTAATGACCCTATACTGCTTATGGGGTGGCTATTTTCTGCCTAATGTAGTTTTATAGAGCATCTCTGAAATAACAGTGCAAATGTTAACTAATTAGAGCTTTTAGTTAGAGAGACTTTTGAGACTATTTGCTGAGGTAATCGGCCAATGTTCTTCTTACCTATACCGGGCAACTGTAATCTTGAGTTCAGAAGCGGTATAATCACATTTAGGAAACATGGTTTATTACCTGAAGCTTTGCTTCTGAGAAAAGATTGCCTCTGGACCCAACCATTAAGTCTCATTAACCTGCTGCTGTGCTACCTGCAAGCTCAGGTCTCCGCTACCTTGGAGATATCTCCATCGCTTGGTGTACAAAATGAGTACTCCAGATCTATGGTCAAGCAATAATCAGTCATCCCCTAATGGTTTCATGATGTCAGCTGTAGTCATTTATCTACAAGATCAGTAGGTTACTGTTGAATAGGTCCTTGGAGTTGCCAGAAGTCACTCTGGGGGTGCAGATGTCTGCCAGCTCCATTCTGTGCTAGGCATTTGCAGTGCGAAATGCCTGAAGATGGGAAGCAGCATGAACATTACTTGCCTACACAGACATCGGCAAATATGTTATACAGAAAAAAAAAGAATCAAAAGCTTATAGCTGAAAACGTCTTTGTTTATTCAGTGTAGCATATACAGGTGTCTGTCAGACTCATGAACTTGTGTCTTCATCCCCTTTTGTCTGGGACCATGAGAAGAACAAAAGTGCCTTTATTTCCCTCAGCTTACTTAAAACATGTATGTTTCTGCGTGAAAAGTATGGTTGTAGTCAAACCTCACACTCAAGATAGCTGAATGCAGATATCAGAGAGAATTTTTTCCATGATGCACAACTGACCCAATGTGTTTTAGGCTGAGAGGAGGGAGCAGAGACAGTGCCTTCTTACGGAGTCCTGGAGACGGGCCATAACTGAAGCTCAATGAAATGACTCAGGAAATGTGGAAAATACCCTGTCTTAGATATATAGGCAGCAGGGGTGGGTATTACTGAGCTGCTGATTACAAGATCTGAGATTAGGACAAAGCTTTTCCTTTTCCTCCCCCAGCCCCAGCTGAGACTAAGGGAAACATTTTACTTTCCTCTAGCACAAGGAATGGTTTGCCTCTCAAGCTTATCTTGGCCAAGGAGAGGCAAATCTTGGAGACTCAGGGTCCACTTCTGTTTCTGCTGAGAGGTTTAGGACACAGATCAGTGTGGTCATGGTTGCACTTACTTCTGCTGACCCACCAAACCCTGCCAGACCTCACCTGAATCTGCCTTTTGTCTTTCCAACACCAAGCAGGGTTCCTCCTCCTTCCTTTAGTTTCCAATTTGGGTGCCTTGATGGTCATCCAGCATTCATATGATCTTGATAAAACATGTAAATAGCCTAGGAGCATTAGTCAGTCTGCTGCCATTTTAGGGGCCTTGGGCTTTTTGGAATCTCTGTCTTATGCCCCTGCCTGAAGCATAGGGCAATTTAGTCTCCTGAAAACTGAAATGCTTTCAGCTGCCTAAAGTGTCAGCAGGCTCAGTAAAGAAATAGCTCAATGATTTGTAAAGTGATGAACACAGGGTCAGACTGGGTGATATAATGTACCCTTGTAGTCTTAAATTCACTTAAATCATCTTGTCCCTGTTACTCAAAAGCATCACCAACTACAAGCACTGGGAAATAAAGGAAAGAAAGTGCAGTCTTGAGTTACTACGGTTAAGTACAAGTAAAGGAGAGAAGGGGGAGCAAGGAAGTGGAGAAGGGAAAAAGGAAAGAGAAAAATAGGCAAAGAAAGGGCGCTTTTGCAGAGAACAGTTTGGTCTGCAAGAATGAAAATGAAGGTGAGAAAAGGGCTTCAAGCTTGCTTGAATTAATAGTGCAGATAGAGCAGATCTGAACACAAAGAGGAAGAAAGGCAAGAAGAGCATCAAGGACAACTGAGGATGTATAAAGGGCACCTTTGCAAAAATTGCTTTTACTTTCTGTTGAAAGTGGTGAAAAGGAGAGATTTTTGGATTAAAAATTGACTCAGTCAAGGGTGGTGCCTTAAGCTGATTTAAGTAATCTGTAAGTCTAACACTAGCCTCCTGTTTTTAAAAATCTTCCATTCCATTTTTCCTTTCCTTTTAGTGCCTTAGGTGTTTGATTCTTCTTGATGCTAATGAATGGGTTTGGTGGGGACACAGCTGAATCAGTCACTAACTCAAATAGGAGATGATTTTTCAGTTGTTTTTCTTCATCCCAAGGTACTTTGTCTTGTCTGTTAGTACAGTTATCTTTGGTGGCATAGTAAGATCTCCGATGACTATGTACATCAGCAAAAACTTTTGAGAGTGAATATAATGTCACAAGACACCCGCCTGTTCTGGTTTTACAAACACAGTACACGCCACTTTCCAAATATATTCAGCTCAATTTTAAATTTAATTTCTGTATTTTGCCTTTTAATATTCTGCCCTTAGGAACACATTTTGCCTTTCAAGTAAGACTTATGATGGTGATACTGCGGACTAATCTGTGCCATTTTTTTCCTTCAGTTGATTCTTTTTTATTTCTGGATCAATCCCACTGGTTTTAATACAATTAAACAAACACCATCGCACTCCCCTTGAGCAAGGCAGGCAAAATCTGGGCTCAAGATGGTGATGCCATTGCCGTGCTGGCTGTTTGGCTGGGTTCTGACCTCAGCGGCACCCTGCTGGCAGTGCTTAATACAGATAATGCATAATGAGATCACTATCTGCTTTCTTGAAAAGCAGATAACTTAAAATAGACTGTAGGAGCATTCGTTCATTTTTTTTGGTGGGGTAGAGGCACCTCAAGCAAAGTCGAAAGTGCATTTCTGCGATATTCGCCCCAAGTTGTTTATGGTGTTCCCGGATATTCGTCATGAAATTCTTCTGCAGCCCATTGTAATACACAAAGGCTCTAAATCCTTCCAGGCTTCACAAAGATTTGTGCAGAGATTATAAATGAGCAGCAGATTAGCACCAGATGAAAAAATCTGTTCTGCTAGAGAGCTAATCTGTTTAGTGAATGGCCGGTTTTGTCGTGTCTTTGTGGCGAGGTCTGACAGCTTTCTCTCCCTGTATTTGGAATTTCAGTCAAAATCAACATGTCGGTTTGTTTCGAATCTTTGTCCTCTCAGATGACTGACCCCCTCTCCAGCATCTCTGCCTGGCGCAGGCAGCATGGCTGTACCAGGCAGGGCTCTGCCGGGCTGCAGCCATGTATCAGGCAGCGCAAAAAGCAAGCTGTGAGAAGGCTGAAGATAAAAGACTTAAAAAAGAAAAGAATTCAGAAAAATTAAAGCAGATCCAACAGCTTGTAAAGCCAAGGGAAGAGCTGGGGAGGAGGGAGAAGACTGTTCTGCTGTGAAAAGTAGCTGCATGTGCATCACGGCATCCTCAAGGCACAAAAATAGGTCTTGCTGTTTTCAGCATCCCATGGCCGAAAGGGCAGTGGAAGATCAGTGTCTCCCACTTGCCTGTCGTGGTTTCTCCCGAGAGTAGTCACACATGGAATTCTAGTTTGAACTTTGTGGGACTGTCAGGCACTGGAGAGGAGCTATTTGCAAGGGCATGTAGCGATAGGATGAGGGGCAATGGTTTTAAACTAGAGCAGGGTAGGTTTAAATTAGACATTAGGAAGAATTCTTTACAATGAGGGTGGTGAGACACTGGAGCAGGTTGCCCAGAGAGGTGGTGGAGGCCCCATCCCTGGAGACATTCAAGGCCAGGCTTGATGAGGCTCTGAGCAATCTGATCTAGTTGAAGATGTCCCTGCTTACTGCAGGGGGGTTGGACTAGATAACCCTTAATGGTCCCTTCCAACCCAACCCAACCCATTCTATGATTCTATGTAGTGTTAAAATGAAGAGGAGCAATGCCATGAACGCTCAGGCTGCGTGCAGCTCTCCCTAGCCGTGCCAGGGTGGTGCAAGGGAGCAGAGTCAACGACCTTGGCACAGGACTAGGAGCTAGTTTTGCCTGAGTTTTAATCCTGACTAAATCATCAAATCCCCTCTGTGATCTCTGACAAGCTACAGAATATAGATATAGAAAAGTCTTATTAGTCCACATAATCCAGTTCTCTACAATATAGGATTCGCCTGTAATCTGTATTCACTACTATTTCATGAGATGGAGCTTCTGACACTCTACCTGTAGTACAGTTGTGCAATCTGGTATGCTCACAGTCAGGAAAGTTTTCAGTTGTGTTGCTTTAAGACAGAAGTATTAAAAAAATCTTCCCCCATTATTTCCCCTTTCTGCCCATGTCATGAAGAGCAGCATTGGAAAATAGGTCTTCTAAATCATAACTCATCTAAACAAAAAAGGATCAAGGTGAACAATTCATCCTATAAAAAGAGCTGTTGAGAAATAAACTGGGTTAGTGATGTCTCTTGGCCTACCCCGCAGGAAGCCATTTGTCCCCTTCTCCTCTCTGATCCACCATTACCTCCTGCCAGACCAACAAAGCTTGACCAGGAGCTGTGACCCAGTAGCAGGAATAACAGCAAATACCTTGTATAAAACAAAATGCTCTGATCTGTCCATAGGAGTATTAAAAGAGCTAGGAAAAAAGTTAAAAATGACAGAACCATAAAACTAATAAATTACCTGAAGTAGGTTTTTCTTGTTAGTGCAAGTATGTTGCGGTTAGACAAGGTACTTAAAGCTATTTGGCTTCAGGGGGCAGATTGCCCTTCACAAGTGCTCGCACTTAGTAAGGCATTTCCCCTTTCCTTTGAGTCTCTACTTTTTATCTGCATATTGGTTAGAAAGTTCCTACATGAGAGCCCCCAGGGTTTCTAGCACGGGTGTTTCATCTCGTCTCATCCATTTATCCTGGTGTTGCCCTCTGCTCCACACCCTCATAGGCGATGCCTCAGATGAGCATCCTTTTGAGTACTGGCGATTTGGTTGCACCTGTAGTCATTGTGTTGCATATCTACAATCCAAAACTAACACAACCTGATTTAAAATGGAGTGTTTGTAAACATTAGAAAAAGCTCGAAACAGCTATTTTCATCTCTGTGCTTTATTTCCAAAATGCCTAAGACTTTACCTGTATTAATAAATTAAATGTGCCCAGGAGCATCCTTAGGCACTGAAGTCCCTGATATGAAGTGGCCCGTGCATGTACATCAGGCCAGGCAGGATGCAGCAGGTATCTACAATTAGATAACTGAATCAGACCCACCATCTTTCACTAATGGTGACCCAAGAGGCCAAATTAAATTAGTTTTTCTTTGGAACACATGTCAAAAGTTACGTCACTAAATAAGAATAACAAATTATTGCCATCATCTGAATGCGCGAGACTCTTGCTAGTGTGCAAAATATCTCCTCTATACACCGAAGCAAAATGAAGACATGTGAGTTTCCTCTGCAGGATTTGGTTCAGCTCCAGATTGCAGACACCTACAACTGGTGTCTAACTGCAGGTATTTTTGTGTGAACTACACTCTCTGTTCTCACTGTAGTCAATGGGTATGTACTCAGTACAGCCCAAGGATCTAGATAGCAATTCAGCTAACCAGACACAGGAATTTGTCTTTAGGGAAAACTGAATTGGCCTCCAGACTCGGTCGGCTGTATTAGCTAGACAACTAAATCCTATGTGTGATGTCTGTAGGCTCTGTCTTATATACCTATAGACAGTATGGTCTGCGCAAGGTAAAGGCAAAGCTTTTGTACTGCTCACAGGACTCTCCCCGGTGCAAGTGTCAGATCTGTCCCCAAAAGCCTTGTGTTTTCAGATACAGTTTTGCCCGAGTTGGTACCGGTGCTTGTGGTCCCAAGGGCCTCCTTACCTTTTCACAAACAAGATGACTGCACTTGCTAGGATCCTTGGTTTCTTTGGATGCTTGATCTGCCGAATTATCAAGTCTATGAAAGCATAAGAATATAGCATAAAAACTAGCCATGGTCAGGCAATCCACCATCTTCTGTCTGAGGGGTCAGCAAAGTGTTCTGGAGGTGCTTCTGTTGATTCAGCAGGGATGTTGGTTGAGTCCATGGAGTGTATCTGATATCAGAGCTACTGAGCAGAAAAAAATGGTACCTTTGGTTAGTGCGACCAGCAATATAGTGAGGGGTGTTTTCTTGAAAAAAACTCATCAAAAGAGTGCAGTGACTTGGTTGTGTACTTTCAGCATGACGTATTGGTTTTGCTGGGTTATCCAGAAATGTCTTCAGTTAAGAAACAGCTGGTATTTTCTTCATCGACACAAGTCTTTTATCTTGCTGAGTAATTTTTTAAACAAATTAGCTCACCTATTACATAAATAAAATGATGTTGCTTGTAGAGGTCTAAAATGATTTCTGGTTAATGTTTTGTTGACAATTTGGCTTATTTCATTTGACTTGTACTCAATTTCTTATCAGTTAATGAAACTGCTACACTACTGTGGTTAATTTACCCATTAATTCATTTAATTATTTATGGCATTAAGGAAGACAGCTTATTATGTTATAAAGAAATAGGTTATGAATTAACATACCTCATTACGTATGTATTGGTGTATTTGTAGATATTCATCTACAACGCCTAAGCGAACTCCTATAGTTTGGCTGTCCTATAAATCACCTCTAGCTAGACGATCACGAATGAGCAAAACATTTTTTGCAGATGTGAAAAACCTTTTTTGCCTTTAAAATCACTGCAATAAAAACCAGAAGATGGTTATGACAGATCTGGGTCACTAAGACAATGTGATGTGCACTAGCAAGATGTTAGAAGCAGCAATGTATGGAGTTCTTTTAGAGACAACGGATACAAAGGACCTCCTTGGTTGCCAGGTCTCATCCCTTTCTATCATGTCATATAATCTCTTTGGTAAAATAACCAACCTACATCTTCTGTTGTGACTGGAAATCTTCTATTAGTTTGCGATTCAGGTTTTTTTAATGGATAGTTCATCTTTGTTTTGTTTTATTTTGGTTTTTTTTTCTTGTGGCTACATTTTTTCAGTTTGAATTTATTCTTTTTCACATGGGTAGGATTTGAGTCATGTACAGCGTTCTGGATAAGGCCATAGCAGGGTTGTACACAACATATTAATACCTTTTTAATTCACTTGAGACTGCCCAGAATCATGTTTGTCACAGCCTTGTCACTTTAATAGCACATAGTGACGAAGATACCTAGTAATTTCTCCTCTGGTGTTTCCAACTGACAAGTCCCATAGCTGAGATTAATGTTTATACTCAAGGGTATGATCTGGCACTTTGCCCCACTGTCCCTTTTGGGACAGAAGTCTAGCATTTTGTATTATGTGAGAAACTTCAGTAAGAAGAATTTAAATGAAACTTTTTAAAATGTGAACTTCTAAAAGCCTTACTGAGATAAGTGGGATGATAAAAAAACCTTGTGATTGCCCAGACACTAGGGGCTCGGTTCAGTTGCCCACACATCGGTGTCTAATCCCATAGGAAGGCCATCTGGCCTCCAGCAGCTTCTTGAGAAGGGCATTGGCTCCCCATTTGTCACAGCTGCTGTCCTTGTGCAAATGCTCAAGCATCTGGCAGATAGATAAATGAATCCTGCCCTAGGGATGAGATTCAGGTCCAGACTCAGATCATAACCATCAGATTACATCTTCAGTCTACAAGCAAGTTAGGTGTCCAAAGCTGTCGTCAAAGTCATTAGGAGCTAGATAAAAGAGCAAGTGGGTTCTAAGGTGCACTGTTCAACTAACCAGACGTGAAAGAGAAAATGTGAAAGAGTTGAAAGCAGTAGTAAATTCCCATTGAGATAATAGAGAATGAGGTTGCTTGCTAAAGGCTTTTTGATGTTTCAGATGAAAAAATAAAAACATTTGCACCACAGTAAGGAAGAAATGAGAAATAATGATGGCAACATACCTCTCCCATTTCTTCATTTTTGTTCTTTAGCTGTCCACTAAGGCAGTAGTGTTGGAAGACAGAATATGAATGAATCTGAACAAGTCAATAGTAAGTGAGAATTTCAAGCTAGCGTAATTCAGCCCGCAGGGCAGGGCTCCTCTACCATTTATTCTTGTTGTCTTCAAGGCTCCTTATGTAAATATTTGGGATTTTGGCAGGGTGCTTTCTCTTTGTTATTCAAGTGAAACATTTGCCGCAAGCATACTGAATGAAGTCTGCTTCGTAATTATTTGCAGTAACAACTCAGCAACAGAGACTTACGGTTGTAAGACTGCCAATTCTGTATTAATGTGATCTTCTTTTCTCCCTCTCCCGGCTGCAGCAAGCACGTGGTTGGTGTAGGAAGTCTGCAAAGCAGAACAAACAACCATATCCATCTGTGTCAACAGATTCCCGCTTCACCACTCTGCCAGCCGTTCTTCCTCAGAGCCACCCGTCTGTCCCTGAACAACCAAAAGAAATGGGTCAAAACAAAGTACATCACGCAAATGGCCTTGGTCATCATCTTGGTTTCTCCCAGCAGGACTTGAGACACAGCGAACGAGGAGACTTCACGCGCAGATCTAGCAGTGCCTCCAGCATTTCATGGTCATTTCAACGAAGCAAGTCTCTGTTCTGCTTGCCCACAGTGAACTCCTCAGCCTCAGAGACTTTTCATTTCAGTGAACCATTTCAGTTTTTAAATATTGGGTCACCTGCAACCAGGTTAAAAACATGGAGATGCAGCCCCAGGCTTAATGTTGACGACTTGGAGGGTGCCCAGGAGACCGATGTAGACACAGGGATGAAGCTGGCCTTCTCAGACCTGTCTGTAGTCTCTGCATACTCTACCCTTAATGGATTTTGCAATGACTTGGAAGCCTCTCTTCCCCAAAAGAAGCAAATTGTTGGTAAGACTAAACAGGCAGCCACCAATGGAAGGCCTGTATCAGCCATGTTCAATACCTTTGAGTCAGTTGACAGTTCGCCGCCTTCTCTCTCTGAGTGGTCTTCTAGCTCATTCATGTCAGCATCTCTCTCCAAGCATCACAAACAGTCCTCGAGAGCAGCTCCTTGTTCTCTGGATGATCACGGTAGTGTTTGCCCAGCTTCATCAGCTAACGAAGAAGAATTCTACATCTGAGGTTTCTCTATCTTACACCTTCCGGGGCAAACACGTTCTTCTTGTGAATGACAGCAGTGGGCCCACCTTGAGCTTGCAGAAGGTTCCTCACTGAGAAGGTAATGCAGCAGAGTATACTGAATATTTGAAGAAAGCATTCGGATCCCTCAGAGGTGGGCGTCCCCAAACTATGTGCAGTAAAGCAGTCTGAGCTTGGACTCTGTACATTTGTGCTGGAGGGGATGATCAGAGGCTTGTCCAAGGCAGTGCAAGGTGGATGGTTTCTATGACTGACTCTTGGACTGGTGGTGAAGGAAATACCAGAAGCAGCACATAATAATCCAGTTTTCGTTGGCACAAACTGAAGACTAATTTCCAACACCAAACTGCTTTAACTTTTCTGAGAAATTACCTTAACTCAGGAAAGATGGGAGGAGAAAGGGGTCATCTTTCAAAGGCAGCTCTAAAGCACAGCAGGTCCCAGTAACAAATCTTTAGTAGAGTCAGGCAAGACATTTCCTGTGAGGACACACACAGTTCCTTCTAACTTCTGAGAGTTGGCAGTGCTGAGGTGGGAAGAAGCTTCACTCCTTCCCCAGGGGAGAGGAAGCTGCACTGTATCTGTCACTTTGACAGTCCAGGATGCGGAAAGTGCCAAAAGGGAAACCTTACAGAACATTTTCAACCCATCCCCTCAAAAAGCCCATGCTTTCCAGTTGGAAGGTCGCTATCTGGGCTGTTGTCTGACCCCCTCATGTAGACAGTGGTAAACCCAAGTAAACCACGTTTGCTGCTTCTAACTCAGGCAATACAGAGCTTACCTTTTTGGAATACAAAACAAGTAAGATAACCCAGCGTTTTTATATATTGCCACATCGCTAGTCCCAAATATATGGCGGCTCCCAATTTTTTAAGAGGTTGTTATTTTACTGTTAAAAATAATTAGCACAGAAACTTATTCTTCGTATTTCCAGTGCAAACATACTTCTTTCTGAGTAAAATGCATTTCTTCTCAAATACCTCTCTCCAAAGGGAGAACAAGTCAAATTTTACTGTCTTTTCAAGTGATGTTTTTAAAATACTCATTCTTGATAACCTGATTTGCTCCAATTCATTTCGTATTTTAAAAAAAAAAAAAGTAGGTAAAAAGCTGTTAATATGACAGCTAAGTACCTTCACCAGGATTTAAGTTGTAAATACAGATTGCATCATGCGTGTTCTGAAAAGTTACATTTTTGGCAGAGAAGTGGCACTGATTGCAGCTCTGGTCTAACCAGTGAGAAAATGACTGTGTTAAAAGGTGTGTGTATAATGCTGTATGTAACCTATATACAGGTACAGATGCTGAAGACCTACCATGATGGTATTATGGTAGATGGAATAAAAACACATTTGTGGAGAAAAATGTTTGCTATATTACCAGGTAGTTTAACTCAGAAGAATTGCTGCTTTGAAAACAAAGCCCAAAAAAAAGCCCGCTGATATTCTAAATAATATTTACAAAAAGTGGAACAGCTCCCCTGGCTCGTTAGTGCATAGTTTATAGAAACAACTCTGGAAGAAAGCCTGGGGGAAATTGAGTCCAGGTTTAGAGGGGAAGAGGGGGGATTCCATTAAAGCTGCACCCCAAATCCAGAAGAGGCCAGAGGGATAGTCAAGAGCCAGGATGCTGCTCCTCAAGACTTTTTCATTTTGCTGTCATTTTCTCCACACAGGGAAAGAGGCATCAGGCTGAAGTTGAAGCATCTCTTTGTGAGATGCTATCATAGCATGTACCAGAAGTAGACCTTGTCTTTTGTGCTAAACACAATGTATAAATAGGAAAATCTGTTCAAGCTCTAAGAGCACAGGAGATTATCAGCCTCCTCCTGCCCTCCAAACAGTTTAGGCTTACTGCAGTTTTTGGTAAACTGTTCTCTTAGGAAATGTCTGGGGCCAGAAATAGCACCGATGAAGGATTTCTCATGGTGTGCTTGTGTTTACCTGCTCTATACTCCTTTAGAGTCCATGCAGTTTTTCCTCTGACTTCCGTGGCCTTTAGATCAAACCCCCTCTGAACACAGCAGATACGATTTATCCAAAGTTGTGGTCCATGTTATTGTTTGTACCCTGTCAAAATACTTGTAAGACACTGTGAGGTCAGACCAGCAGTTTTTTCCATCAGCTTTCCATTCGCTATATGAGCAGCAATGCCTCGGACAGTCAGGCTCCACAGGTTTAAATTTATGATTCCTTATTTTCTGTCATATTCATGGTAGTACAAAAACAAATGATGAAATAGCATTGTATATTTATGGGAGAGACATTTTATCAACACTAGCCACTTCCAGATATGACAACCAACAGGATAAATTTGTTTCAAATCTGTTAAAAATTTNGGGGGGAAGGCCTTTTCACAATATTTTAATAATATAGGTAACATTTGATCTGAACATGAAATCAAAAACTGGTTTGAGCTGACGTGTCTGTCTGATCCTGGGATCATGCCAACATCCCGACTCCTGACCCCAAAAGCTGTTTGGGGCTTTTAAGGAAGAGGAGGCTTTGAAACATCTTTCCGCCTCTGCAAGAAGGAGTTCAGCACATCTGGGGGCCGTCTCCGGATGCGGCAGGAAGCACTGGTACTGGAAGTCTACAAACAAGCACAGGATAGCTCAAGTGTCAATCGCGAGGCTTCACGTGTGGCATTAACCATCAGCTCTGCAAACATCTCAGCTCCAGATTTTACCACATTAATCCTAACAGAAAGAAGGTCAAATGAGCTTCCACAGACTCTGTATTTATGCTGTCTCCACTGCTTCTGTCTCCAAGTATTTCTTTCTGTTCTGTTTACTGATACTTAACTAGAAATTAAAGTTTTAATTGTTTACATTCATGGTGCTTGTAACCAAATTTTGGAATAACTGAGTGTCCTACTGTCAGGAAAAACAGAGAGGATTGTGTACAGAAAACTTTTTGTCTATAATAAAGCAAGACAGATTTTGAAGAGTGTTTCACTGAAAGTAGGCTTCATTAATTCTCTTCCCATTATTTAAGAAGGGGCTAATCTCTTCAGACAGTTGAATATGCACAAGGTTCATGGCATTTACTTACGTATCGTATTGTTTTGGTTAAATTATGAACAATGTCATTTGAGAACTGCGGATTTACCCCGAAATTTCTCTCCTTCTCAACCCAAAAGACGTTGCTTCTGTGAAATAAAATAGAGATGAAAAGTCAGTTGTGCTTAATGTTCTGTGTGTTCGTTTATGAAGCACTGTAGACTCACTGACTATTTTAACTAGGCTTCCAAATGAATGCAGTGACACAAGCTCTCCAGCTCTTGGCAGTGTGTGTCGGTGGGATAATTACAAAATAAACATAGCAAAAATATTTTTATGTTGGACTCAGCTTTGCCTCTGCAGACCAGATCTTTTGTTTTTCACAAAACGTTGTTATTGTAAATCATTTGCTCCAGTAAAGCTGAATGATAAAATAGGAGCTGTGACACATACTGGTAATCCTGCATGTTTAAATCCCATCTTGGTTTGTTTCATGTATGTTGGTCTTCATAATAGTGCATCCCTCTTATTTCCATCAGTGTGTGGTGTTATCTGTTACACATTTCTTTGTTCCCCTCATGGGATGAGTGTGCATGTCAGCGTTACATTGTACATGCAAAGCAATGTAGATTTGGCTTTGTTTAGTTTTTATGGTTTTATGGTTTAACATTGTGGGTTTTAGATGTATTTATATGGCAGTTATAGAATCGTAGAAACATCAGGAGTTGGAAGAGGCCTCTGGAGGTCGTCTAGTCCAAAGTGTCTGCTGAAAGCAGGCACAAAGCTGCACAAACAAAGCTTTGAAGTTAAATCAGGTTGTTCAGGACCTTGTCCGATCGGGTTTGAAAATATCTGAAGGTGGCATTTTCACAGTGACTCTGGGCAACCTGTGCCAGTGCGTAACCACTGCCATGGTGAAGAATTACTTCCTAATCTGCAGTCAGAATTTCCCATGTTCGAACTTGTGATCTTTCCGTCTTGTTTTGCTGTATACCTCTGAGAAACTGGTTCTGTCTTCTCTATAATCCCCCTTTAGGCGGTGGAAGACTGATGTTGCTCCTGCAGCCTCTCTTTGCACATCATGCAAAGGTGCTGGAGCGAGTGCAGAGGAGGGCAACGAAGCTGGTGAAGGGCCTGCAGAATAAATCTTATGAGGAGCGATTGAAGGAGCTGGGACTGTTTAGTTTGAGGAAGAGGAGGCTGAGGGGAGACCTCGTCACTCTCTACAACTACTTGAAAGGACATTGTAGAGAGGTTGGTGCTGGTCATTTCTCACAGGTAATTAGCGATAGAACAAGAGGGAATGGCTTTAAGCTGCAACAGGGTAGGTTTAGACTGGACATTAGGAAAAAAATCCTTCACAGAAAGAGTGGTCAGACACCGGAATAGGCTGCCCAGGGAGGTGGTGGAGTCACCATCCCTGAAGATGTGGTGTTGGGGGATATGGTGTAGGGGAGAACTTTGTAGAGTGGGGTTGATGGTTGGACTCGGTGATCCCAAGGGTCTTTTCCAACCTAAATGAGTCTATGATTCTGTGATTCTATATACTCTAGCTCCCTGACCATCTGAATGGCTCCGGCCCTTCTGAACTCCTTCCAGTTTGTCAATATCTCTCTTGTGCTGGGGAGCCCAAAACTGTACGCAGCGCCCTGGATGTGGTTTGAAGGGTGCTGAGTAGGCAGGAAGAATTATTTCCATCAGCCTGACGACAACACCCTTGCTTATACCACCCAGTATGCTGCTGACCTTATCACTGCAAGGGTGCACTGTTTACTCATGTTCAACTTGCTCTTCACTGGGACCCCAAGATCCTTTTCTACAGAGCTTCTCCCTAGCCAGTAGGTGCCCAACCTGTGCTCTGGTACAGGGCTAGTCCACGTGAGGTGCAGGACTGGCATTTGTCTGTGTTGAAGTTTCTGATGTGCTTGTTGGCACCCTCCTCCAGCTAGTGAAGGTCTCTGTGAATGGCAGGCTTCAGTGTATCAGTCACTCCTCTCATTGGGAGTCATCTGCAAACTTGCTGAGGGTGCATTTCATCCCTTTATGCAAGATGTCGACAAAAGCATTGAACAGCACAGGCCTCAGTGTTGACCTCAGAAGAATGCCACTTGCAGCTGGCTGCCAGTTAGACTTTAAACTGTTGTCCAGTCCCCTTCGAGCCTGATAGTCCAGTCAGTTATTCACCCACATGGCAGTCCACCCATCGAGTCCATGTTTCCTTGATTTAGCTGCAAGGATACTGTGGGAGACTATGCTGAAAACCTTGCTGAAGTCAAGCCAAATGACATACATACACTGTTCTTTCTCCGCCCACCAAGAAAGTCATCTCATCAAAGATGGCAATTGGGTTAGTTAGGCACGATTTACTGTTGGTAAATACATGCTGGCTGTTGTAAATCGCCTTCTTGTCCATCTTGTGCCTGGAAATGGCTTTGAGGAGGCTTTCTTGATAATCTTCCAGGGGTCTGAGGTTAGACTGATCAGCCTGTAGTTCAACAGATTGTCCTTTTTGTCCTTCTTGAAGTGGGTTATGTTATGTTTTCTTTCTTCCAGCCATCTGGGACTTCACCAATCACCACAACCTTTCAAAACTGATAGAAAGCAGTCTCACAATGACATTGGCGAGTTCCTTCAGTGCTGTCAGATGTAGCCAATCCAGCCCCATGGACCTGTGTATGTCCAGCTTATTGCAATGCTGACTCAGTCTTCCTCTAGTGTGATTAGTAAGTACCTTTATCCTCCAACCTTTGCTGCTAGACACAGACACCTGGTAGGCCTGACAGCAGACCTTGCAAGTGAAGATGTTGTGACTGAGGATGAAGGTTTTTTCCAGTCAGCAGATTTTTCCAGTTACAGAAAATGGGACCTGTTCTAGTCTGTTCTGAACCAGTTTCCAATTGCTCAGAGAAAGCTTTATCTTTCTCCATTTCTTGATTGAGTGAGTTGTAGGAGATGCCCACAACAATATCCCTTTTGTTGGCCGCTCCTGACCTGTGAGCTCTGGACTGTCTCATCCTCTGTTCCCCGGCAAATGTGAATGCATTCATGCCACTCAGTTGCCCAGAACTCAAACCCCACCACCATCTGCCATCCTTTCCTAAAGAACATGTAGCCAGCCACAGCAGCTCTAGTTACACAACTGTCCCATTACATTTCTAATCATCTAGTTTCACATCCTGAGAACGTTGAGGTCTTTCAGGAGTGATTTTTAGGTTAATCAGCCTGAGCAGAATAGAACTACCCTGGTCTTGGTAAGACAGTCCCATCTCACAAAGTACTTTGGAAGCAGAGTAAAACCATGGATGCATTAACTATTGAAGAAACCAGAATATTGGAACACATTGGTGTTTCCAATGGCTGGCATCAGCAAGGACATGAGCGCTTGTGGTCCTGTACAGGAGCTATTCGAGGCCTGCAGTTTCATGCCTAGGTAGCAAGCACTGCAGTGACCTAGCTTGGACACCTGAGCTGCCTTTATAAGAATATATCAAAAGGCTATATAAATGATTGTGTGGCTCAGGAAGGTCTGAGGTGCCATAGATGACACTTTTGTAGATGGTTTTCCTCTCTTGAATTTATCCAGTTGCTTTCTGAGCCCATTTATCATCTGCAGCATCCTGTGGCGGGGAGTTCCACTGCTACATGTGGAACTACTACATGTTGTGCAGGAAGTGTTATCCCCCAAACCTGCCACCTGCTAACTCCATGTGATACCCCCTAGGTTTGTTCTAGGGAGAGACAGTCAATAAACATTTCGTGTTCACTATTTTCAGACCACTCATGATTTTATAGATTTCTAAAAAACCTCCTTCTGTTCTGTTTTCTTTTAAACTGACAAGTCCTGATCTAGTTATTCTTCATAGGAAAACTGTTCCATGCTTTTATTCATCCTTGCTACCTTTCTGCATTTTTTTCTATTCTGCTATGTGCTTTTTGAGCTAGGGGGTTCATAACCCACACAGCTGTAGATGCACTGTGGGTTTACACAATGGCTTGAAGGTGTTTTCCATTTTATTCTCTGTTCCTTTCTTCGTAATGTGACTTGCTGCTTTGACTGTGGCTGAGCATTGAGCTACCGTTTTCATAGATCTTTCTATAGCTCCAAGGTCCGATTCCCAAGCAGTAAAAGTCAGTTCAAAGCCTAGTATCATGTATGTAAAATCAGATTTTTTTTGGATGTATTTAATTTTAGAATTAGCTACATTGAATTTCATCTGCCTTTTTATTGCCCAGTGCTGTGTATTGTGAAACACTTCTGCAACTTCCTCAGTTGTCCGTCATCTTTACTATCTTGGATGCTTAATAACCACAACAAACTCCCATCTCATGAAACTTCCCTTTTTCCAGGTTTAAGTCATGCTGAACAATACAAGCTTGAGTACAAATCCCTGCATGACTCCACTGCCAACCTCCTTCCACTGTCAGAACTGGCTATTTATTTCTACCTTCTGTTTCCTGCCTTTTAATCAGTCCTTTATTCACATAACCTTACCTCTTAAACCATCACAGCATGACTTCTTTAAGAGGCTTTGATGAAGCACTTTCGAAAACTGTTCTTAGCTGTACACTTATTTGTTGATGCCTTCTGAAGCCTCTAATAGATTTATGAGATGTGATTTCCCTTTATAAAATCATGTTGACTCTTCCCCAAACTAACTCGAAATTATTTCTGTTCAGGTAATGAATTCTCTCTCATCTGAGTACAGAGCGATCCTCCCTGTGGCATCCTTTCCCAGCTTCCAGGACTCAGCAGAGTGCAAATTGCTAAATTTACACAGAATCCAGACTGCCTGAGCCAAAAACTGTGTTCAGATCACTGTGTGACCAACTGCTGCATTGTGCTACCAATGGATTTATCCTCCGTCAATTTGTCAAATTTTCTGTTGAATCTCTTTTCGTTCCTCGGGTTTCCACAACAGTTCACGGTAATGAATGGCACTGAATTGATGCTCTGCATGAGAAGATAGATAGTCACATTTATTTGCAGCCTTCACCCAGATAATTTCACCGAGCGCTTCCTGTTCCAAGAGAAGTCAATGCAGAGTGCTGGGCAGTGTTACTTCAATACCTGGGAAGGATCCTGTTGCCCTGAGTCCAGGAATGAAGGGGTTGTGAGATAACTGGGAGGAAACATCCTGCACACGTGCATGTGGGGGAGGAATCCAACTGCTTGATGTGGAAAGCCCTGCAAGGCCTTCTAAATCATGTGATGGAAAATGTCTACAATAGTAAATGGAAGAGGGATAAGGAGAAGGTTCAGACACTGGATCGTTTGGTTCCATGTTGACTCTGTTTTGAACCTCCTCAAGCAGCTTTCTCCAGGACATTACCTGGTGCCCTTCACCCTAAGGACTGTTCCCACTATGGAAGAGGCTACATCAAGCCTGGAGCCTTCTGTCTCCAACACTGTCCCACCAGACTTTGCATCCTTCTGTGCTCCCACATGCCTTTGGTCATCCCACTAGGCATGAAACACAGCCCCTCGGGGTCATGCTGTAAAAACACTTCTCAGATGGGCTGCAACGGAGGCCTCACTTTATTTCAGATGACAACCTCCCCTGCAAAATGGGATAATTGTGCCCTAGAGCCATAAGGATCCGGCAGCAGTCCAGGAGGGAAGCCAGCCAGCTGCTCTGTGGTATGCCTGTGACCAGTGGGACAGCTCTGAAGGGTGTGGACACGAGTCAAACAGTGCTGGGCTGGCCTTGGAGGTGGAGATCGGTATTCAGCTCACTTTTATTTAGCAATTTACAGATAGTGTTTCTTCAATGTGTACGAAGATGGGGCATCTGGAGAGCTTCACAACTGAACAGGCACACCCTATCTCTGCTTTGACTCAGCCTTTTCATTAAGCATGGTTCACTTTATAGTCAAGCGTCCTTTTTAATCACTCTCCTGAATATGAGGCATAAAATGTGAAATAGCTTGGTAGGTGGAGGCCATTAATGCAGTCTGCCCATCGTAAATAAAAACTGCTGACCATTAGTACATAATGAAGTGGAAATGGGAAAGGATTTAGCCAGAGCTCACCAGTCATTAAGAGAAATACCCTGTTCACATTTCCGTTACTGCGGAGTACCTGTATTTTGTGACGGCATCGCAGCAATGCAGTATGTTGGGTTTTTCTGTGTGTACCTCGCTGGGAAGCCACTGGCCTGCAAAAGTTGCTAGTGCCATCTCGTGGTTTTCATGCACATGAGTGTCAGCGCAAGGAGCTGCCAGCCCAGGCGGGTGACACCTTCAGAGCACGCTGCGGGGCACCCTGGCACGGTCCCCTCCGCATCCCTCCCGCAGCGGTGCCCGGCACGGCCCAAGACGTGGCCCTGTCCCCAGGATCTGCTGGCTGCTTTGCAGCGCGTGTCCCTGAAGAGCACAGGGTGAACGCGGTGGCATTCACTTCAGAGCACGATAGAAAGCAAGCCTTGCTCCAGCCATCTCCTCCAACGAGACCTGCCAGCCCTCGCACCCCCTGCGCCCTGCATTTCAGTATTAGCTTCTGACAGTGCCATTGCTGGGCTGCCACCCCTCCTCTGTGCTTTATCACCCCCCACTTTTCATCACAAAACTGAGGAGCAGAATAACCCAACACCTTGATGACCCAAAAGGTCATTTTGTGTCCTTTTGCTGCACCGGAGCCAAGGGCAAGGAAGCGGCCACATCCCATGGGGCAACCACTCAAGGTTGCGCTTGGGATGGAGCCGAGCATCTGCTGCAAACAAGCCCTTGAGCACAATGCAGTAAGCTGCCTGGCTGTCACAAATTCCGCTATTTACTTTGATGAAAATTTTAACCCTCCTGGTATGGAGATAATCTGCTAAGTATGACCCAACTCCTGCCAAGACAATGCTGCTTGTGAGGTTAGCAGTGCCACCAGAGCACTCCTGCTCCTTAGGTGTAATGAACTTGGTGACAGGGCCTCCCAGAAGACAGAGTTTAAGAATGCAACACATAATACCAGTTTTATTTATTCCTCCTACATTGGTGAATTAGCAGCTATCTATTTTTTGCAGTTCACATGTGCTAATGCATGGATTTTATTTATTTTTTTTAATTGGACTTGATTAGGAGCAGGTGATTTTTTCACATGGTTTGCCATGATGTGGTGATGAGTCCCACTTTTTCCTACTCTGTTTGGGTTTTTTTTGGTCACAAGAAAACAAAGTTTTAATTAATTACTCTGTGTCTGTGCTCATGGATTTTGACTAGTTGCCAGCATTCCCTTGTTGTGTCGCATAAAGCCACAGAAATGCAGCCTCTGCCCTTAAGTTTCTCTCCCCAGCGCTTTGCTGCTTTGCTTTCTTTCAAGAGCTGATCAATCTGTGGTTTTCCCACAGGAGGGATGAGGATGCTCATTCCCACCCTACCACATGTGTAGACTGTGCAGCAGTTTTGAAGAAAGGAGTTTTGGAGCTGCCTGTGGCAGCAACAAGAACAACGACTGCTGGGGCTGCTGCTGCCACTCACCTGGGTAGAAGATGGGGAGGTCAGGGGAGTGCTGGGACAAGCCAAAGGGCAGGAGAGGAGCAGAAAAGTAGGACACAGCTGTGACCTTCCTCACTTTTTCTAGCCCCAGATGGTTCACCGGCTCCAGGCATGTGGGGCTGTGCAAGACCCTCTTCGAGGCACCAGGTGAGATATGGGGATGATGGAGGGGAACCATCAGCCCCGGTGGCTAAGGACGCTGAAGCTGTCAGGTTGCCAACACGGCCTGAGTGCACAGAGTATTTTCCAGGTTTCCAGGACAACCTTTGCTCTGAGCTGACGGGCTGGTTCGCTGTTTCAAGCCCTTCCTTTGCAGATGAGTTCCCTTGGATTCATGCTGCCTGTCCCCACAGACACTCCTCTTCCCTGACCTTCATCTTCCTTCCCTTAATCTTCCCTTTTCTTTCTTTTACCGCCCAGCTCATCCCTCTCCTTCACAAAATCCTAGGCCCATAAAAATCACACTAGCCCCTCCTTGGCCAACATGAGCCTGGAGGTGCTCCCACTCCCCCAGTCCCCGACACATCCCCTGACTCATCTCTTCAGACAGGACCCAAGTCTGGGGCTGCACCTGCAGCTCTGTGTCCAGAATGAAGCTGGACAGGACCCAGGCTCCTTTCCTCCTGCCCACTCCTCTCCTTAGCATCTCTTTACTAAATCAATGGGATTTGGTCCTTCCCTTATCTCTAGCACACTGCAGGTACAAAACTCTGCTCTCAGCGTCACTGGAAATCATTCAGTGGCCACCGCAAGGATGCAGCTGCAGGTGTGCCCTGCTCTTCTCTGCGCATGGAGGCGCATCGTCTGTTAGATTTACCAGGTCACCAGAACCTTTTCTGATGCTGTGATTTTCAGTAGAAGGTCCAAAGAAAACCTAGCTGCTCACTGGAATGACAGCTAGCTTGCAGCCTGACATGAATGAAGAGCTTAGCAAGATGGAACAGATTTTTGCCCCAGGCCTTCTCTGCTGATGTGTTAAGTTTGGCAGCATCATTTGGAGAAGAAGTGAATTAATCTTATTGGAGTTGTGTACAAAAGAGACTGGGGGAGGGAAAGGGGGGCGGGGGGGGGAAAGGATGTGTGAATCCATGTTGATTATTTTGACGCCATAAACAAGTGGCATCAGAAAAGAATTTGACAACCATATGGACTTTCAGAAGTGTGAAATCTTCTGAAAATGATATGCAATCATGTAAAGACTGGCGCAAAAAAAAAGATGACTTGAGATATGGATGGATGAGAAGTACAAACAGGGGACTGCAATCTGTGGTACAGGAGTTAAGATTCTGGGTACATGAAAAGAATGCTATATAGAAAAAAAAGTATATAAAATAAATTAAATTAAATTAAATTACGTAAGAGAATTCTCCCAAAGGTGATGGACAGTAATAACAGTCCTATTTTTTATTGCTGATTCTTAGAACTAGACTCTTTGGGGCACTGCATTCTTAGGGACTGAGCAACAACTTTTCCATTAAAATAATCACTGTTTTCCTGGGAAGCCTCACTGAAGATGCCACATGCACTCTGGATTTTACACAGGGCAAAAACTACAGGTACAAGGGCACAAGTCCTGCTGATGGGCATCAGCTTCTTCCACTGAGTTCAGTAACTTATGTGACCATGCTAGGCTTCTCCCCTGACGTTCACCAAGGGGACACTTCTTATCCCAGAGCTTGAGGGCCTGACAGATGATGGTGCATGATATGAAGTTGCTCGTGCACCGGGAAAGGATTTAAGTGCTGCTCTGCTGTCTTGGGGGAATGGGGGCTATTGGCAGGGGCAACTCATGAGAGCTGGATGAGGGCCACCACACTGTGTGAGGTCTTACCTGCTAGGAGAGAAGCTTGAGAAGTCTGGACTCTGTCTGAGGGACTAAGTTTAAGTGCTGGCACTCTGAGCCTCTACAACCTGAGCGTTTGACACCTTTCACCTTCAAGTCATCGCAGTGCACAATACTGCGAGACACAAATTGCAGCAAAAATCTATTTGGGTGTGATTTATAAAAGGCTCTGATTTGCCTCTGAGTTCAGCTTCCCCTTTGGCAGCAGTCCAGGTCCAGATACTGGTTTGTAATGCTCATCACACCGTGAGAGAATGGGAAAAGTGGATGAAAGGTGAAAAACAAACCAGCTCTGCCATGCTAAAGAAGCAGGAACAAAAGTAGGCTGAATACTCAGAGGAGAAATGATCTATCATGAGAAAACACAAATCAGGGCAAAAGCTGGCTTTCATGAATCAATAGAGATGTAGGATGGAATGAAATGGACAATGTACATGAGATGCATCTATTGGCATAGTTTGAATCTGATGATACATCTGCAGAACTTCGGCTATGAAGTTACTGTGGTTTGGAAAGAGGAAAATTATATTACCCATGCAGACTGTAAAGCACGTTATTGCAGCTCACCAAAGCACTGGGGTCTCCACCCAAAGAAATGCAAAGATGACCAATATAAGGGAGCCCAGAATCAACTGAAAGATCCTAGCTGATCTCTCAAGAGAGCAGTTCTGTGATTTTGGAAACCCTGTAAAATGTATGTTAGTTTAGCTCAGCAAAGATGTGTGAAACTTAGTAACTATCGTGTCTTCCCCCTTCAAGCTGACAATGGCTTCTTACCTGAACGGCAGTGGCTGCTCCTTCTCCATCAGTAATAGATATTCCCTGAGTCGCAGAGAAAGTAAAATGCCTCTCTGTGATGTGGTGTATAACCAGACACTCATATGGCAGCTCCAGGATGCAGATGTCTAAGAAACAGTTAAAAAATCCCTACATGGTTGGTTCCTTATGGCAGCCACCGCAGTCTGAAAAGGGCTTGCGTGCCCAGCAGCTTCTCTTGGCTATGTCCATTAAGAGGTATCCTGCCTCCCTACAGACTTCACTGGTCTTACAAAAAATGGAAAGTTTCAGACAGCTTGCCTCAGCTGCCCGGGGAAGGTGGTGTGAGGCAGGGAAGGAGGAGCTCCTGGGAGACCCAGGCTTTACGACTGCACAGTGGATCAGACAGGGGAGGATGCGCACGTGTGTCCCTCATAGCCCAGCTATGGTGTCCCATCACGGAGGTATCACAAGAAACCTAACTTGGAAGCAGCTGAAGGGAGGTGGGAGGGATCCCAGCCTTGTTCTGCCATTGCACGGGGTCAGTGTTGAGGAGTCCACGTGAGCCGTGCTCAGCACTGAGAGAGCAGCTGCGACATGGGCAGGATGGACAGGTTGTTCCATGCTAAGCACCAATAACAAGGTTTCTGGGGAAATATCTTTTTTTGTCCCTCAAGCCATTTCCTGTCTCACCTGTAGTGCTCAAAGGTGTTTTCTGCTTTTCTCCAGTGTGGTTTGTATCTCAGCAGGGTACCTGCTACAGAATTTACTACCTCTATTTTGCTTTGCACCCAGAATGAAGAAAGCACAGAATCCGGGACATACACTCCTATAGTTTGATATCTTGAGTTGCTCTTTCCATTCTGCAATATTCCCATTAGACCCCAATGTCTTTAAGAAGTCAGTACACACACAAAAATGTTCACACCTATCTTAAGTTTTTCCATATGTGTCTCCTAAGTACACCCATTCTCTCTCCCCTTGCCTTTCATTAGGCCATCGCAACATCCAACAGTCTTTTGTTGCATGGTGACATTAGCACAGTCACCAGTAAATCTAATGTCCCATGGTCTCCTTACACCACTGAAGGGACCAGCAGGAGAGATGAGAATGTGACAAACTGTATGGGGAAAAATAAGGCTCTTTTGCTATTTAAAAAGGAAACTCTCGAGAATACTTTAAGATGCCGTGATCTGTATTTTCAGACTGTGGAGTGACAGGCCTAAAGAAAAGCGTATCAAGACCCTCCTTATTTCTTTATTTAATGAGGTATGGGGTTTAGCTGAGGAATTTAAATGATTGACTGATAAGTATTTGGAATTCTTGAGGGTCGTAAAGATCAAGGCAAATGGATCAATCCAAAATAATTCATTTTGACACCGTGACAACTGCTAGCTGTTTCTTTATTTCCCCTAAACAAACTATGAATATCTTATCTCTTCTTGAAATGATGAAGTAAAAGAAAAGTCTTGTTTTCTGAGGAACTGCAATATTAAACGTCCCCATATTTGACAAAAGCACTTACAAACCAATGTAGCTGTTCTATCTCTAAAAGAAACAAAACATTGAAAAACAACCATTTCTTAATTTCATGATTCATTCATTCATCAGCTGGTCCTTTGACACTTTTTCTTAATTAATAGAGTTGTTATGAGACAAAGCAGCAACAGAGACACACTAAGCAAGGAGAAAAAAATCCATTGAGAAATAAATGTTTTACATTTAATTACGACAGCCATGCAGTGAGCATATGTGCTATGCCACCTCTCATAGAGAATCAGCACATCGTTGTGTCCTTGAAGAAGTGACCTTCAGAAAGAGCAATTAGCTTTTTAACACTTTTCCTTTTCTTTTACTAGTGGTATTTCTGATGAAACAAGATAGTTTAACGGTTTAATTTTGTCTTCTTCCAGAACACGGATTTGCCATTTTCAAACATACAACCTGAGGGGCTGGGAATATAGCACTACTGAGGGTCCTGGCTTCACAGAGAACAACTCCAGATGAAACACCAGCAGCCATCCTGTAGTGAATGGCACATGCCTTCTGCACGGCTTCACACAAGACCCTCAACCACATGGTCTTCCCAAAGAAAAATTGAGAATAACACTGTGTTACCAAACCTAGGTCTAATGTAGTGCTGCTTATTACAGAGGAACCGAAACAAAATAGTATTATTTTGTTAGATGCCTATTCCAGCAGATTTCAGTTTAAAAGAGGAGAAGGCGGTGCATGTTTTCTGTAAGAGCTGGGCCTGCATTAGAGCCCCGAAAGCTCAGCTTGGAGCCAGCTCTCTTCTCCTGCCAGACTCCAGCTGTGTCGGAAAGAGCTCATGGCTGGTTATGAAGCAGGCCGCACACTGATATGGGAGAGGGCAGCTTCCCAAAATTACTGCCACACTGGGGATTATTTTAACTCTCTTGATCTCCTAGAATGGCTATGGCTCAGAGAGGAATTGCTTCAGAGCTAAGGGGAAAAAAAAAAAGAAGAACGAGCATAGAAAGTAAACAAACCACGCTGGAAACCAGCACTTGTTCATGCGAGTACGTGCTCAGCCAGTTCTGTGGCCTGAGGTGGCTTTTGGCTCTCCTGTTTGGAGCAGTCTGAACAAAGATAAACCCCAAGCAGTGAACCCCGCTGTGCTCAGAGGATTAGAGGTGCCCTGGTCACTATGGGAGCTGAAGAAAGTCCATGTAGTTCCTTGGTGAATTGGCCTAGCATTAGCCACTTCAGGATCAGCAAGTTCCTTTTCAGGATCCCATGTCTGGGAGATTCTTCTCCCCTGACCTTTGTTCTGCTGCTTCCTCCCTTTTTCTATCTATCTGTAGTAATATTTGCAGCAATATAGAAAAAAAATTCAATGTTAAAGTTGTTTCCCTGAGCCGTAAGGGCCTATCAGCCTGCCTTGATCTCATGCAGAAGTCATGGGCGACCATCACAAATGAGGCAACATGACAAAGGCAACGGTCCAGCAGGGCTGAGGGTCTGTAAAGAGCCTGCCGGCAGCAAGCCCCATTGTGTCCTTCGGAGAAAAACTTTGTTTTAACATCTTGGCTCCCTATTCAAGTGCTGGTCTGGCCATGCCACTGCTACAACGATCGAGAGCCAGGGCTGTTAACATCCAGCATTAATGCTGGGTAGGTCTTATTTTGGCGATGCAGCAATCTTCTCCTGCCACCTCGTGTACCCAGTTTTGTCTGTTGCCTTAGCAGATGGTGGACCAACCCTGGCAGAGCTGAGCACCATCACCTCCCGACACCAGTGGGTAGGAGGGTGCAACTGCAAATTACTGCTTTTTCCTGTGGGATTGAAATCCATGAAGTAGCTTCAGCTCTCACCCTGCATTGCACCTTTATCCGTGCACCCTCTTACATACCTGGGAGGGGAGAAACACAGCTGCCGTGGGTAAGCCCTGGATGACAGAGCCCGAGGGAACTGCCCAAGACCCCAGGTTATGACAGGGATGGGGGGGAAGGGGGCTGGGGAATGGCCCACTGACAGCACTGGGCCATCACAGGGGAGGGGAAATGGGTGGCACAGGGCCAGCTGCTGGCCAGGGAATCTGGTGGATGATGTCTTGAGCTCTTCCCTGAAGACTAAAGAAACCTGCTTTGCCTCCTAGTGAGAAAAGCCCCTGGCTTATTCTTAGCAGCTAGCACTCTCTCAAACACAGCAAAGAGAGACGGGAGACTTACTTCCAGCAGACCAATGCTACCCTCAGATAGTCCATCAGATCAGAAAGGACAGTCTGGCCTCAGCTCCTGCATCTCCTTGTTCAGGAACCAAATTCCAGGTCCAGGTCTCAGTTGGTAGAGACCTGCTCAGGCCTGTGAAGGATGTGTGCTAGGGCAGTTTCCTTGCTGGAAAAAGAAAAAAAAGTTCTGCTATAAATGCATACATTTTTGTAGAAGACTGTCAGCAGGAAACCAAGGGTGTATAACTGGGAGGAACATGTTCATGCGAAGTGGTCCGTTTCTGAGCCAAATTAGCCAGGCCACATCAAATTGGACACCAGCAGCAGGTGCAACCCATCCGCCCTGCTGTAAATCATCCTCTTAATGCTGTCTTCTGCACTGACTTTGACTAACTTCAATTACCAGATCCCAATGCCATGGTGAATGTATTTATTGATCCACCTTTAGATCTCTTCCCCCTGCTCTTATCCTCACTGCTGTAGACTAACCTTGCATTTTCTCCAGCAAGATTCTTCCTCCCTGTGCATGGCTGTCCCTTCAGGTCTCCTCAGCTGTTGCTCACAGCAGTCACAAGGAGGGGATGAGCCCATTACCTAGATCACTAGATAGGAATAACTGACATAGCAGTTCCTCTGCAGAGGCAGTAAGTCAAAGGTTTTGCCTTTCCTCATGCAGGACACTGTGGGCTGTGACTGATCCCACATCGCGAGGGAGGGAAGAGGAGGAGTCTGGTCTCAGGGAGGCTGTTTTGGACTTTCGGTTTGCACCAGGACACATGGACCATGGCAGCCTGAGAGCTTTGCTGTGGTCTCTGTGCTTCCCACTCCATTGCACCTCCTCCCCATGCACCATGAGCAGACACATCCCTCTCCTCCCGGGCACTCTTGCGGCCCTCAGCACCGCAGCGGTGCAAGACTCTCACAGCTGCTTTTCCCCACCACCAGCATAAGACTCTTCTCATACCTGCCTTGCTCACTTTGCTGCATGTTGGTTTTGCTTTATGGGCTACCACGAGGCTGGAGAAGACCTTCAGTGCTCTGCTTTCCATGTCGTGTGAGGAGGGCAGAGCTCAGCTGCTTGGTAAGGGAAGATGAGAGCCGCGGTGGGCAGTGTGCAAGTAAAGACACACACACTCGCTCCCACCTTCCTGAGGCTCCTTGAGACATGGTGCTTGTACATAGGAAAGAAAAGGAGGGAGAACTTGTACCCACACAGCCATGTTCCTCTGCTGCTGAAAAAGAAGAAACTGATCTCTCTGTATTTTCACGCTTTTCACTTTCTGCCCAGTGCGGCACTGACAAATGCTACCTATAAAAAAGGAAGCCTTAATAGCCATTAGGAAAAGGCCTTCTAATTAGTGCTTTCCCCTTCCGTTACAACTCCAGCTTCATGCAGCAGTCTCCCCGCTCAGTGTCTAAAGCTGGATCTGCCTGTGACTCACCCGCAACATGCAGCACTAGACCTCCCTCTGCGAAGCACATGCACCGGCAGATAATCCAGCTCAGTTTACCTCTGTGTACCTGGCAGCACGCTACTGTGCAGTGACCAAATATCAGAAGAGTTTGTGGTTAATTAGGATCAGATTAATCCCTGCTGACTGCCTGTCTCTGTGTAAAAAGGGCACTAGAGGTTAGAAAGTATTAAGTACCTTAAACGTCTACTTGCATAATGTAAAAACCTGCTGAAGATCCAGACTTTGTGCTTGAAAGTGTTGATGTGAAATTATTTACCCCTGGAGGCATTTAAACATGCATCTTATCCTATCAAAGCAAGAAAATCCCTTAAAAACATTTCCAGGAAAAACTGTAACAAATATTTGGCTATGGAAAATAATAAACCAGCAGCGCAATGGAGACAAGACATCTACCAAAAAAAGGCCTTAGAGATTCTGAACATTATTTCCAACTTCTAAGAATTCAGTTCAGCTTAGGAAGTATAATTTTTATAGCTGCAATAAAGCTTTTTCTGGGATACAATTGTACCTAGTTTTCTATTTTATTAGTTTCTATTTACCATAAAAATGCAATAGCTAATAATCAGATAGCTTCATATTTACACCCAGTCTATGGGCACTCCCCGTGGAGCCCAGGGGTCTTCACAGAAAAGACACATTTCCTTGTTTTTATGTGTTCAAATTATTTAACACATTCCTGACACTAAAATGTAGATTATATTTTGTTGAGATGCTTAGCTATCCCTAAGCATGTAAGTGGTTATTGGATATGGGGAACTTTTGTGCTTTTCTCTTAATTTTAAACGTAATAGTATTTTTAAATGAGGAAGCATCCTGAGGTTGATTAAAACAGCTGAGCAACTATATAAACAGAGATAATAGTAGAAAGATTTTTAGAGGCAAGACAGACTAATAAAGGATCTACAGGTCTGTGCGAAAATATCAGCTTTACACACATCTTCATATATGCTGATAGACTATCGGGCCTTTTTTACTTTCTTAATTTTTGTTACTGGCACGTTTATATAAGTATTAGGGACATTTATATAATAACAGGATATTAGCTCCTTTTGAGGTCATCTGTTCTCGTGACTTATTCCCCATTTACAGTCATAAGCTTCTCATTGTGACATCACCTTGGCGGCCGCAGCGGTACCTGTGATGTCACCAAAAGGGATTATAACCTGAAGTGGGAGGTAAGCTGCAAGAGCAGATCAACTCCTAAAGAATAAAGGTTTTGTTTTGCCTTGCTAGCAGAGGGAGAAGGAAGCATCCCACCCACCCTTTCTCCTTGACCTGTCATGGTGGAGCAGGACCATTTTTCCACGCAGTGCCAGCTGGTAGTGCAAGGATCCTTGCTGCTGCCACCAAAACCTGCCGAGGTTCTGCCATGAGCTCTGGTGGAACAAGGCCGGTGAGGGAGCTGGATCAGACCCTCCAGAGCTGGGACGCCCACCTGCACTTCTGCTCTTTGGTGCTGCTGTGCCAGTGTTGGGATGGCACAAACACAGAAATCTGCTTAGGAAAGAGGCCGCCAAGATTGTCAGGAGAAATGCCTGACATTCAGGGACATCTGTGAACCACATCTCAACTGTCCCACAACTATTAACCTGTGGGGCACTCTGGTGAAGAAGCATTGAATGCCAGGGAGGAAACTCCTCCAGGGAGGAAGCTTGGGGCTGGTTGGGTGGGAGGGTTTGGTTAGCTTGAGTGAACTTTGGTGCACCAAAGTGGATGCACGAGAAAATAATGTGCAACATGTACAAATTCGTACAACTTGGTTTTTCTGCACAGCTCAGGGGTACATCACAAGCTGGGGGGAGAGGGTAGGAAAACAGCTCACTGAGAAACTGCAGCGAGCACAGGGAGGCACACACAAAAGCTGCAATGGGACATGTTGCAGATGTGCTGTACCTGCTGCGTGGGTCCGGCAGCTCCAGGGGTCGGTCAAAGGTTGCTCATTTGGGTTCAGTTGGTTTTCTGACCTGATGCCCAGGCTGAAGGGAGGGTGTCTGTGGGATGACAGGCAGGACATAAAAGCTGTGGCTCAGTACTAAGCCAGTTTGGCAATGTGTCTTTCAACGTGGATCCACCTGGTCAATTCAGGCCACAGAAGAGGTAAAACCGCAGCTGATGAACTGGCCTATGCAGAGCTGCCCTGTAAATAATATTCTTACATATTATTCACTCTGTTTGTTCCCATTTGATCTCACTTCTCTTGCCTACTCAACCAAATCCCTTTCTGAAAACCAGGCTTCTTATGGGAAGTCAGCTCTGCAACTTCATGAACATTTTCATGCTTTCATCTTCTGTTTGGTTCCCCATCATTTCAGCCAGATCAGTAGCAGAAATTGCAGTTGGCAACATTCTCATACGAGGATCTCTTCCAATGTCATTTACTTGGCATCATTTATTTGGCACTGTAGGAGACTGTGATAGTCAGTTAGATAAGCATTTGGGGAGTATCTGAATTAAAATCAGCTTTTAACATACTTTATATTCCCTGCCAACAGTAAATGTATTTAAATTGTCAGTTCATGTAGTCATCTCGGAGGAAAATGTGCTGCCACAGTGCTGCTCCCCACTCCTGCTTTTGGCTCACTGGTGAGTTTCCACCAGGCCCCATGCAGGGTACTGACTCTCTCCCAGAAGCATTTTAAATCTGCAGATACCAAAAGGGTGACTTCTGGGGGCAGAGGTGGCATTTCACAGACCAGCAAGTCAACTCTGGATGTGCTGATGCAGCACCCCTGAGCTACCGCAGGCAGCAAAGTAGCTGATCTGTGACAGCAACCGTCACAGGTCATCTATGCACTCAGGAAGGGTCTTATCATATATTCAGAGCCCACAGGGAAGAGGCTTTACTGCTAAGATCTTCATATAATGCTGCAGGAAATATATACACAGCTGAGATTATGTCTTTGGAGCTCATGCATCGTTTCTCCCGGAGTTTCTTAAGCCATCTTTTCCTATGAGACGTGCATAGGAAAACTACCTGGATTACAATAAGGATGTACAAAATCTTTACTCTCTCCTCAACCAGTTTTTCTTCCTCTTTTTTAAAATTCAAATGTTTCATCAACCTAAAAAAAGAAGTGATCTTGTCCTTGTGGTTTCTCAGCCCTTTTGAATTCTGTCTATTGAAAACCATATAATGAGAACGGTCACTGTCAGTTAGAAAACTGGCCTGATTTGGGCTCTTATTCAATCTACGCGTCTGCATGTGGAAACACGTGTTGTTTCACCAGTGTTATGATGTTAACCTCCTCCAGTGAAAGAGGAACTCCTGTTTGCTTTGCTTTCCACCAGAGAAAGGCACCATTCTGCCCACTGCGGAAGACATCACACAGCGCATTAGCAATACCCACCCTGCAGCTTGAAAAAGGAGTTGACTCCGGCACTGATAGTTCACACTGCTTGTTAATTTACTGCCTGGCTAAGTGTTGGGTTGTTCCCACTACCTGCCTCCAAAACTGCCACTGGGTACATTTCAGGGCTCTTTTTATTCCAGGACTCATCCCAAACCCCGCCCCCCCGGCACAGTCCTCCAACACCAGCACATCAGCCCTTGCGTCCCCAAAGGTGCTCATGTGCCCTTGGGCATCTCCCAGGGCAGGAAACACTGGTTCCCAGTGCGATGCTATAAAATCACTGCTCCGTTATCCCACTTGCAGTATTAGAGATACAGGAAAATGAACTCACAAAAAGGTTATATTCATGTTTTAGAGCCACGGGGGCTGAAGGGGACTGAGAGCCAAGTGCTGCACAGTTTGGTCACAGCCAGCCTGTGACACTGCCCCTCTGCTGCTTAGCCTGCAGCTGTTTACTGCCAGCTGTGAGAGCTGCCAAAAAGCCTTTATGACTGCTAACAGTGCTTCTTTCCACCTGGAGCTGGGCAGGAAGGTGTGAGGGAAGCAGTCTGGGGATTCCTGTCGGATGGGGCTCTTTTGCAGGACTCTGCACTGTGTGTCCTCCCCAGCAGGTCCCGGCTGTCCAGGCACTGGCACCAAGCCATCTGTTCAGCGAGGCCATGCCCTGCGGAGGAGTTTGTTGCCACACCAGCACATGGAGTTTGGTCTGAGACTCTCTCACAGGGTCAGCTGGCTGGTTTTTCTTTTAATAAAGCCCTACATAAATGATTCACTTCATCACTGGACTTCTTCTTTGAAGGCGATCCTCTGCAGTGGTCATCCTCTGAAGAGCCAGATTTTGTCCTCACGCCCCAGCGGGAGGCAGAGGCAGTGGTGGGTTTTATGTGGCATGTGGGTAGCAGTAAGAAAATTAACTTGAACTTGCTCAGCTGGGTGTTTCGCAGATCCGCAGCCAACCGCCCCCTCGCAGAATAAGCTCTGTACAAAATGATGATGCAAATTTTTCAGCAGAACCACCTTCCTGACTTAGCAAATGTGTTGGTATCTTGCAATGTGGGCTCTCTCCTGGAGGAGAGATGTAAGCAGGAAGGAAGCTGGTTTGGATTCAGTTTAATTTCCCCAGGGTTATATATGTTAAAGAGAGCAAGCACACAAAAAAACAGATGCAGATAGAAGGTTAAATTCTGTTCTCATTTATGAAGGGGTAAATGTACAGCAACCCTGCTGATAACAGGGTTGCGCTAGAGCGAAAGGAAGATTGCTGGAGACTGACCTCACACAGGAAAGCAAACAAGAGGGTTCTGAAGAGGAAAACCTGCTTCTCACCTGATCCTCCCACCTTTTTCTCCTCCAGCCTTTCCCTGGGCCAAATTCTGCCCCCGATTGCTCTTTGAAGTCTGTGCAGCAGGAGCCCAAACTTGCCACAGCCCAAAAGCAGAACTGCTCCCCTCTTCCTCTCAGCAGCCACGCCAAAACAGGGCTCGGTTTTATTAGAACACAGATTAATAAATCAGAGAATCAGTCTCCAGTTTCCTCGCAGAAACATTTTGGTGAAAAAAAGGCTTCCAAAGAAATCTCCCTCTGCCCCACAGTGCCTTTGCAGGCTGTACCTTTCCCTCCAGTTTCTCATTTCAGTCCTGTGACTTCTAGCTGCTTCCAGGGCTGAACAAGTTCCTCACCTTCCTCCCCAGTGCCACCGCCATGGAGGCTCGACCCTGAGACTGTTTTACACAGTCTGGGAGCACCCTGTCTCCCCGGAGGAACCTCCCAGTCCATACTCCCCCAGCAGCTCCCTATTTGCTCCAGGACTCAAGTTAATGTCGGTGGTTTACATTCACACTGCTGTACTTGAGAGCAGAATCTGGTCCATGAAGACCTTGAAGATGAAGTTCTGGAGAACAGCTGTCTCCGGCCATTTCTCTTTGCTTCATTCCTCCTTTCTATTCCTGCGTATTTTTCACACCAGACATTGCAAAGCCACCTATGATGGCGTCTGTCAGTGCTGAGCGGCGGGAAATGTTTCAGCAGTCTGCCCCTTTGCCCACCATGGTAGTCACACAGGAGGACATTGAGAGCCCATAGAGTAACACCACTGATGCAGACAGGATCTAATCCATTGGTGAAAGGAACCACAGCCTACCGCTTCTCCCCAGTGCTTTCCACCAGTTTTGCTCCCTGTTTGATGGTTTGCTTGCCCATCAGGAAGCTCTTTAATGTTTTCCTTCTCAAAGAGTGGTGGTTTTCTCTGTTCAGTGAGGGGAGAGAGAGGTTGGGCTCCCTCTGAAGCCCTCAGAGCTGTTCCTGTAGGAGCCCAGAGGAGCTCCACGGAGGCACAGCACCACGTGCTCCAGCCTCCTACCCACACACTGCTGTGCTGTAGTTTCTCCAGACTGTATTTTCTCCTGGTCTGTGCCTTTTCTCACTTCCCTCATAGGCAGCCTAAGTTACCTAAATGTCAAGACGCATTTCTCAAAATACAGCTTCTACCTCTGCCCTTTTCTGTCTTTGAAGAGTTATCTTGGGGACCAATCAATTGCATTCCTTTTAAAATGTGTTTCCAGCGTCTTAAAAATAAAATGGTTGCCAGCAAATTTATCAGTACTTTTCTCAGTACCTTGTGATGTATATCCAGATTAAGACTCAAAGAAGGATGTGATGCCTAAAATAGGATACAGGCAACTTTAAAGACTCCAAAAAAAAATCCTAAAAAAGAGCCAGAAACTCCCTATCATCTCCACCGCAGCCCAATCCTAACACTTCTGCATATCCAGGACACCTCTCTTTTTGACCTGCAATTTCTGTAATTGGGCTATTCGATTTGCAGCTGCTGGGTTATGTCCCAAACTACCCTCACTTGGACACGTCAGCTCCTGGCTCCCCAGAACAAGCTCAGTTTTCAGACGCACCCTCATATGACACCAGCTTCTCTCGGACACCCTGTTCTTGGCTTTGGATCCCAGTTCGGGAAAGAGAAGCTTAAAACTTAGGCTGCTAAACTGAAGGCGTACAAGAATTTTTGGTTTGGCCTTGGTTATGATAAATGTTCATACCCTTCCCCCAGTATTTTATCACCTGTTTTTAGCGACAGCAGTTTCATTGACTCTTCCTTCTTTCTTACTCTACTGCCTTTTATCTTTCTAATCATTCACTAATGGATTTTCCTTCTTATTTATTATACGCAAAGCACATTTCTTATTCCCCTTGGCTGCCTGGAACAACATTGATTCATTTTTAGTTTTCTTAAATCCTCTCTCCTTGTCTGCAAACACTGTTTTTGCGGCTAAGATTCCCCCACAGCTTTCCTTTCCTAAATCAGGCACAGGGAGGGAGGGTTTGAAATTAACACCCCGATTTCTAAGTCCCCTCTGTGATGAGAGATGACCCAGAATGCCTTTTTCCCCTTTCCCACAGAAACTATGTTGTCCTATATCACATTTATACTAGGTCTAATTTTCAATTACATCTTCCATAAATACTTACCCCAAACCTGAATAGCAACATTTTTTCCAGGTGAGAATTGAATGTCAATTTTTGACAGTAATACCTAAAACCTTCAGGGGCTCCCTATCTTTCTTCCAAATCTTAATAAATCCACAGGAGAGTATCAAGCAGGGCACTGAGGAAATGTCTTATCAGGTCTGGAGCCTCTGGGAACATGACATCAAATCCAGCTGTAGAGTCCTCACCAGCGACCAGAGTTAATTTACCTATCGACAGCTCTGAGCCCTTCAATAAATCACTTGATGGCCTCCGTTTCATTCTCTCTGAATGCATGCCCAGTCCAGTGGACACTATTAATGATAACTTCATCAGAGAGGTCCTCATTCAGCAAAACTCTTAAGCCCACATGTAATTTTCAGCATGAGGATACTGCCATTGAAATCCCTGCCTGTTGTACTAGACTAGGACTCGCCAAGGTCTTGCCCTTCATTTGTCCTAGCAGGAACGTGGTCCAAATCCTGAGACAGACCCCAGCATCAGTGTCTATCCTGTCATCTTCTCAAAACAGCAGAAAGAGAGGAACAGCACAAGTGCAGATGAAGGGAAGCCGATTGCTTCATTCTCATTTGGGCCCTAATTCAATTGTGTGGCCGCTCCTTCCCTCCTAAGAATGAAACGGTAGTACCTAAACACTACTGCTTGATTGTAATGACCTTTTTCCCCATGCCTTCTTTCTCACTTGCAACAGGAATGTATGCTGTGAGATAACTAATTGTACATATAACATCAAACTCTATGAAGATCAATAATCTGCAGCTTTACACTCATTTTTAAGCCAAAACCTTGCTTGCCTTAGGTGCCGTTGTGAATCTGTGAGGCTGAACCTGTGAATATGACGGGCAGGATTTGATCCTGTCACATGAAGAAAGCCATGAACGGCTGAAACTGCTTTTAAAGTGGTCACAACCACAGCTCTTCTGCTTCTGGTTCATTCAAAGTGACTCTTTCCTCATTCGATCTCCCTCAAGCGCACCGCATTGTTTTTTCTTTCCTTCTGGAAACTAAAGAGTGAATGAAAATCTTGCTATTTGGGATGGCATTAAAAAAAAAATAATGGCAAATAAAGACATTATAATTGCATGGGATTTCTGAATAATGTTTCAAAGTGGGGGGGGAAAAAAATAGCTGTGTGCCTGGTACACAGAGAGCCCTTTCTCTTCCCCTTTGTGGCAGAGGAATCAATGGAATTCATATAAAAGGAGGAGGGGGGTGGGAAGAGAGATAGGAGATGCCTTGCTCGGTACCAGCAGGTCACAAGTCTCATGAGGCTCGAGCAGGGCTTGCAAGGAAGTTGCTGACTGTATCTCCATGTGTACCTTTTTGTTCCTTGCCTTGGATTTGCTGGTCAGTGGCATGCCGCTTTGCCTGGCTCTCCATAGAGCTTGTAGCCTACAGGAATTTGGACAGAGTGGTACAGACATCGCCGACAGAGACTCTGATCACTGACTATCCCTTTAAATGCAGTCTCATGACTTAGTCTTTACTCCACCACCTATTAAAGAAGGAGACAAGACCTCCATAGACAGCTTCCATTCAGACAGCCAGAAGGACACAGAAAGGCAAGACAATTTAACAGAGCTAACTGTGAGTAAATACGAGGCATTAGAGGTGCTCTCTAGAGCAAAGGGCATGGAGAAAGATTTGTAGGAAATCCTGAAGTGAAAGAAGGTGCAGTATTTTCTAAAATATACTTGTATACAACGTTCAAAAGGCGAAATTTTGTAAAGAAAGATATTCTGTCATTTTAGCATTATTCCTTTAAATAATGAATCTAAGTGTTTCTTAATATAACATTGACCAATGCTTGATTTGCCATAAAAATCCAATGCAGTGATTTTGTGCTGCAAGCACTGGAGATTTTTGCAAATACAACCTTTTTTCACTGGGATAAATTTCATAGAAGGAATATCTTGGGGGGGAAATTTGAAGCCAGCCTTTTGCAAACTTGGATCTAAAGCCCAGCCGGGAGCCTCCAGTCAGACACCTGCAACTCACGAGGGGTGGCCTTCCTTCTGGGAGTGCTGGATGTGACCCCCTTTCTCCTGGGGACAGAAAGGAGCTGTGGGTGCTCAGCAGGATGGAGACTGCACTAAGGTGTCCCATCATGCCTGCAGGTAGCTAACTTTTCAACCATCTCTGTGTCTCTGTGCACTGTAATGGTCAACCATCCTATATGGGTACAGCATTCTAGAAAACTCAGTTCTTGTTAGTCAATAGAGTCATCAGCAAGTCCCTACATTTATTTATTTATATTTTTTTTTTTCTTAATGACAATAGCTATTGGGTAGACCTGGACAAGCATTTTAACGGTGATCGTTACTATTGTACGTGGTGTCTTAACACTGATGGCAAGAAAAAATTCCTCTGTCAGCTCAGCCTATTGCTTTTCTAAATATATCTGTATTATTAATTGCAGGTATGATTAGTTGGTGGAGAGTGTTCCCAGTTCGCCTTCATGTTGCCCATTTTCTTCTCTACATTTATCCTGTCTGCTTGCTGCTGCTTAACCAAAGGAAACTGCATCTCCCATGATGAGCTGAAAGAGCTGAAGACTGAATTTGCCATCAATCTCTACCGGCATGTATCCGAAGCAGAGAACAGAACCAATCTGGTCATCTCCCCAGCAAGCGTGGCTGCTTCTTTGGAGCTGCTGCAATTTGGAGCCCAAGGAAATACCTTTACAGAGCTGCAGGATGCCCTAGGATACAACATTCATGGTAATGTACTGCTTAAAAAAATAATTCTTGCCTTACATTTTGCAATAAATTCACAGCTTTACTAAGGAGACAGCAATTGCACACGTCGTACTAGACTTCTGTCTTCTGTCTCACTGCAAGATAGCTTAGGAGTGTTTTCTCCATCTTTGATAACCAGGTATCATCTGGGCAAAAGAAACTCAAGGGAGTATTCGATACACATGTTATTATTCCTCTTTTTTCTTGATCAGTGCTTACTCTTTTACTGCACTGAAATACAACTACATCTAGAAATGCTACTTCCATGAACAGCAGAATTGCTCCTGGTTTCCCAGAGGCTGACTGTGTCCCTGTTGTCCTGGCCTCCCCTGTGTCCTCTTTGAGGAGGTGCCAGGCAGAAGACAGTCATTTTCTCTCCCATCTCATTAACAAATTTTATGAAACCTATAGAAATTGAATTATCTTTAAGACTTTGCACCGTTTTCTAATGTTATTCCAACTGGCCAAAAAGACAAAAAGTTATTAGAGGGAGACTGGCAGAGAGATATACATTGACAGATGGATGGTGCAATTGCGTCTTTCCCTGAAAGCAAGCGAAAATAAAACTCACTGGGAATCTGGAAAGGATATGGAAAAGGCAGATGTCTTAAAATCCAGCATTAAATCAGCTGAATTTAAGGATGCTGTTTTCATTTTAGCTCTGGATTATCCTACCATCTCACATCACACGTCAAAAACTATTTTACATTATGGGCACAATGTTTATGAAAAGCAGATGACTGCCTCATCTTCAAAATTTACAGTTTACATACAAGACTTATGAATAGAGATGACACTGCTATGTCTCAGCATAAAATTACTTCCAGTGTATGAAGACTAAAGATAAAACCTAACAGCAATTTCATTGTCCCATGCTATAGCCTGCTTTAGTCACCAGTACCATTCTAAATAGCATTGATATTCAAAACCAGCACTGCAGGAAGGGCTAACTCTGGCTGATATATACAGACACAGCTGCAGGTACTGACACAAGGACAGTGCATCTACATTATGAGCAGCTGATATAATGAAGTCTTGCCTATAAGACTCCTGTTTCGATAAATTCAATAGGGTAATTTTAAACAACATTAATTCATACAAGGATCGTACCTTGCTTGACATGTCTGGTCATTAGGGGCTCAGTTACTAAGAAAGAACCTTGAGAATAATATTGCACAGTGAAATTCAGGCACAGATCTCGACACAAAATGTAACAAAGAGAAGTGCAGAGGCTGTTAATGACCTGCTAGCTCTTTTGCATTGCTTTACCTCTTCTCATGTGGCACGTCATATCAAGCAGACATTTTATCTCCATTTTATCTCCGTCTGTGGTACAAGCCATATGAGCTTTGGCTTTCAGTAATATTAATGCATGAATGTGAAAATAAAGTGGGATGGGATCTATTGTTACCAGTTATAACAGCACATTTCCAGTGATGGAGAAGGAGCTCACTTCCTCAAGTGGTTTACATCAAATAAACAAATCAAATACTTAGAGCAAATTTCCGATCAGATGAGTAAAACCAAATCACGTATGTATACATATCTGATAAAATTCCTTTCATCCATTGGATGTTTGCATTGATGTTTCTGTTGGTCTGTCTTAAACAATAATGAAGAATTTGGTTAAAATCTTGCAGGCTGAAAACAATGAAAACATTGATGGTTCATTCACTATTCACGGAGAATCCGCTCTTACATGCACTTGTAATCTTTTAATGTTTGGAAGATTTGTTCACCTTTATTCTAGTACTAAGAAAAACAATGTATAAAGGGATGTCTCTCTAGACAGCACAGACAAAATGACGTGCTTTAAAAACCTTTCTCTTTGCTGTTTTATTTTATCAACTGTAGAGAATTTTAAAGCAATTTTGAACTGTTCTCCAAGTAAGAATTGAGGACTTTAGTTAGCTAAGAACCTTGATATGACTGAAGTTACAAGCTCAGGATACCACACCTCACGTTAACATCTGCTTTCAATTTACTATCTTTGATTTCCCACATCCTCCAGAGAGCCAGCCAAATGCTCCTGCACTAATGCAAAACACACGAGAAAAGCACTTTACGCCTCAGACCGTGTGAGTTTTCTTGACATCTGTTCAAGGAGTTCAATATAATATCCCTTAAAGAGTAATAGATCTAAACTGTAATACCAAACTTTCCCTAGGTGATTAGTCTTCCTGCAGGTGATTAAAGGAGTGCTATTAGGTTAGAAAACACACACTAGATTCTCAGGTGGTAGAAATCAGTAGTCATGAAACTCTCCCTTTACCCCATCAAGAATCTGTACCAATGTAGTTAAAGTCTCCTGGTGACCTGGCTGGCAGCTGGAGGTGCACGGTGATCCTGCCCTTGACCTGACACTCAGCCTAGGACAGGTCGGTCCAGGTGGGATGGACTCCCCTGGTTAGCTGCCCCAAACCACCCATGTCCCAGGCGGCAGCTCAGTCTGACTTCCCTCCAGCACTGCTACACCCACAGGCATCTGGAGAAACTGGGGGATTGTTCCCTTTGCCTAAGGTCTCCGTTGAATCAAAATGAAGATTTCCAGCCAGCCCGTAACAGCAAGTCCAGACACTCCCATGGATATCTACATACCTGTGAGCTGCCCAGGGCACCCAAGGTTTCAGGCCAAGGCAGAGGAGTACCTGAGCCAAGTACAGCAACCTGGAGAAGCAAGGGGCACAATACTGACCCACCCTTGGAAATGGTGGCCAGCAATTCGTGTACAACAGTGAGCTGCTAAGATTTCACACAGAAATTGGGACAGCCAGTGGGGAAATCAAAAAGGTCCTGGTGGTCCCACAGAGCTGAGAGGCACTGATGTCTTGCTGAAGAAGCAGTGCCCCAGATGTTTCCCAATCCTCATGGAAAACTTACTTATAGAAGGAGGAACCTGCTGAAAAAGTCTTAAAGGCAAGCCATAATCTCAACAAGACTTGGGCATAGGCAAGTCTCCTCCAAAGCACAACTAGGGATATGGGAAAGGGGCTGAACTGCGAACACAGGAAGTTTGAGGAGATTTAACACGGAGTCCATAAGCATCGTTCAGACTAGGTGCAAGTCCCAGGCCTCAGGAGGTCACCTCAGCATATACTGTCCCATCACCAACCATTACAGCTTGCAAAATAACAGCAGCCAGAAATGGCTGCTAAATCACCCTTCAGGGAACCCTACTAGAAACTTAGTGGTTTTAAAAACACAAGATCCTCTAAGTTTGCAGGAGTCATGTTCCTCTTGGGCCCACACCTCAACACTGTATCCATCACAGAAGCCACCACCATTGAACTAGCATGAGCTCCCCAGGAACAGGAGCCCAGGGCATTATTTAACTCCTTTCATTAGACAACAAACTAGAGAATACATTACTGAATTTTTGAATGACACTGAGCTTGTAATTGCTACAAGAATTTTGGAAGGCGCGAATAGAATTTAAAAGGATCCTGGAAAATCAGAGAAATGTGTGAAGTGAATAGGACACCATTCAATAAGGACAAGTGCGAAATTCTACATTTAGAAGGAATAATCAGCCATTCAAATTGAGGAAAAATCAGCCAAAGAATAGTGTTTTTAGGAAAGGATCTGAGGGTTCTTAGGAATTAAAAAAATGAATAAAGAATGGAAAATATAATTGTGCTCCAAAAAAAAAGCAGACACTCTTGTGGTTTGTATGAAAAGAAGAGTCGCTTGTAACACACATGACACAACCTGTCAGCTCTATTTAGCATTGCCAGGGCTCATCTGCAATACTGGGCCAGCTTGGGGCACCATCCTTCAAGAATATGAGAGCCAAGGGTAGCAGAGACAGACCTGGGGCAGTCAGGGAGATGCCTTTCCTGGGGTGGGTGGCATCAATGATGGCAGGAGAAGGAAATGGTGGTACTGCAGCATCGGCAGCTCAGGCAGTCACAGCCAGAGGTGCTACATCCCACTAATGGGAACGCAGAAAGCGCCCAAGAAAAAAAAATGTACTTTATGAACTGTAAGAGCTGTGTTTGCAGAGGGGTTGAGCCTGATGTGAAATCAGCCACTTGATGTATGTGCACTGGAGTGATTTCTACAGCAACATGAAGAGTGCTTTCCTGCGCCCAGTGCATCACCGTCCTTGACAGTAGTGCTTGACAGTAGTACCCCATAAAGTCAAGGGTGCTTCAGTTGTTATAGTGCTTTAACTTTCAGAGGACACCAGTGTCAGCACCGGAGTTGAGAGCTGCGGAGCCCTGGTGCAATCTCTGCTGTCCCTCAGCTCAACATGATAATTGCAGGTTTTCCCTCTCTCTTGCCCGGCAGATCAAAGTGTGCAGGACTTCTTGCACGCGGTGTATGAAGGAGCCACTGACTCCAGCCAAGGCACAGTGGTCCAGCTGGCGTGTTCCTTCTTCGTGGATGCCGGGGTGCAGCTCTCACCCCGCTTCGCTGCACGTGCTGCACGCTGGGCAAACAGCAGCCTGCAGCAAACCAACTTCACCGACCCCAACAGGACTGCAGCCCAAATACAGGAATGGATCGACGGTAACCTCGGAGGTAACGTAACAACCCATGAGAATGATTGCATATGAATAAAACATGAAATAAGAGTAGTGAGAAAAACTGCATTTAACCAAGTATAAAGTTTTTTGCCACACTCTGTGATGTCCAAACCAAGGCTGAGCGCCAGGAAATCTAATTCTTGTGCTGATGCTCACTTCTAATGTGAGGAAAGAGCTGGAATAGGCATGAATCTGTGAGTATAAGTTTGCAGTATCAAGCTGGTAACTGCTTGGCCTTGTTCCTCTAATTTTTAAAATGGCAGTACTTGCAGTGTTTTGAGTTTTAATGAGAAGCAGCCAAAATCCCCATGGACCGAGTTCACTGTGTTAAATGCTTTCATGCTGCTGTGGGGAACACACAGGACCATAAGCTCAGCAGTCAGACTCTGAGTTTAAAAAGTCAAAATGGGAAATAAAAATAATTCACTTTCCACACAAGCAACAAAATGAATGAAATTAAACTCTGTGTTAATGAAAAAAAATAATTGAAAAAGCAAGTGCTTAGAAGCAGCAGAGCAAATAAGTCCCTGATTTGCCCTGTCAACTTCTGTTATGTGAGTGTTAATTTGGCCATCAACATGTGAGGTGATGTTAAATATAAACATTAAAGCTACTATTGGAAAAAAAAATCTATCCTTCTTAAATGAACCGTACTAAGTGATCCAGCTTCATGATAGAAAAGTATTTCTTTAGAAGAAGGTACTAAAATGGGAGTTTGTATTGTGGTGCTCACATGCATATCAATGAACTAAAAGGGGATCACACGTTCAAAAGTCTTTCAGATACCCGAAGAAGGATCAGTTGAACTGGCAAGTAAATAGGAGAGAAGGAGAATTAGGATAGGAGCTTCAGTTGACTTAGTTACTTCATAAAGCGGTCTGCAATCATGAATCCATTTCATAAGGGATATCTAGTGCTAACAATGAACCACTCCAAGATACATGTGGGCACATTTAGCCTAGAAAACCAGTTAGGACCAGGGCATGGTGCTGAGCACTGGGCTGCTGTCACCCATGCTATTCAGCAAGTAGCATAGTCCTGGCACAACTTTGGCCCTCAATGTTGGCCAACTCGAGCTCGGTTCTGGGGAAAACATGGACCAACAGGCAACCCCAATGTGGTCCATGTAGAGGTGGGGAGGGGAAAGTAGAGGGTTTAACAGTGCTCTGTGGGTTGTGCCTCTCGCCTTTGGGGACAGAGAGCAGTACCTGACTTGCTTTATTTACTCACACAGACCTGGCGCTTAGGCCTGGGCGAGTAGGATGGCAAGTGTCCCCCTCCCTGCCTCTTTCCGTGCAGGTGGGGATGTGCGTGGCATTCCGTTGGAGAGCGCTGGGTCACCGCTCAGCCAGGTCGCCCTGGTGAGCATGATGTACTTCAAAAGCACGTGGCAAAAGAAGTTTTCCTTTATGGATACCCAGATGTTACCTTTTACCACGGCAGAGGGCTCAACCCTGAAAGTGCCCACAATGCATCACACAGCTGACGTTAACTACGGTAATTGCCCTTGATCCAGATTTGCTTTATTGTACAACATGGAACAGTTTTATTTGTTTAATTTCCACAGCTACCACACTAAGATGTGCTATTTTTCCAGCTTGGAGAAGTCTCAGAAGAAATCCCATCAAACAAAAAGACCACATGGGTGACCGAATTGGATCCTTATAATTGCAGGGAATCACGAAGCAGATCCTGCGTTCAAAATGGTTCCTAAAATATCTACTGTCCATGCCCCATCCCTCACAGACCAACATCTCCCAGCACTCCGTAACAAACTTGTCAGCTATAGCAAACAACCAAAAGACACCAAGAGAACATGCCAGGAGAAGGCAACAGGAGAGACCTGTATACCTTTGCATACAAAGTCCTTTGCAATAGCAGGGAGCTTGTTAAATAAAGCTGCCTAGGAAGGGAGGACCATAGGAAGCACATCCGATCCCATGACAGAGGGGCAGTTAAGACTAAAACAAGATCAAGCCCCTACCAATGGTATTTGTGGGGTGGGTAAGAAAATTCCCAGCCCCTCAACCTGATCACTGTTTGCCCCTTCAGTGTGTGAGCACCAGACAGAGAATAATATCACCATGAGCACCAGCACCGCACACCCATCCCTCCTGTCACAGCCGGTCTCCAAGGCTTTAGGGTAAAAATGCAAATTTTCAGGGCCAAATTTTGCAATAAAAGATAAAGAGGAATTTTTCAATCGCTTATAATCAGTTGATGCTCTCGGCACGGGCTTGAAACAGTATAAATACAGATCAAACTTTTATTTGTATAATATATGAATACAGTGTATGCTCCTTTCAAAGGCCTGCAGTGTGTGGGTTACTGACAGGACTCATGCTGTCGGCTTAATTTTCTACCACCAGGAATTCTTCCAGTTAGCTCTACAATCCCTTTCAAAATATAAAAAAAACATTTCCCTTCTACCCTAAATTTCAAAACTTCAGTTGGGTAAAAACCTTTCTAATTCCCGGTCTAAATTTCTTCAGGACCAATTTATATCTCTCACCATTGTGACAGCTTTATCCTTTAACTTAGGTAGTTTGTCTTCAACTTTGATGTTTAGTCCCAAACTTATTTGCCAGTCACCAAGCTGCGTCGCAGTTTCCTGTTAGCTGAGCTGAAGATGCCAGGCTCTTCTAATCTATTCAACAAACAGATACGCCAATTCTCCAGTAGTCCTTTTCTGCACTTCTCCAAATTAAATTAATCTTTCTTGAAAATAAGCAGCAAGGAATGTACATAATACTTTTTATGAGGCCATATATATGCTTAATAAAATGCTCTTAGTATTTCTATGACTTGCTAAAAATACCTTGCATAGTACACAGCAGAATCAGCTCAGGGTGGTTACTCTAGGTTGACCCCACCTGGGCCTTTTTCCTTTCTCCATTTTTTTCCAGCTGTTGAGTCCTAGGTAAATCACGGGGAGGGAAATCTCCACAGGTATATACTTTTTTTTGTGGTTTTGAACCATCATTTGATTTCTACCACTGCACTCATGATGGTAACCTCACTGTTTGTCTTTGAGGAAAGTCTGGAGCATTGGCAATACTTTGGAAAGCCACCAGTAACCTCTTTTCAACCTGGGACCCCCAATTCTAACTTAGCTCATTGTAGTTTCCCCAACAAGTGGCTGCTTGCTGCCTTTCATTTCTTGCTCTCGTTGCCGTCACTTCTACCTGTAAATAGTGCCACAGTGAAACTATGTTTAATGTTTTACTTAAAACTAGATGGCTAGATCTATGCCTTTTTGTCAAATTAGTCATCAAGTCAAAAAAGCATATAGATTTATTTGCTAGGGTCTACCGGTGTTGTAATTTATCTCACTTTCTATTTCCCTCCATGACTTGATTATTCTTTTCTCCAGGGTACGTTCTAAAACTTCTGCAACAAAGACCTGAAATTTCCCAGATCACTTTCTTTTCTTTATAAATACACTCCCGTTTTCCAGTCTTTATAAATACACTCCGTCCATTCCACAACTGCATCTACAGGTCTATTAAAAGTCTTTGCTGACACACTTGCAATTTCACATACAAGTTATTTTTGTATTTGGCGTGATGATCATCCAGGCCACAGATTATTATTTGTCTCTCTCAAGTAGTTTAAACTTTGTTTCGGTCTCTGGTGCTGTAATACCTCCTGTTTTTTCCTCATTTCTTTTAGGAACCTCACCGTTGTCCTCTGCTATATCATCAGATTATTTCTTTCACATCAGTTCCAGCAAATAATTGGGATGAATCTAAAAAAAATGTAATTCACAGTGTTCAGCAGCACCATTCTTCCTTCCTTTTTCTCTTGTTTACATGGCTAAAACATTCTCCTTTTCTGTGCAACAGTCACATGAAGCGGGCAGTTGGGCACTGATTATTTCTATCCCTATTTATCTCTGAATCATAATTGGCCTGGCTAAGGAATCATTTTTTTGCTCTTTGCAAGCTTGTTCTTACTGTTACATCTTTCTTTATGGTGTTTCTTCTTCTGGGACATCTGTGGTGTGTCCACCACGCTTCTTCCTCCTGCTGGGATTGGCAGCTCCTCAGTGCATTCACACCTCTGACTTGGAGCTTTCACAGAATCATAGAATCATAGAATGTTTAGAGTCGGAAGGGACCTTAAAGATCATCTAGTTCCAACCCCTCTGCCATGGGCAGGGACACCTCCCGCTAGACCAGGCTGCTCAAAGCCCCATCCAGCCTGGCCTTGAATGCTTTGAGAGATGGGACTTCCACAACCTCTCTGGAACTATTCCAGTGTCCCACCACCCCCAGATTAAAGAATTTCTTCCTAATATCTAACCTAAATCTACCCTCTTTTGGTTTAAAACTCTTTGAATGCAACCATCCATCCAATTCCTTATCCATTGAGAGGTCCTTCCATCAAATCCATGTATCTCCATGCTTCTCTGACCATTTGCCTAAACACAAGAAGTCCATCCTATTATCCTTAAGCAGGTAGCTGGAGTGTTAAATACATGCCCAGAAAAGGAAAGTTAACCAAAATCATGGGATTACATTTTCATCCGATCAGAAAGGTGTGAGCTCTCTGCAGCTGAGGAGACTTTTGAGGGAAGTCGAAATTAAAGGGATCATTTGAAATTTGCTGGTTGTCAGATTTGATAGGGCCAATTCAGTCTTTGTAACTAGAAATGCTAGAAACATCTATAACAAAACAGTTTGAAATGAATACAAAAGACAGGTTCAGTACAACAAAACAGAGGCAGGAGATAACTTTCCCTTCATTATTAAATGATAGCAGCTGTCTCCCATCAGGATCCGAAACACAGAGCAAGAAAGATTAGCTGTGGCCTGTTATTATCTCAGCATTTAAAAAATTATTTATCCTTTTAACATGGCCAAGCAGAACAAATCAGCCTGGGGACAACTAACACTGCTCTAAGAAAATGTCACCATTACTGTTTACACATGTCTTTTAAACACTGCGGCTATTTTACATATTCATTATTCCAACCAATTTGTTAACTATATTTGAATACTGATTTAGCATATATATAATCCTTATGGGATGCTTAAAATCAGTTCAAGTAAGGAACACTAAATTCTGACTCAATAATGTCAAGTCTTTGATTTTTCTTTCTAATTAACAAATAAGGACGACATAACCTTTGCGCAGAACACTTTCACTTCAAAATATCAGCATGCCCACAAATTAAACCACCCATGTTCAGTGCGCTACAAATGTAAAACTTCCCTGCTTGCCCGTTACAAATGAGAAGGTCTTTTCCCAGCAAACTATCTCCACGTTGGAAGGTGGTTTTAACAGCGCAATTCCCTCTCCACGTTGCATGGTGGAAGGGCTAATTTAAGAGGCTAAAATTTAATCTAGCAGAATAATCAGCACTTAATGAATTCTATCTAGTCCACATCTGCAAAACTAACGAATGTTGTACGCTAAACATTTGAGACATCCTATAGCAAATATTTAGATATTACGGACATAGAATCATAGAATCGCCTAGGTTGGAAGGGATCTTTCCAACCATCAACCTAAGTCTGACAAAAAACATCACTAAACCATATCTTTAAGCACCACGTCTACCTGTCTTTTAAATACCTCCAGGGATGGTGCCTCAATCACTTCCCTGGGCAGCCTGTGCCAGTGCTAGACAACCCTTTCAGTGTAAAATTTTTTCTTAATATCCAATCTAAACCTCCCCTGGTGCAACTTGAGGCCGTTTCTTCTTGTCCTATCGCCCATTACCTGGGAGAAGAGACTGACCCCCACCTCGCTACAGCCCCCTTTCAGGTAGTTGTAGAGAGTGATAAGGTCTCCCCTCAGCCTCCTTTTCTCCAGGCTGAACAACCCCAGCTCCCTCAGCCGCTCCTCATAAGACTTGTTAAGACTTGTTCTCCAAACCCCTCACCAGCTCTGTTGCCCTTCTCTGGACCCGCTCCAGCATCTCAGTGTCTTTCCTGTTATTTATAACCCCTGACTCAAAAAGCGTATCTACCCTTGAATATACAACTACTACAGCTGGGTGAATTTATTGGATTAACAGATTAGAAAATAAGAATGTAAAATTGTGATAATTGAATCTATTCTACTGTGTAACAGAGTCCATTAGAAATGCCTAGATTAATTGTTCTTTGAAACATGGAACTACAATGATACAATTAAATGGCTGTTACAAATTGTAGCATAACTAACTACAAGTTTGGAAGCCCACCAGCTTTTACTTTTGAGACTAGTTTTTATTACCTTCATCTGATTTTGATAGGTCTTTGTGCCTAGATTTTCAAAAATAATAAATTCAGGGCTTAAATAAGCATAAACTTAACTACATTATTGTTTAATGTAACTATTTGTTTCTTGAAATAAGGTTGAAACTGATTTTTAAAGGTGGTAAAGATGGACACATGAGGCAAAGGAGGTTTCACTTAGTTAAATAGGACACTTTGTTTTGGTTTTCTGATTTGTATCAGTAGTGAACTTTTAGTGAAAGATATTACAAAATTGTAAGTTTATTTAAAGAACAAGCATTGCAGGAAAAGTCACCATGAAGTCACTGTCATTGCCTCAGTGACGTTTTTTAACCTCTGGGCAAGGAGGACAGCTACTATATGGGAAAGTAATAAAATATCCATTCTCTGTTGAGACAGTGCTTCAGCTACTATTATGTGCTCGAGACAACCCCTTATGTCCCATGACTGCTATTCTGAACCGTCTGCTGACCCAGGCTTAGGTTGTGGGTTTGGGGTTTTTTTCTCTACTTGAATGATGAAATAAGATGTATATTTTCCCACCTACAGGCCAATTCCAGACTGCAGCTCTGGAGGCTTTCAACGTGGTCGAGTTACCTTACCTGGGGGAGAAACTCAGCATGTTCCTAGTGCTTCCCAGCCACAAAAGAACATCTTTGTCCCAGATTGAGTCTCACCTTTCTGTCAAAACCATAAACCTCTGGGCCAACAGCTTAAAGAGAACAAAGATGGACATTTTTCTTCCTAGGTAAGCAATATTAATACTGCAAGATAGCTTCACTACTTTGGTTGTCAGAATTCTGTGTGATAGCGCTGACAAGAGCAATGTGTGAGATAAAAACAAATGAGATGTTTTCGGTTTTGTTATTCATCACGTGATCAGAAAAGCTCTAGCCCTCTCTTAAGCTGTGAAGAGGTGAGCTGGGAATGCCAGAACTCTCTGGTATGCTCTGTACTGTTTAAAAAACCAAGTATTTCAGTTGATTCTACAGCTTTTACTTAAAATTTGTTTGGGGTATAATGACTCTTTAAAGATCTAAAAAGACCCAAATGTTCCTGGCCCTTTCCCACACTCCATTTTTCTCTTTGCTTAAGAAAGAGTAAATATATAACCTTTAAAAGAAATGCCATAGCTTATTTTTGTAACTTGCTGGTATACAACAGAAGTACGCAACAAAGAAATTGGGGCTCCCCACCAGTCCTATCCATCTTTCTGTGCACACAGCAAGTTTCAGCCATCCGTTTTCCACGTTAGTCGTTGGCGTTGCTAGCAAACGCACACATCCTGGAGCTATTTTCTATCAGCTATTCAAATGCAATTGCATAGCAGGGGGAATCAGGTGCAGGAGAGCCTTTTGTGGCTGTACCTATTGTATGGATCAGCATGGAAGAGCCCCGTTACACATCCCTTACCATACATTCCCCACGTTAATGAAGTGCTGAAAAACAATTTGTACACTAATACTCTCTCTCTCCAAGCTAATCTTTTGCAAATGTTTCAAAGGGCCCTTTGCTACGGCCAAAAACATTGTTAAAATGAGGACACTTGCAAAAACGCCGAGTTCACGTGTCAAGAAGACTGAGAGGCGGTCTGATTGCAATAGATGGAGGCAAGGGATTCCTTCTGTTAATGTCTTCAGGTGAAGATGAAAACGTCTTCCGATGAAACGCAAAGGCTTGAAATAAATTGCACTTGTTCCACCTTCTAGGTCTATGAAAGTATAAATCCCACATTTAAATAAAATCTATCATATTAATTTCAGGTTCAGTATTCAAAGCCTTTTTGACCTAAAGACCGTTTTTACTGCCTTGGGAATTAGAGACGCATTTGATCCCATCACTGCTAATTTTAAAGGTATTTCAGGTAAGAGGCTTGACTGAACAAAAAATGATCCCTGACCCAATAGTTGTAGACTCTTACATTTGAATGATTCAGTAGACCTGGGCTTTCTGAATTGATTGTACTTCTTTGTGAACCTCTCAAACACAATTCACGCTCAACTGTTCTACTTTATTACTGGCAACTGCATTTTGAGCTGCTGTTTTGTAGGAAAGAAGAATCTGAAAGGGACAGGGCTGATTTTGCTCTTGCTTCTTTTTTGGTTTTTTTTTTTCTTTTTCTTTAAGATTAAAACTGTCAAGACAGTGTAGGCCCGGAAAATGGTTACTTATTCAGACATTTAGGATGCTTTAACACAACTTGCATTCCTATGCTGGTTTTTAAATAGTCATTTAACAGTTAGGGATGCTGGTCCAACGAGTCTGTATTCCAACTCTCGACACCACAAACAATGTTGACACATGCCCATGCTATTGTTGTCTTGCTAATCCAGTGACCAGTGGACTAAATTATACTTTCCCTTTGCTAAAATACTAGCGTTATGATTGTAAACTCTCTTGGGTTTGGAAGTCTGAAATTATCCTGCTTCTTGGAAAATTTTTATCCCTATTTAATATTAAATTCTAAAAAAATACAAATTATCTATTTCCTTTTCCTTTTTTGTTTTTTGACTACTATCAGTAACAGAAATTATTTTAACTTAGCAAAGACCCAGAGTGGCAACTGCCCAGAGAGATGGCAGAGTTCATGCAATTCTTGTGCATGTGAGGAAATAAAAGGAGGTATGACAAGAAGAAATTCCTCCAATTTAAACAAAGCTGCTTTTACAGAAAAGTTGCTTTCCTGGAACAAACCTCAGAAGGCACATTACTTATGTGTGGTTTTTTATACCCCTTTTATGGCATTGTTTTATTGCAGTACATATCTCAGACTGCAAAGAGATACCCGTTAAAATAATTTGTCATTGCCCACTTATTTGTTAAAGCCTGCTCCTTTGTTTATTGCAAAATAATGTTAATATACTGGTAAACTGCACAAGGATGCATTTTATGAAGTTAACATCTATTTAAATAAGAAAAATACTTTGAGGAAATTAACTCCATCATAAATAATCTCATTTAGCAGCTTCTTTTTTACGTAAGCAACTCAGTGGCTTTCTGCTTCACATCATACAGGGCAAAGCTTGTAAAAGTATTTGATCCTGCCTGTGGCAGGGTTACGGATTAAAGGATATTTTGAGACCCTTCTCAGTTGTACTCCTATGCTACACAGTTATGTATCATAATAGTAGGTTTATAGCTATGATGATTCAAAAGTTATAGGAGGCAAAGTTTATAAGGAAGGTTTATCTTTTGTTTAACCGATACACTTGGAAAAAGTAAGTTTTCAATTCCTCTTCCATATGAAGGAGTAGTCATAATTTTCAGAATATTTACTCTCAGATACCATTTAGCAAACAAACGTCTTCATTTCTGACCTAGAATGGCTTCTTTATGCCCGAAAGCTTGTATTTTTTTCCCTCCAAAATATGTTAGATTTATCTAATTCAAAAAATTCTGCCTCTCCCCAGCTTTGTCTTGATTGTTTTCATCCTAGATTTTTGACTGGTCAAAATTCAGACAGAAACAGATAAAACGGTCTTCTAGTATTTCCTCGGTTTTACCTGTGTGTCAGACTCGATCCTCTGTTTCAGACAAGAACGAAAAAAACCTCTCAACCTTCCCCGCTTTCTGCCCTCTGCAGTTGGTTGGGAAGAAGCAGGCTTGTAACACTCTCCTTGGTATCTTTCTGAAATTCATTTTTTCCCAGCTCCATTGTATGTCACAGTCCCAACATTTATTCCTGAAGAGGGTGTTTTCTGCAGTTTCCCTTCCAACAGTTCCTCAATTTATTTATTGTCCCCACCATGTTAATTAGTTTCTGCTCTCACCATGTTGCCTTGCTTTCCACCACAAGCTGGAGACCTCTCAAACTAGTAATTCCCATTCAGCATTCAGTCCACTATTGTCCACACAGTCATAAAGAGGAAAGAATATGTCAACAGAGGTAGAAATGAGGGAGATGGTGTTCCTGTTATCAAAGTGATGCTCTTCTGTAGCGTGAGCCCAAATCCCACCACTGGACGGCAGTGGAAATGGGCCAGATGGCAGCTGGCTCCATCAGCAGAAATATGAGGGCACCTCACAGCTCTTCCAGGTTTACACCAACACACAGTCAAAGTCCTGTCTTTCCCCCAGATTAGAAAGCAGATCTGAATTATGAGAATTCAATAGCAGAAAGGCCTTTAAGCAGAAAAATACTCCAACTTTGCATTCACAGTAGTGAATTTTTCCTAAAAACCTCACTGCCTGTCTGAAAGCAGGATCCACACTTCACGTAGAAGTCCGAGGCACCTGGGCCATCAAGAAAGCTGCACTCTGACAAAGGACATGTTCAGGCAGATAGACTCAAGACACACATGAGCGTTTTAGCTTATTTGCCAAGTTGCCTGCACATAAGGTCACACTGGTCCAAAAGCCATGTAGTCATACTATCTCAGCTACGTGCTGAGCTAAAAAGCCCTTCATATCAAGCTAGCTGAGATGTTCAGACTGTGCGCATCCATATTAGGCACACGTACAAAAAATCAGGAGCTGAGTCAAAATTAGAACTGAGGATCTTCTAACGTGGGAGCCAGATACAGAAAAAGCCATCGAAAGGAAGGTTTATACTGCGCTGTCTTTCCAAACATGATGTGGTGAAGGAACCAATGGAAGGAATTTGCAACAGAAGAAAAGCTAATAATGTGACAACTTATTGTGTTCAGTATACTATCATTGAATTAGTTGCCCGGGTGAAATAGCTAACAGTTATGCCAGAAAAAAGGTGAAAGCATTCTGAATTAAGAAAAAAAAAAATTGTGTCCGCAATGGAATTCAGAAAATAACTATTAATATTCATTTCTGGGCTTTTTGCAGAGCAAGGTAATCTTTATCTTTCAGAAGCTATTCACAAAGCAGAGATTGAAGTAACAGAAGATGGCACGAATGCATCAGGAACTACAGGTAAATCAAATACAGAAACTTGGCTTTTCACTTCTGAAGATTATCACTACAGAAACAAGTACTAGTCTTTTATTTAAGGAAATGGTAGTATTTCAATCTATGCCTTACCTAAACCTTTTATATTTAACACACTTCCATTTTACCTTTGTAATTGTTCATAAGAACTCTTAAATCTCTTCCCTTTCCACGTTTGATCTTAGACTAACATAAACACTCAAGTGAAAACCAGTTTTACCAGCCCAGGGAAAGTTCAGTTGAAGAAAATAAACCACTTCTTTTTCTGTTGGTCAAATACATTTGCTCAGATCATAAAAGCAAAGAATGAAAAAGGGTTACTAATGTTTTGTCCATAGCTCCTGAACCATTATGGGATTTGTTATTTGAAGATGATCTCTTTGGTAGCATTGAAGGTCATGACTGGAAAGTTTTGTCTTCATGAAGATGAAGGCAGTCTTGTTTCTTATGTACTTTGAGGCGTGACCTTCATATGCAGTAGTTTCTGCTAACAGGTCATTGCCAAGTGAGCAGCTTGGGCTGGCTGAATGGGGAGATTCAGAGTAAAATCTCAGCTATGGACCACAGAGTCAATAATGACCTTCATAAGCTGAATGACATCTCAATAGAAATCTTCCATCACAACTTACATAAAACAGGCGAAGTAAAATTACTGAGCAGTGCAATCCCCATTTTTCTATTTATTTTTGTCACATGAGCTTTATCAAAGGCGGCCCCTGCTTCTTTGTTTCCCTTTTGGAAGCCTCAGACGCTCTGGAGATGCTACAAGTCAGCGTGAAAAGCAGCAGCAGCCCTAGACCCCTGCATTGAGTATCATAGGCATTATTGCCACTTGCTCCCCTTCAGAAGCTGAACGTGTCCTCAAGCTGTTCAAACATCAGCCCAGCAGAAGGGTGATGGTTAACCACATCTCGCCTTGTTGCTTCCTTGGGCTGCGCTGGCTGTAGAACTTATTCATACCATACACACACATGGCAAACACCGGTGGTCCTTGACTGCAGATCAGGGCAAGATGTGGGTCTCCCATTTCTCCTGCTTGCCCTCCTCCTTTCTTTCAGAAAGGAATCCAAGAGGCACGTAGGGAGAGCACCGCAGTGTATCCCATGGTCATGATGCTAAAAGGAACCCGAGCACACCTAATTTGGTGTAGCATTCTTCTAGCGACAACTTTGAATAAGGCACATGCTGTGCATACGCAGGTGTACAGTGAAAATTTGACATAACTAAGTTAACCTTTCTGCAGAGCTGTACAGTTTTAATTTATGACAATTTTCATCTCCACTGGGGCATTAATATTTTTAGTATTTTTCTGGTAGTTCCCAAACAAAATAAAAGCTTTTAGGTGGCTTCAATTCTATACCAAAGACTAAGGGTAATAGCAATCAGACATCAAACCTTTATCCCATTGAAACCAATGCCAAAACTTCCCTTAACTCCAGTCAGGCCAAGCTAAGAAGCTGATTTTAAAAGGTATAATTATGTTTATCATTTACTTTAAAAGCTCTGGATCTAGTCACAGATTGAAAGCTAAAATAGGCACTTAGGAGCACTGAAATAGTACCACTCAAACTCGTTTTACAGAATCTTACTTGAATTTTCAATTGCATTCCATTGTTTTAACTGCTCACTAAAAAATAATTCAAATCCGGGTTTTTTAGTATTGGGGGTTTTTTGGTAATGTATTCTTAATACTAGATAGCAGCAAGGACAATTTTATTTAAATAAGATGTATTGTAATAATAGCCGAACCATCATAATTCTTAAGGACTCTTTATTTAATCTAATAATTAACCCACAACCAGAGAGGGGAAGGACAGTCATAAATTGAGATCGAGGACACTTAGGTTTTGTTGAGAGCTCTGACAGAGAAATTCCAAGATGATGTAGATATTTCTCTGCTGTTTGTCTCCCATTTAGAAAAGGGACTACATTCGTGCCTCATTTATCTTTTTTACCAGCACAGCTAAGAATTGGCTAACAGGTTAGGCAATAGCATGGTACGACTTCAGCAGAGTTAGGGCTGTGATAAGAACAAAAATTGTATTACCTTTGAAATCCAAAGCCAGACAGACTCACTTCAGCAATAAAACACACACAAATCAGTTGCGTGGAGTCACTTGACTTGTTCGTTCACTCAGACTGATATCACTGTTGGATAAAACTGTTGTTTCATTCTTAAAGGAGAGGAGCAACTCAAAACTCAAGGTACTAAACATCGGAGCTCGAGGGCACTGTACACAAGATGGAATGAAAATGGACACATTTTACTAATATTTTCTTTGTTGCGTTACAGCAATGGTATTACTAAAAAGATCCCGAACACCTATTTTCAAAGCAGACAGACCTTTCACATTTTTCCTGAGACAAGCTAACACAGGTAGGCATGCTGTTTCAGTAAAGAATCCTTCACAAGCAGCACTGAAATCAATAAGAAGTTCTTTGTAAATAGCATGCCATTCTTTAGTCCAGAATTTTCAACAACCATGGGAACAGTGGGTTTAAAGCATGAAGAATACAGCTTAATTTCTTTAAAAAGAACGCATGATAGTCATAGAAGGCAGGGAAGCCAGATTAGCCTCTCCTGCGTATATGCAGTATGTGCTCAAAGAGATTTCTACCATAATTACAGGCGCTAGAAAGATCTTGTAGACCTTAAATGTCCCAGGATTAGGGACTGACCTCCACAGGACAATTCGAATTACAAATGGTCTGGATCAGCTGAATTCATATCCGAAGAAGTTAAAAATATAAATCTTTCTCTATAAATGAAACTTATTCATACCTACGCAGATGGTACACAGCAAACAGACTTCTGCCTGTAGGCACCAGGACTCCAGGGCCTGAAACTCCCTGTGTTAATTCCTACCACAGCAGTTTCTAGGGGGATAGCTCAGAAATTCTGAAGACCAACACTCTTTTGCCCAGCTACAGCTCAGAATATGCAGAAGTAAGTTTCTCTTCCCTTATATCTTCAATATCAACACCTTCAAGGAGATAAGTTTTACACATCTGGACTCTTCACTACTTAGCATCCTCACGAGACATTCAGGTTACCAAAAGCCATGGGTATTCACTCTATGTAATCAGGTAACAGCTCTGAAAAAGGCTTAACTTGTATCTTCACTTTTGCAAGGAACTGACAAAAAAAATGCATGCTTCTGTTGCAGCTGATAACTCTTTTTCTTGTGAATGAACTCCCCCAGCCCCCAAAACAAACACACAAAATTGCAGAGCATGTCTGAAAAGAGCAAAGCATCACAGTGCTCCTTTAGCTTCAGTGTTAGACTATATTTCTCATTTCAGATGTCCAATTACATAAGTTACTCCAGCATCTCTGCTATAGGAAAATACCATATAGCTCATTGGCAATAATAAAGAACTGTATTATGCAGCATTTAGCAGGCGTTTGCTCCTCCGAAGCATCAGGCCATCTCCGACGACTCTAACCGTTCTTAGCAACGCAGTAAATTTGCACTTATAAGTATTTTCCTAAAAATCCTTCAAACCACCAAGTTTCTCTCATAACTGGGGTCACATCTGTTTAGATTTCAAGGGAACATACGGCCATTTTTAAGGTTCAGTAAAACACTGGGGCCTGGCAAGAAGACTGAAGAGAATCATTTTCCTTATCTGCTTCCAAGCAACACACTCTCTTCTCTTAGTTGGCGAATAACTGGGTATGCAACACTGCTTTATAAAACTGTATCTTACATTTTGACCAAAATACAAACAAATCTTTTTAAGGAAAAAAGCACTACCTTCGTGGGGAGGTTGTTTTAAATATGCTTTGGCAATCATTACCATTCAGTGAATAAAAGTCTTTTTACTTGGCAAATGCAGAATTAAAAAAACAAAAAGGCACCAAAAGCTGATCTGTGAAACGTGAGCCACAGACTCTTCAGGATAAAGAACAAAATTATTTCAGTGAATAAAATTGCTTAGTTTACATAAGTTATAAAAATTATATACAAAGGAAGGAAATCAGATTGTAAAACAGGATTTTTATACGGAGCATAACAAAATATATACTTTCCAATCAACCTATGCAGAACCCTCAGGGAGAAGAAAGGAAAACATACCAACAGACACACTATGGCTAAACCACAGACTATGTCAGTCACTCCTGTAACTATTGAAAAAGTTTGGGGGGTTTTAATCTGAATTCCAAGTTTGAACGCATTCCCTGGGAAGAACAGGGAAGCTAACAGCAATACAAACAGCCACACCTCAAACACAATGACTCTGAGGCAGTGATTTCATTCAAGGGGTTATAATAATCTCTTCTGTAACTACAATATTAACACAAAGGAATGAATTTAGGCTCTGTTTTGCTCAGTTCAAAAGTGATTCTTTTGTCAATGGTTTGGGTAAGTTTTGCAGGTTTTGGCAAATTTCTGGTTTAAGTTACCAACTATTTGAAAAGGCCTTTGTTTTTAATACAGAAATGTTCTAATTATTCTAAGGCAAGCAGGCAATTGCAGTCTATTTTTCCATACAAGCAATGAATGATCACAAATATGATAGTTCTGTGCCTAATTTATGTATTTAAACTGTACTACACATTGAAAATGTGGTCCCAAACTGAAATAATGTTAATACTGTTTTCATTTACAGGTTCAGTACTTTTTATAGGAAGAATTACAAATCCTTCATAATAAACACTAGACAAATACACTGTCTTCTGTTCCTCCTATGATGAGCTTTCCTTCAATGAAATTAAAGGCTAGATTATATCTATTTATTAAAAAAGTTTTAAAAAGTATCACTTTTGCAAGAACAAGAGTGCGCAAGTCTTCAACTACCTTAATCCTCTATACAACACTGTTGGAAACTCAAAGCTGTCTAGGAATCACTAGCACCACAACTTCAGCAAAGATAGTAAGCATATAACCATTTCAGGAAAAAACTGAGCAGATTTTGCCACTAAACGTTTAAGAATATGGGCCAACAGCTTCTGCTCAACTACTTCATCATGGCTACAGTCAGCTTGACTGCTGCTAAGTAGGTAGGTCATCTGAAAGAAAGCATCCTACAAGACAACTTTGTGATATGTTATTTTTCAAACAACTTTATTTCTCTGTCCTAAAGTAAAAAAATTAATAACAAAATTGGAAGTTCAGTCTGGTCCTAGGCTTGGATATAATCCAGTTGAGACAGTTAACATAACAAGCAAGCAGCAAAATGTTGTGAAAAGGAAATCGAGTTGAGAGGCTGTTTCAAAACTGACAGAACAGGTAGGAAGCAGAAATACCTACTCAATCAGTGATCAAATATTATTGCCAAAAAAGGTAGTACTACTACCTTTACTAGCTTTGATTCTACTTTTTTTTTTTTTTAAATTAACACAGCATAGAATGGGCATTCCTGAAGAACACTGAATGAGGCTAAAAGCATCTAGAAAAATGCTGTTTTCAGCACCCTGACAAAAGCTGGGATACAGTGAGTGTTTTAGTACAAGATTCAGCAACTCGTGGCACAAGCATCAGAAGACCAGGCCCATACATATTTTGGGTGAAGACTGTAAACCACTGACACCTAGGAAAGGCATCAGAGGGGAGCTGCTCCCACCAAATCAAACAAAGCTTTCCAGAAGTCAGGAGCACCTAGAACAGATGAAAGACGCAGACAATAAAACATTCAGTGATATTTTGCGTCCAAGAAGCAGCACCTTCTGGCTGTTACAGCATTTGTAAACACGTAAAAACTTCTGACACAGAAAAACACTGTGCACAATTCCTCAAAGGCTACTGACCCCTGCTTCACTACACTGCATCCTCATAAACTGTGGGGTTTGTCATTGCTGTAGATGTGCAAGAAGTACATCAGTTTGTTATGCCAGTCACCAAATAGCGAAACGCAAAGCACACAGGGTCACAGGGTATCTTCCTACCGTAGCTGTGATTCAGCATTAGCTTCCTTTGACTCATTCTCTGATTAAGAACAGAATATCCAGTGATACAAAACTGCTCTTCATTCTTTAACGCTGATAATATAGAAGTTCTGGAAAGGGAAGGCAAAATGAACCATTCCAATAAAAACTGTACTCAGTCCTACACAAAGATTAAAATAGAGTTTTTATTGATGGAATAACAAAAGTGCTTTTCTTAAATATTTTTCAAAATACATTTATACAACTTACAATAATATATCCAAAATAACTGTATATACAAAACATTACCTTGTTTAATGTATGTGCTTTTTTTTTTAAAATTACAAAGCAACTTTTTGGCAAAGTTCAACCTTAAGAGGTGATAGTTTTGAAGGTTGGATTAAGAAAAATAGAACCTGAGGGAAAGTGACACTTAAGTCCATGACAAGCAAGAAGTTCTCCATTTAGTTAAATAAAAATGTTTTTGTGATATTTTTCACATTACAAAAATAACAGAAGTGAAGAAAAAAAAAGATGATGGATACTTTTCTCATCATTTTACAGAGCAGCTTCTCATTCTTTCAGGTATAAGAACTTGAGATAAGAGTGCATGTCAAAAATGAATGCAAGTAAGGACAGCAGTGCCCTGCTGTGGCTTTCTCTTGTGTGCAGTGTTTCTTAGCTGCTGTTGATATGATTGACCTGATTGGATCTGCGATGGATTTCTTCCAGAAAACTCTCAAGCTGTTCTATCAGCATTCGTTTTTTAAACCTGTATTTAAAAGAAAGCATAATAATGGATGCACACAGTAATACATGAAACATCGTTCACAAAACCCTGGAAACTTCAGTTGTTATTTTAGGTCCAGTGCATGACGAGGTTACAGATACCTCACATGTTTATTATGCTGTCTTTAAAGTTCTGGTAAACTACTTTCTTTTCCATTTAATGACAGAATACAAAACTGTGCTTACTATAATCTATTCCAGCATGTTGATGAATATCACTCAGCCCTCAAAGTCAGGAACTTTAAGTGTTTGCTGTTTCCAGAAGTAAATTTCTGAAGTACAGAAATAAAACATATGCCAAAAGAACTGTAATCCTAAAGCTGGCAACAGATTTTAGGGATTATTTGCATGCCTTCATGGTGCATTCACAAAAGCTAAGTGAAGTTGGTTCTGGTGAAGGAATAGCCATTACACACACAGTGCACAGCTGATTTCCTGATAAGGAATACAAACTAAAAGTTTGAGAAAGAAATTAAAGAAAATACAGGCGTAATCCATACCTGGAGTCTCTGCAGTTCTATTCCATATTGATTACATAAATTTGACCAGCAGACCATTTTGTCACCTTTGCTTACAGCCCTGCCTCAGCACACACAGCTCCTTACTGTTTCCAGCTACCCCTCCCCATTCCAACATTTCTGCATCTGAGAAGCCATTTCTGATCGGCAGTTTGGCAGCTGTACACGTACTCAAAGATAAGAAGCAATGAAGAGATCACCCACTTTCTCAACTCAGTACTGTTCTGAACTATACACCAAGTTCAGTCCTATGACCTTACTAAACCCCAGCAAAAGCCTCTAGTCCCAGCCAGGCCTCCCAGTCCATGTTCTTGGCTCACAGAAACATGGCATCATCCCTAATTCCCAGACCACAGACTTCCCCACAATCCCAGCTTGACTATGGGGAAACAAGCTCCCATTTCCAACCACTTACTATGTCATTGAATTCCCATGCTCTGGGAATCTTACCCACCCTTCTCATCGCACTTCTCAGTAACCCCACAGAAAACCCACACTTCAAGTACTGCTTCCCCTCCATTCTTCCTCATTGCCCTCACAACCACTCCCTGCTTGTTGAAAAGTATTAACCTGGTAAATAGATAATTATTTCTTCTCATTCCCTCTAGTAAAAGTCAAATTATTTAAGCTAACAGCAAAGTGCTTTACTATAGTATATCCTAGTGAAAATTTAACATGCTTATGTTCTGGGCAATGTTACTTTCCAGAATACCCTCAAGCCCCTCTGAAGTAGCTGTACAAGTTAACAGCAGACATGTCCTAGAAACTTAAAACCTGGTGGAAGGTGGGGAAAAAACACATTGCTAACTCTTCTCACATTACAGCTGGCACATGAATTCAGTTTTACAGTGCACTGTCCAGCTCCTCAGTACATCTCACTGAAAGTTCTTTTCCAAATGCTCAACCCTACAGCAAGCAATTTTTTTCAAGGCAACAGAAACAAGTTACCACGTTAACTAATACTGTAATTAACAGAATAATTCAACTGTTCACTCTGCTAGGAAAATTAGTACCCTTAATAAAACTTTCTTAGTAGTTCTAGCTATTGAGCATAAAACTTCATCATTATTTTGAAACTGATTGTATTAATTCTTGCCAGCACTTTTATCCCAAGTGGGTATTTCCAGCATTTTGTCTAGGTACACGCTTTGGGCTTTGCTACATGTATTAGCAGCTTAAAGTTCTTAGTTTAGAGAATAAATAAAAGGGAATTGGATTTCTCATACTAAGAAGCTGGTTGATTTGGAGAATTTTGACCCAGGTTTTGTCAGATTTTGCTCTAGACTATTTAGCAGAGAATAAACAAAAACCTCCACTTATTGTTAGTAATAGGACCATAAATGGATTGCTATGCCAACTCCAGAAATACTGAAGACCTTTCCACTACATAGGCTAATTTCTTATAGCCCTTTCCTAAATAACTCTTCAGTTTGTGCATCTAAAGTTATAGTCATCTATTGGGAAGTCATGTCTCATGTTCAATAAGGTCTCCTTGTAAGCATTAATACTACCCACATAGGCTGAGCCAGATGTGTATTTCTAAGCATAAGAAAAGTCTTCGTCAAAATAGAAATAACCAAGAATTTGAAATTGAGATGTGGTATCTCCTCATCCTCAATATTTTTATGATCAACTGGAGAAAAAAAAATAATCCACTGTCTACCCCATCTTCATTTCTGCCGTTCAAAAATGACAGCTTTTCTTCTATCAGAAGAGGAACTGTGGGGCAGTCGGTTTCCAAAAAAGCTGAAAACTGTGGATTGTTTTAGAAGTCTTCCTCTCCCCTCACAACTCTCTAGTGGATTAACCTCCAGAACCACATGGGGACTGTTTCTGAACACACACTTCCTTGCTGAAATGCTTAAGAGCTTTCTTAAGTCTGTGTTCAGAGCTCCTTGGAGCAGGGAAAGAGAGCAGGCATCCCAAATTTGAATTGCATTCCATGGCATTGCAAAGGTCAGCTATCAGTTAACAAAAGACTATCTTGACAACTCTGAAGAGCCTAAAGATGTTTCCTGCAGGGTTAAATGTGATAGCTTGCCTGGACAAGGAAAGAAGCAGAGAACTACATAGGGATTGTAGGCAGCATTATCCAGGTGGATAAAATGACCACTCTATAAAAATCTAACCTAGGAGAGAAGAGGAAGGAGAGAGATTACGTTGTTCCTACACTGAAACCAATAAAAATTGAAGTTTAACAACAGTCAAGAAAAATGGAATTGCCAACTTTTTCCATCAGTAGATACAGAAAACTGTTGGCTATGGTGAGAGACAGGATTTAATTCTGATGCATCTGACAGCAACACCCAACCGCTGCCCAATTTTGTAGGGAAAGAATCAACCCAAGATAACCGGAATAGACAGGCTGTGCAACAGAAAAGAGAATGACAAATGATCTAAAGACACTAACTTTAGAGGCAAAAATATTTCAACCCCACTGAGGGCTGCCAGGGACCCCAGGAACAATAATAATATTTTGGTGTGCTGAGACATGAGGAGGCATGTGTAAGCTATAGGCTACGGAACAACTCTGACAGGTGATACAACAATAAAGACAGATCAAGCAAAAGCATGATAAAGTAGTTGTTGCTATAAAAAGAGCATGATCTATATAAACCTATATGCCCCACTGTGCTGGCAGTAGAAGGCTAGAGGAGCTGTATGAATGTCCAACATTCAGTGTACCTTAAACTCTCAGCATGGTTTTATCCAAAAATTAAATTACTTTGATTTTTATTTAATGGTAAAATTTGTTTTAAAAAGCTGACTACTACAAAAACAGATTAGAGAAAAAAATCAACAATTCTTTGAGGCTTCTGAAATAAGCCTCAAAGTTGCAGTTATATTTATGATCCAAGCAAGATGCTGGAATTGTTAGTTCAATTCAAACACTACTGGTTCCAATTAAAATCACATGTTTCTGCTTTCTTTCTTCTTAGTAAAGATGTAGAAGGCTGAGCAAGTATGGTCAGCCTAAGGATGCTATAAGGAACAGTTTCTACCTGGATCAACAACATGGGGTTTAAATTCTCAGCAAGTCTCTCTACTCCAGTGACAAACTGCCTCCCATTTCCACCGCCTCAGACAGGACTACAATACCTCTGAAGGAAATAAATCTGAAGAGCAGAGGCATATCTTTATGGAGGATACCTGATCTCAAAACTATTTTTAGGACAAGATTCTGAGTTGATGCATAATAATGAATTTCAACTATTTCTGAAAGCCTAATTCACAGTAATATGCAGTTCCATCAGTTTTTCAAATTAGCAGTACACTCACACGTGACATAAGGAACTTCAATGATTTTCTGAAGTTGTCTTCTCTTTCTATACCATTGTCCACTTACATTTACAGTGATTTGGCAGTTACAGCTGCTAACATTTTTACAACAAAATCTGAGGCGAAAAGGTAAGCTTTTGCAAACACCACACATCAGGAAGTTGACTTTTCTGGGTTTTTTTAGGGAATTGTTTACTTTCAGTGCAGCAAGTTTCAAACCAAGAACTGCATGGTTGTCAAGCAGTTATGTATGGCAGTACATGGTGCAGTTTTATAAGATTAATACAACACAGTTACCTACCTTGAAGCCTCTTTAATAACATTTTGCAGAAATATCAGTCGGGTTTGTAAGCTTCCTTGTACATGCTTCAGTAAAAAGAAGATTCTTTCATACTCTTAAAGATAAAGAGAAGAGCAAAATCATAGTTACTTAAGAGAGGACTATACACATATCTGTTGTAACACATCCGAGAGAAGTCTGAGTGAAATGTAACAGATTTCATTCAGTTTTTGCAAGCTTTTAGGATCTATCTGCCGCTAACCAGGCTGATTGCAATGACATACTGTTAAATGAACACTAACATTAAAAAACACAGGATACTGTGGTTTAGGATATTACTAGAACACCCAACAAGCTAATACTAATATTATCTAATTATCTAGTACCAATAATACAAAAAACATGACTTTCATGAACATTGATAGGTATAACACTGTTCCAATCATTCATACAGGAAGTTTTTAGCAGAGGTTTTAAAACAAATCTTTCCAGCTTTAAATTTATTTTGCTTCAGTCTCATGGTTAAGTATTTTTCTAAAATAGTGATCTAATATAAATTCTTTGTCTAGCTCTCATGCCAATCATCTGAAAGAGAGATTTGGTATACTTACTCCTTCCTGGTTTCCGTATCTCTTTCATAATTTGTGCTCTTATCTCTATATTAATCTCTCTGGTACTTCTGCAATGCACTGGTTTTTTCCCTTTGCTCGGTGAAGACACTGGCAAGTTTTCTGCAGTACTTTGCTCTTTACTACCTGATTCCTCATGATTCTCCAAAAACCCATCAACATTCAAGTTATTCCCTAAGTGTTCATGGCCTACATCCTCTGTATGAGCTGCCGGTCGATCCAATGAATTGAATGGAGAAGAGGACATTGAAAACTCTGAATCCACAGTATTCGGGAAAACGTCTGATGAAAGTGGGTCTGTAACATGATTCTCAACCACATCATCCATTGTAATCTCATTATTTGTTTCTGATGCTGAAAAAAACAAAGATTACACTTGCCAGTTTCACATTCTTTATCATCTGATAGAAATCTGCAAGTCAGTTCAGTATTAAACTCTTGTAAAGCTACGCTCCAGCTCGTATAGTCTACAGTACATGCTAGGTATCAGAAAACGTGTTTGTGGGTTGTAACACTGAGCACATTACTGTATCTGCTGGCAATAATGTCTTTAAAAAAAAAAATTACAGGTATATTCCTTATATGAAAAGGGAAATTGCTACATGGATTACTATTAAAAGAAAAAGCACCTGAAAATGTGCTTTTATGAACTGCTTATCTTTCCCCATTAAATTCAACTGACAAAGTTTACTTTAGTGCGGAACAGTGATCAAGACCTACACAGCACCTCAACTCCACACTATGAGAAGTGAGTTCACTGCACTACAGCAAAATTCAAACCAACTTCATGTTGTGATACTTTTGGAGCATCTGAATTCCCAGGCAAAGGAAGAACATCCTTCTGACTGTTTGTGTTGTCTCCTCATTTAATACAGGAAGTGCACTGTTTATACTGGGAAGTTCATATGAAAGTGACTTCTGTCTGGAGGACTACATTAACTCTTTCTGTAATTAACCCCAGACACACACTTAAATACTTCATTTTCAAAAAAATGAGGGACAAAATTGCCATATTTGGGAAATCAGACAACGGTACTTCTATATAAAGTTTTTTGCATAAATTAAAAACCAAACTCCCTAAAGATGATGAAGATTCACTTACTTTTGTGAATAGGAATAGGTTTAACAAGGTCGGGCTGTGCTTGTGTGATTGGTATTGGTGGCCCTTTTCCTCCAATGTGGTTATTTGCAACCGGAGGGCTTTGCGGTCGACCTCTGAGCAGGGGGGACATACAACGTCGTCTTTTCGGAATCCCTTGCATATTTGGTTCTCCAGGTCTTTTATGTTTATTTTGAGGTCCTGATACAAATTCATCTGCTTCATCTATCATCATTCCCTGTAATTAATTTAATGGGAAGAATTTTTAAACTTTAAGCCAAAACCACAAAATATAAAATATTACAAATGCTTTGATGTTATGATGATGTTTACCGTTTATAAGGTAACTATGTTCTACATGCCATCGTGCACTGAATTCTCAACTGTCAACCAAAGTAATACAGGAAAACCGTATCAAATCTTCCTGGACTAAACCAATGTGCTTAAGGCCCTTATTCAACAGTCTACCAAGTAAGACAATCGAGTGGGCTGTCAAACTTCCTTTTCAGTCATTGCAAAATGACTCAAAAATAAGAGCTCTCAATGATATTGGTAATTTGGTCAAGTCCAAGACCAGTTTGGACAAAGGAGAGAGTCCACGCTGTCAAAGTTATGTGAAGCTTTTTATGGGATAAGTTTGGTAAAGGAAACGTGATTAGGTATTAGCTATACTGCAGTGACAAACATATTTCATTTATAATGCAATTCAGAGGCATGATACTGGTTTCCAGTAAAGACTGCCCTCCATAGGTGACTATTGACGGAAAAACAACTCAGAGACTTTCTTGTAAGCACTACTTTTCCAAATACTTCAAAGTGTTTCTCCAATACATTGCTCTTTCAACGGTCCAATCAGTAGCGCTCACACTCACAACAGCATGTTTTTAAAAAAAGCATTAGAGAAAAGTCACCTTTTTGTCCAATTTGAATGGATTTCCAAATGTATGGAGCCTTCGTGGTTGATCAGGATCAAGCTCTCGAAGCGGAGAAGGTATTTGTTTTAGATACTCCTGGTAGTTTCCCATTTGTGCTATAGGTACACTGTGAACTTGGTCTGTCATAACAGAAGGGTTTATTAATATATGATACTGCTCACGTTATGAGAATTTAGTCTACGTCCACTTCACACCTCCAGTTTTCAGTCTTATCAAATGCATTAACAAAACAGATGTGCAAAACTCACCATTTTTCTTGCCTAACTGGTACTTATAACATCGTGTTTTGAGTGCAGAAAACTTGCTTAAATGAATCAGTATCTTGTATATTTATCATTATGACACAGGAATAAGCAACAGTGGATGGATGTTAGTTTTCCAACGTGTCCCATAACTTTTCAACAGGGTAGATGGGTGAAATAACTGAGACTGGGAACAAATAACTAAAACATTACTACAAACAAAAGCTACATTAATGCAAAGTAGCAATGCCATGCTGCATACAGCTTTGACATAACTTTGCTCAATTTTAGCCACACAAAATTTAATTGTTGAGACTAGCGTTTTCCCAAAGCAACAGTGATTTTTGACCACTGGAATCAACAGATTCTTAAAATCCATAGGACCTGTTTCTGAACTTCTTATGGATTTAGTTAAAAGTTGGCAAGCCTTTCATCAAGCAAAACGTACACTAGCAGAAATAGCAGAAAACCCCCTAACATTAGCTTTTATGTGGTTTAACCCCCTCCCAAAGAGCAACTCCTCTGCATTTCACATGACATTATCACTTGATCACAGATGTTAATCTGACCTAAGTAGTGGCAGGACTAATGTAACACACACTTTCATTTGCACTGCCCTTCTCATTTTCTCCGCTTATTTCATGATCTTCTGTTTGTTAAGATGCCATGAAGCATTGCCAGAAGACACAGTAGAAATGTAAAGGAATAAATTAGCAGACTACTGAACTATTTGCTGTTGGCCTAAAGGGCAAAAGAATCACATTGGCAGCACCCAGAGAGCGAGCTTACTTTTCCACTGCTCACAATCCACTTCTATGGAGAGAGATCGTAATGTTCAGAACTGCCCTGTGATTTTTTTCTCAGATATATCATGAAAGTTGGGAAAAAACAAACAGTGAACAAAGAATCTTATGTAAAAGCCCAAGTCTTCTCATATGGATCTCTGTTCTCATAAGGACAGAGCAGTGAATCTGCATCTTCTCTATCCTCACTATTTTTTCTTCCAGTAAGTTAAGGAAAAAAATCTTAAAAAACCATGCCGTTTAAACACAGTATCCAGTAAGTTTTAAAGAACTACACTATTTGTTACAGTCTTCATTTTTTTAGTACCAATCATATCACAGTTAGGCAGAAAAAGAAACTGTTAACTAACCTTCATCTTGCCCTTTGAGGAACTTGCGAGTACTCTTCAGTAAATTAGATCTCATTCGTGTTAATTGATCCAAAAGATTTCTTCTGGGTATGTCATAAGCATTTCTAAAAGTCTGAGGTTTCAAATCCTATGGTTCCAGTAAATAAAGTTGCAATTAATACCATGTATGAAACAGTATCTAGCATTTCAATGGAAGTATATTGAAAATAACAACATTACACACAGTGGTGCTTACCTTATTCAGCAAAGCTATTTGGAACCCAGCATACTCCTTCATATTGAGGTCTAGAGGTCTATGAGGAATTTCCCCAGTAATCCCCTGTAGCAGATGTTGAAAATCGTTCCTATGTGCCATAGACAGGTTGTGTGATCTGCTTCTGACCTTAATTCCAGTCTCTTGCGCTACCTTTTTGCCTACAGAGCCAATGACTCTATCGGACTCTATTTTGGCCTTAATTTGAAATAAATAAATAAATAAAATTGACAATATGCTCTTAAAAGGATTAGTCAGACTTATTCATTTTAAATTCCTACCTAGAAGATTCAACAATGTGCTAACACACTATGACGACCATAACCAGGATAAGTGCTTAAGGAGTGCTTAAATACATAACCACTTAATGCTTACTACCATTTTAAATATAGTGAACAGTTCGTGCCTAGGTCTTCTGCATATTTCTCCTCTGCTGCCCATTATGGTATCTAAGCACCAATATGCATGCAATGCTTTTATTTTCACAAAATGCCATAATTTAACTAGTAATTCTCTGCAAATCTATCTGTACTCACACAGATTGTTTGCTACGATAACAGCTGAACACTACCTCTCAAAAGACCGATTCGCCCACAACTGTAGTCGCGATCAGTCACACAATGGTATCAACTTTTTTAAAGCTCAATACGAATAGTCATAACATTAATAAATATGAAATACATGGTAACACCCAATTCTGTTTGATTAGACAGACCTAAGCCCCAATATTATGTTAGATTTGTACCAAAATTAAGCATGTTCATAAACACCAGCTTTTTGGCAGAATACAGTTGAACAGAGCCAAAAGTAATTTAATAATACACCTGCCAACATTGGTTTTGCAGATTCACATAAATTTGTAGATTACTCAAAATTTGAATATGTACTTATTAAGAATACTGAGTCTCTACTGGCAGAGCCTTTCAGAAGTTAGAAAAGCTTTAAGTACAATTTGCAGTGCATGTCATTATATTTTACGAGTCTAAGATGTCTACGTTGAGAGATGAGTTCACAGAATACTGAGAAATATGACTATGATTTAATAGGATATACTGCAAACTTCAAGAGGTTTGCTTCCTCAAATAATCATTTATATTAACGTTTTAAGAAAAAGCTGGTCCATAAGAACTCATTAGCTAAGTTACAAGTACTCACACTACTGTTTCTTGAAGTTTCAAGCCTACTGCATCATTTTATTATCTTGAACAAGAAAGCTTAACATGCACAGTTCAACAAAATAAAAGTGGAGGTAGCAGGGCAGAAATGCTTTAGCTGGTGCAGGAGACTAATCAAAGATACGGGCACTATTCTGAACACAGTCAACAATTTCAAAAGGTCACTTGCAACTTCTACATCTGTATCCTTATTTACAATTCTGAATTATGTCAGTTTACTTCATGTTTACTGAACACTTTCCATTTCATTTCACAAGCCAAAGAAAGAACACTTTCTGATTCAGATGCACAAAGTACAAATCTCTAGTTTCTTAAAAAAATGATAGAACATCTTTAGTATCTAAGGTAAGACAACACGTTTTCTTTTGGACAAAACTATGTAACTGTGTGTACAAGTAAAAATGCTCTTTAAATACAAAAAAATATCAGTTTGTACCTCCATATCTATCTTGATAGTCCAGTCTATAAAGTCTGTATTTAAATGTCAAGTTTCCCTTCAATTCAGAAAACAAAAATGCCTTTTTTTTTTGCTAGTGCTTATGGAAAGTATTAACTTCATCTTTCTGCTCTCTTTTCCTTCAAAGCCCTCAAACTTGAGTATTTTAAGATTATCCTGATATTAGAATAAGTTTTTACTGCACTTTTGCTTCAACATTACCTGCTGACTCAACTTTTTGAGATACGAAATGACACTGTAACTAAGTCCATATTCCACATTGTCAGCTATAAGGTTTGGTGCTCCCATCATTCTCACAGCTTTCTTCAAAGGCTGAAACACGGAATATATCGTACAGTCATATTTAACAAGTGTGGCATACATACTTCAACTAGTTGTATCCATTTCAAATAAAACCTGAGGTCCTCAAAGTTGAGAAAGAAGAAAAATAAAGACTTTCAGGGCAGCATTTTTTTGTTGTTGTTTTAAAGCATTGGTCCATTCATACAGAATCAGTTATTAACAGAGAGATCATTTATACACAAGTCACAGCTAATGAAGTTTTTGTAACAGTCAGGTCTCAAGCCTTCCACAGAACTCCAGTGAAAACAGTAAGTATCATTATGCCTGAAGTTCAGCTATTCTTTCTTAAATACATATTCTACTTGAAATAGAGAATACACCCATAATGGAAAGATAAATACAGTTACATCACAAAATAGAAATTTTAACACAGTAAGTCATCTTACCCCAAGATAATATGGAGGCATTGTCTTCAAATAGCTTTCAAATGACTGTCGCCATTTCAACGTAGGCTTTGCCTTGTGTACTTTAAACAAGTCATCTGATGGTTATATAAAGAGACAAAATGAAAGACATTTCTACACAGTATTGTATCTTCTTTTCTAATAAAAGAAACTCTCAAAGAAATGCCAATTCCTGAATGCTTAAATTAATCTATGTATTTTAACATATAACTAAACTAAATAAACACACACACAAGATTAATGCTGCAGCCAAAAGATGGAACCTGATAAATTATTTATTAAATTGAACTGGTAATTGAGACAACAGATTGGGAAAAAAGGCTCTGAAAATAATGAAAGAAGTGAGACCAAAAGATACCTGAAAGTATGATGATTAAGTAAATCATTTTATATATTGAGACTGGGTCACGAAGGTCAGCCAATTGGTGACAACTGAAGGAAGTTACTGATGACAATACATTGCTCAACATTCTACCTTTCTACAGGTGTGTGATTAATACTGGCATTTATTGCAGTAATCTATTTAGATGAGATCAATTTTTCAATTGCCTACCACCTAAGAAAATTTTTATTAAGTGGTATTTACCTAGCAGCGGAAGGAGGACTGGATAATTGTAAGGCATCACAAATAAATTCACACAATTCAGCGCCGTACTAGCTTTCAAGTAACCAAAAGGATGACCAAGTTCACTGTATTTTGCGCTATTACTCACATATACCTGCAATAAAACACAGTATATTGTATTCAAATCAAAAATATGGTGTGAAGTTTTACATCCTATTTTGATTATAGAATGAAATCTATAAAAAACAGCATTCTATAAATAACCTCAGTTCAGCGTGCACTCTACTTGCCTGCCAGCAGGTCTGAGGGGATTTTCTCTCCAGGATAAACTGGGTCAGCGGTGAAGGTTCTAACTCGTATTTATCAAAAGGCAGTTTGTCAATGACCATCGGTTCACAGTCAGTACAGGAGAATTTCACCACAGGATGAGATGTGCGAGGTGGCTAAACGTAAGCATTCCACTGTTAGTAAGTCTGCATGACAATTAAAATGCAATTGTGCTATGACAACTAAAGCAATACAGATTCTTTAAAAACAGACACATTTAAGGAGCCTACTCAATACAGGATTCATATTTATCATTACTGAGTCCTAAGCAATTAATTTATGATGTTAGCACTGTCTTAAAATCTGAAGGGATCTTATTTTCTAAATAAACACCAATTATTTTACCTAGTAAGTCTAGAACAGTATGCAAGTAAAATTTCTTGCATATACACAAAAAACTTTGCAAATGGAAGTAAATCCCAGTGGAGACCAAAAGAAATTCTTCAATGCTACTCTGGGGCATGCACATTTCTATTCCCCATAGAAGCAGGCACTGTACTTTTGCATTAGCTAACTTCTTCCAGCACTTTCCCTTCTCGATGAATTTAATGGTTACAAAATTCAAACTGAATTATAATGACCAAGAGCAGTATGAATTCAGAAAAAACAAGCTTTAGAAGAACTCACATTTTAACTAGACCTGTGAAAAAAATATTTACATTCAAGCAACTTCGGTGTTTGGATTTTAATGTTCATCACAGGGAAAAGGCCTTTGTGCCTTGAGTTTCAAGTATAAGTTAACAATATTTTTGAAATCTCTTTTGCTGAAAGGGAAAGATGATTTTTTGTGCTTGGTGAAAATTGGAGCTGTACGCCTTCCACTGAAGGGTTTTCAGCAGAGGAACGTGAACTTTTATACTTACCCTAAGCCTCCTCCAAGGCCACTAGAATCTGGGGAATAGCTCAATTGGGAAGTCTCCTTCCATTTACTGTCTTTACAAGAAGGTAACTAATAAATATATAAGATGAAGTAGGGAAACACAGGGTTTCTTGGACCTTCCCTACCATCTCACCTTGAAAGTAATTTTTCTATGTCTATGAGCTCTAGCCTCTTCCTTTTAGGATGAGCCACCCAAATGTTATCTGCTCACAGATCTGGTCTTGCCTTGAGTGTCTCCACTCTGAGGAAGGTGTACTGTCCCAGTGCACACAAAACAGGAGGCTCAACCAACTGAAGGAACTGCAATTCTCTTCAAAGAAGTTGCCTCCAATAAATAGTTGTGGTGGGGTTTTTGACCAAGCCATGAAGCAGTTACACTAGAAATAAAAAGGCTGCAAAAGAAGTTGAATGCTAAGACTTGAGAAGTCCAATAACCCTTGGCTGGACAGCAGAACTATTTTTACCACAGAGCAGTGGGGGCAGCCATTTACATGTTGATCTGCCAACATAATTATTAGCAGACTTCCATATGCATTTAAGAAAATCTTGATAGTATCATTACCTACAGTACACAAAACAGTTGTTGGGGAAGGACTGTTTGAGACAGCTCCACTGTGGATCAGTTAACAGGGAGGAAAAGAAAAATATCTTAACTATGGCCTCTTAAGCAAACCAGTGTTACAACATATGCTAAGTTTTAACACTATATTTTCAGAACAGTTAGGAAATACAAGTCTTGAAACACTATCAGCAAACTTAGGTCCCCAAAATTGCATAAGGAAGGTTCAATGTGGAATTCCAATTGATGACAACAGGAATTCAGCTGCACATGTAATAACCCAGTGCTTTATGCAGTTATGAGAGCTATACATGCTACAAGTGAGAGAAGAATTTTTTTCTCATCTTCTCACCATTTGGGTAAGTCAAACTCATGTTTTTAGCAGATTTAGTTCAACAGCTCTTCACTTGGCAAGATCTATTTCAGCAATTTCAATCAAGATCTGCAGTAGCAGACAAACTGTACCGACTCCATAAAGTGAATGGAGGCAGATATGCCATTGAGAGTGATTACAAGGAGTACACAGGACAGTTTTCCTACAGAGCAGCCTTTTAATAGCAAGTACACAATATTTTGGTTTTTAAATAACTATAAAAGATTTACTTTTATTCATATATGCTAGCTTGCTTTTTAGTTCAGAAGGGCATCCACATCCTTCAATGAATGTGGCCACAGATGCCAGCAATATCAAACCTATAAATATGACTAAAATTTTGTACTTGTATCACTCCTCAACCACCTATATTTCAAAGGACTTCATATATTTTTCAAACAACGGAGATAAAATTTATGAAAAGTTCAGTGAGTTAGCTAGTCAGCATACTAGTTTCAGATCAAAAAAACCCCCAAAAATTCAATTAAAATCATCATGAAAGTAAGGAACAGTTATACCATAGTGTTATTTCTACTTCAATGATTTTCAAAGATTAGCAGAAATACAAAAATACATTATACTATACTAATGATTAGTTCTCAGACCAAACAAAAGGTAGTGGCATACACTCTTTTACAAAAAAGAACAAATAAAATTAATTCTGTGGATAGCATTTAAAAAGGCAAGGTGAATGTCTCTACTTGGGACAAACTGAAGATATGGCTACACTGCAAAACCGTAGATGAAATTACATTCACCTGCTAGAATGAAGACATAACTATCACAAGGATTCAAAATTGGGAAGATTATACTATCTTCTATTAATACCATCTGCAAGGCAGTGACTTTGAGAGGCTATTATCAAAGTGCCACCTTATTTCTGGTTTGATACTTTAACAGCATTCAAACAGAAACACTACGTGCACATACTAGGTCAACAAATAAATTGGTTACAGGCAGTTTCTTAATGCTTCAAAGTTACTAAAAACCAAACCCCATAGTATTATTTGCTTATCAGTAATTTATCCAAGATAACTGCAACACGGGACATATGTGTCTTTCATTCTTGGGTCACACTGCTTTTACAGTTTCTACAACGAAGTATGTATCTCAAGAATTTAAAAAAAAAATCAGTAAATAAGAAATCCTGGAATATTCCCTCACAAACAGACCCTTTGCTTTACTTAACTTCAGTACGTACCAGCGTTGGAGAATTTTGATCTGGCCAAAAGGACTCAGGAACAGGCCAATGACCTATAGGAACCCCAGTTTTAGGGTTTGGTCTGACATAAATAAGTTTGTGACAGCTGTGCCAAGGCTGGGGTCCAAAGGGTCTAGATATATCCACCTGCCCATCTACAGAATAAAAAAAAGCTTTATGAGTCAAAACAGTGTTAAAACTTAAAGAATATTAAACAATTTATGTGAAGAGCTTAAGAACTATATGCTCAGGGAAGCCCTTCTTGCAGTTAACATTACTTCTAAGAATAGCAGATAGTTGTCAGTAAACATTTCCGCAAAAACCCAAAACTAAGAGAAACCAAATAAGCGTTGAATGTTTACAGGATCAGAGCTGAGAAAGCCAATTATCTGGAACCCTTCATAATAATCAGTTTCTGTCTCCTCCCATTGTTATTAACAGATAACTTTCAAATCTCCATGCATAAAAAAAACACTAATGCAGACAATTAACACTGCCAGGCTTCTTATTGCAGCAAAGCAAGACTCAAGAAGTCCCACAAACACTTCCCAGTAACATCCTAAAGAAGGACCTAGCTCAGCCATTTAGTATGAGGTTAAGGCTGCAATGATATTTGCTATTTCAACTCTTAATAAAGCCACTTTACTATATTAAACAAAAAATGGTAAGTGTATAAATCCACAGTATTTCCACATCAAGCTATTTACGTTTCTAATTGATTGAAAACTACTGCTTAAAACTCATGAACCCATTTAACTATGCTTGACATGAACTGCATTTAAGACTACCTGAGTAATATAACCAAATGTAAAGGTTTTACATAGTGTCTAGCAGCTATAGCCAGTACTTTGAAAAAGCACAACAGAATTTCAGACCTAGCAGGTCCTTTTTGTAGTAATGTCTTTAAATTGCAACAGTTTTCCACTTAGTTTGGCAACTATTACATTAAGTTCACTAAACTATATTGATAGTCATCCCTGCCATTTGATATCACAGTGTAAAAAATTTCAAGTACCATCAATTGGTGAGGGATCCGGTCCAGCTTTTTCAAAATTTATTACCACTCCACTTTGCACTTTTTGCACCAATGACTCAAGACACTGATTCAGCATTCTTGGAGAGCACACACAATATGATCGACCTAGAACAAAACAGCCAAGGTTAAGGTTGTTCAGCGTTTCTGCCCTTATTTTAACTTGGATCATTTAAAACTATTCACCCACCACACACATTGATTTATGTATGGATATGGATATGTATGGATGTGGATTATGTATGGATAACTGATTTAAAGCTTCTCTCGAACACACCCTCTTTGTTTAAGAAGCAAGGCAGCCTAGTGAAGCAGTGACAGTGTTGCATGGACCTCACTGGAAATGTTTCGGTTTTAGCCCCTTAATGACTTTAACTCTAATTCTTAGTTGCATACATGGAAAATGGGCTCCCCCTTGTGACAGACAGCAACACGTAACCGTCCACGAATTTCAGTCAAAGCACTGTATAGCCTATAGTACAGGCCTACGTGACAGTCAGAAAGCAGTGGAATGAAATCCTTTTGGAATGCTTTTTAAATCCCTTTGTTTGCTCTCTATCACATCCCCTCTGATGCGTCAGAAGAATCATGATGTTTTTAATATGTGATGTAATCAAAAACTTTTACACACAAATGATAAAATTAATGCCCGAGTTTGATCTGGAATATCATTTCAAAGACATTAAGAATATGAGTTATGATGGAGAGAACAGTATCAATTTCGCATAATAATTATGCATTCTGCATTGCAGAAATTCCACATTGCATTCTGGATTCCTTCACTTTTCACTTGTTTAGATGACAGGAATTTAGCAAAACTTTACTGCAGAACAGACTCAATTCTTAGAATTTCTAATTGTCATACCAAGGTGCATAAAAAAAAAAGTTTTCTCTTCTAAAAAACTGCTGAAGAAAGTAGATTCACATTCTTCCAAGACAGGTTACATTAAATTGTCTGTAGCTTTAATGCAATAAGTGTCTTTAGTTTTATTATATCAGAGTTCTGAGTTTTTACAAGTAATATAAGAACTTAGAAATACTGCACGACATGTATATGATTAATAGAGCTAAATTGAATTCATTTTAATTTTCAAAAGTATTGATTTGTCAAAGGAAACCAGGGCACTCACCTCCTGTGACTTCACACATAGGTGTGATTGCAGAGTCATCCACCGGTACCCCTGTCATCTGCTCCGATTCCGGTGCTGTAATACCAGGCAAACGAAGAACCAAAGCAAATAACCTCTGATCCCATCGAAAGGGTTCCTTAGTCAACTCACTTCCAGGTAAAGGGGAATTGAGAGGTAAATGGAGCTGAAAAGCAATTTAAATCTCTGAATATACTAAAAACAAATAAAATTCATCTTACATAGCGATTGCAATTCACTCTATATAAAGACACTTATAACCTCTCCACAGATATTTATAATTTGATTCAGGTACTGTACATTACAAGCAAAACACCCATCATTTAGTCAGCACTTCAAATATTTCACGGCAACGTGATGCACAAAGTTGAGAGTTACAAACCAAGTGGGAACAACTGCTTTTTAAAACCAATCTACACTTCAGAATCAATAGAATATTTTCCTTAAAATTTCAGCAGTAAGAACTGCTTCACTGCAGAGTTCTTTTGTTCAAACAATTTTCTGCAGAACAGGCCCATTCTCAACTCAGTCTTTTCCTCAGTTCTTCAAGATAAAAAGCACAACTGAATGAAAAGCTAATGTTAATCTAAGACTCCTGCAGAAGAACTGTAAATTGGGTATAGTTGCTCAGAAATATCTAGCTGCCAGGATCTCCTACTCCAAATAGCTTCAACAAGTGAGCTAATGTGGTAGTTATATTTTAGAACCAGAAGGCAGAGGTTTTACATAACATGGGTATATCCTATAGCTAAACTCATGCCTGTGCTTTAAGTGAAAAACAGAGATTAAGATTAAAATCAACACTGAAATGCAAAATGAGGTCTCACTTTTGGGTAACAGAAAGCAATAGCCAGAGCTACCCACACAAGGAAGAATTGCTTGCTACGTGCCATTGTGTTGCCTCTGTCTGCAAAGAGCTACACAGTCTTAGTTCAGAATATTGAAGATACCATCCAGGGACATACAATACATGGGAGCATTTCTTTTTACTTTAATTCCCAGAAAAGACAGTAAAGAGATTCAAATTTCAGGCTTCAAGCATGCTGCACTAAAGATACAGCACTGCTCAGGATATTATTTATTAACCACTAACAGCAACCACCAGAGAGACTAATAGAACATCTAAAATTCCCAGGGTTAACGGTAGTTTTATAACTAGTTAACTGAAACAAGAGGGGCAAAAAAATAAAAAAAAAAATCAATACTTCAGCTTCTAAGGGACAGCACACGGCATCCAGAAGACTCTAGCCTCTCTTTTTGCATCTAGGTACCTCAACAGAGATTAGTGGGGAAAAAGAAAGCTTATCACAACATTCAACTACAGAAGCCCCGAACAGATAGACTAGACTTATAACAAGTAATTACAAATTTCAGAAAAATTTGATAGATTCCTGACCGCCAGTACAAGCAAAATTCTCATTTCACCTGAGCACTGCAGCCATAAAGGGGGGAAAAAGTCCCCAAAGCAATGACTCAAGTAGTGGAAACAGTTCCATTACCTAGATAAATACAAGGGGGTTAAGCACAAAAGCTGAAACAAACTCAACACTTTCTCAAACACTTTCCTTTTCATACAACATTCAAAAAATCCTTCTCAGTCTCAATTCCATGCTAGCAAAGGAAACTACTAGTCTGTTCCAAAACTTGATGCAAGTCCACAAAAGCACCCATAACAAGTTGGCTTCATTTTTAGTTCATAATGATATGGTTAAGGAGTTCGCAACAAGCCATTGAAAAAGTTTTTTTCGTTTCCTTGTTTTCAAGAGATGAACTTGAAAGCATTAAGTCCAATTTCCAAACTGGAAACCTCAGCTATTTCTATTTACATAATTGAAAGCATCTCATATTGGGAAAAATACATATCTTTGTGTTTGAAAAATAATCAATTTATTGATACAATCTCAAAGCCAGGAACAAACACGACAAACCCACTCTTGTAACATGTGAGCAAGAATCAGAACACTTTGGACTTTTCAGTGCACCTGATGCTTCCCTCCTGAATTTCTGCTTTTGCTGATGCAAGCAGAGAGAGCATGTGAGAAGAGCACTATTTTCCCCAAATATTTCACGTGAAATTGGTCAAAGGGCACTCAGCTATGTATCTGGTTTATTACTGATTCACATGTATGTCTTTCCCCTTTTCACATAAAGAGCCAGCAATGCCTGCCTGGCAAAGGAAATGCAGTTAAAAGACCGTAAAAGAACTCAAGTGCAAGCATTACACTGTCCTCACTTGGGGCTATTATTAAGAAATGCCATTCACCAAACTTTCTTACTCAGATCTGACTGAACAGAAAATTTAGTATCTCTGAAGAGATACTAGATTTCATCTGCAAAACATACCTATGTAAAAGCACTCTTTTTCTTCAGGTAGCATATATACATAATTTAAATATACATATATTTAGATATTTATATTACATATATTTATATATAAGTATCCCATTGGACACTGCACCAACACTATCCTGAGTTCAGTTTATCTCAAACTACAAAACCTTTCTTTGGCTCATCTGGTTATATTGAGAGAACCCCAAAACCAAACACCACTCAGGATCAGGCCATTGCATTACGTACATATTACTATCAGAAGTGTTTTCAAACTATGAGACAGCATGCAAAGCCATCAGCATCAAGTCAAATGTCCTCACTTCCTTTCTCACAGTTTAATTCCAATTAAATTTAACATCCATGTTACCAGAGAAGTTACAGATTCAAACCAGGCCTCATTCTCCACAGACATTAGTAACTTGGTCTTCTCACCTCCAGTTACTATTTTTTTTTTAACTGGTATTGTATTACCATAGCAACTGCATACCTAGCAGAAAATAAAATGGGCCTAGAAATGTGCACCTTGCATTTCGTTCCTTTTTCCCCACGCATATTTCAATATGAAGGCATGCACACCTTTTCCTCTTTGTCCTTCATATTGGTTGTTGAGAAAAAGATAAACTGAAAAATTTAAAGGGAAGTTATTTACCAGTGATGGTCTTCAGCATGTTGTCTATATATAATCTCACAAAAATGTCCTCCCAGCTTAGTACTAAAAAACAGCTGGTTTGTCTCAACACTAGTTTGTAGGAGCACACACAAACCCTACCATTCCCAAATGCCATAACGCTACAATAAGATAGCAGTGTGTGGCTTACGCTGCCCTTCCCTGCCTTTAAATCCACTAAAATGTTCAAGAACTGAGAGAGGTTGAAGAACAACCTGTTCCTGAAGAGATCTTGAAGAATCCTGCTACTGGTGAGCAGGTCTTTTGTTTGTTCTGAGTCCTTGCTTCTACATACATTTATGCAATCATAAGAAGCAGCGCACTCTAAAATCCTCAAAAAATATCAGAGGATCCTAGAGACCCTAGGCTGAATAAAAGCTAGATCAGCAATAGAGGACTTTGCAGTGGCGTGGTAGTTGGTGAAAGACTGCAATGCTCTTCAGGCAATGACTGCACATACAGGCTCATACATTACAATGGCAGCACAAACACTGCTTAAGCTTTAATACCCAGGTAATTATAGACAGCTCCACGTTGGGAGCTCACAAAATGTTTTTACACTATTAGGTACTCAATAAAAATATCCATACAGAGACGGTCAACTACTTTGTCTTTTGTATCTTAAAAAAAAAAGAAATCTATGTGGAAATAACCTTCCTTGCAGGCTTTTCTGGCACCCATAAAAAGACAAGACACACCTAACATTCCAAGCAAACGCAGCATTTCATCCTCAGAGGACTGAAGGACTAAGAATGAACAATAAAATTCAAGCCCGTCTGAGAAAGCAAGCCCTGGATAGACTGAGAAACTCTATTTAGAACTGACAACAGCATTACATTTTCCCGTCTTTTTCCATCCAATCATATGCATTATAACACAGACATAGAAAGTCACAAATTGTTCTTCCATAGGAAATAGGATCATAGAGAGACAACAGGTCAACTGACACACCATGTCAACAACATGATATACTTGGCCATTCTGATGCCAGCATTAACCATGAGCAAGTGCACACCCAGCTGATAGTTACACAGAATTCACACATCCAGAGCTCTGCAGCTCAGTGCTAAACACTGCAATCCTGGCAACTGCTGCTAACAGGAATAACATGGATGAGGAAGGATGGGAACATAGACCTAGTGAGATCTAACACATCTCTTGCAGAATTTGTTTGGAAATCAAGATTTTTAGCTGGAGGAACTACGACTGAAAATATCACAGCAGGGATACAAGATGACCAACCCTGGATGCGAGATGATCGATGTGACAATGCCAAACAGTTCTGCGATAAGGAGACAAAAAATAAAAGAAAAAAATCACTGATTCCTCCTATGAGAGTCTCTTATAACTGGAAGATTGGAAGAATGGCAACACACAGAAGCCAAGCAGCATTGCTCACGCTTTTTGCCTGCAAAAGCATTCATCAGAATGTATCAACTGGTCAATAACCCAGTTTCAGTCTTGCAAACATGAGTTTAATGCTTCCTCTTAAAACAGAGCGGGAAGAAAAGGGAAGACAGCCCAGCAGCTGCAAAACTGGAGAAGTATGACATTTTATTTCATAATATAAAGAGGAATAAGAGAAATTCCCTCAAGCAATTAAATACTTGTTAAAGGAAAAATTGGGAAAGGGCTAAAACCAAATTTCAGGTATCAGGCCAGAAGTGAAAGCCATAGGAATCCATAGCATGAGACCAATGATTAATGACGGTATTCCAACAGTATGAGCTGATCCCTTCCTTAAGTTATGCCTGGGACAAGTGAATCCAGGGAAGAATCTGGTCAACATGCCATGCTGAATGTAGAATTGATGCTGGCACTCTCCAGTACATTGGCACTGGTGCATTAAAAGTCAGTGCCAGAAGGAACAGGACTGAAAATCCTACTAGCTTGTGCTGGTGGAGATTATAATTGCATAGACTGCATCATCTCCGTCTTCAGTCTGAGGAATCACATACAATAAGATACAAGGTAGTGCTGAATAGGTAAGGCTCTTTATCTGCAAAACCCGTATTAAATTCCACAAAGGAAGAGAACATCTGAAGAATTCAGCAAAAGCTCTGAAACAGGGTTTAAGCTTGACTGCTTCACACTAGGACAAACGCAGTGTTCCCACAGTGATAAAGCTGATTTCATTGGTAAGAATAAAATGTTCATCTGACTGACAAAGTTTTGAGAAAACTTGCCTCCAGGTTCCATGCTGGCTTCACAGGCTTCCCAAAAACAAAGTTCTGTTGATTCTCTTGTATGTAAGTTTAAAAGAACTAAAAATATACTGCCTTAGCCCATGATAAGAAGTTTATACAGGAAGTAAAAACACTGTTGTCATGGCCAGTGGGATATCATCACTTCCAACACCAACTCTGAAAAGTCTCTCCGAAGTCAAACGCAAAGAACAGAAGAGACATTTGAAAGTGACCAAAAAGCTTTGTTATTGAACAGAAGAGCAACAACAGACTTCCTCATCTCCAGGATGGTGTTACTGTATTTATTCTGCTTCCTTTCTGCACGTCCAACTTGAGAGGCAACTGTAAAGGATGCTCAAGCTACATTAAGAAAAATTCCAATCAATAGGTCACATGTTGACAAAAGCAAAATATCATCCCTGAAAGACAGAAGCACCCTTGGACACTTTGTTCCCCCACTCTTTGATAGCATTAAGGGTGTTCCCTACTGGTACAGCTATGGCAAAAGAGGAAAAAATATCACATCCATTGCTGGGTATGACATACATACCCTTTAAATACTTATGGAAGAGCACTCAAAAGAAACTTGCATTTTGTCTTGCAGGATGTAAGAGCAGTGGTAACTTTCAGTTCCTCCAGAAGGCAATTTGATCATTTACCAAGAAATCATTAGTAGAGCAGATTCTGGATCTCTAGAATGTAGTTTAACAATCATCACACATCATGTAAATGTCAAATTTGGCCTGACCATGACACTAAAACTCTAGGCGTAGTGCAGTTATCAGTCAGCACCAGTCATGAGCCAAGCTTAAATTTAGTAGATTAAAGCAGTCACTAGAAAACCCATTTTCTCAACATAAGCTACAACAATTTAAAGGTGTGAATCTGTGACCAAACAGTTATCTGACTTAGAAAATGTCTTCTTGTGAAGACTAAGGTGAAAAAGTTGTACCCGTATTTGAAGGAAAAGGAACACAAAAAACTTGCTAGCTATAAAAAAATCCTGACTCTTGCTGTAAGAAAAGCTGCTCATGACAGGCAATAGAGCTTTCTTACCTAAATCATTTGGATAGACAAACAAGATGAAAGGAAATGTAACGTAAAATCATAGAACTGTGTACATTAGAAGGAACATGCAAAGGTTATATAGTCCAGATACTTCTGACTGCCCAGGGCCTCGTCCAACTCAGTTTTGAGCACCTCCAATAATGGAGATCTCACAACCACTGGACAACCTATGTCAGTGCTCAATCACCCAACACAATTAAATTTATTGATATCCAATCAGAATTTCCCAAGGTACAATTTGCAGCTGTTGTCTCTCATGTCAGCCCTGTGCACCTCCAAGAAAAGCCAGACTCGTTACCCCACTAAGCTGTTGCAGATGGTGGTAAGACAGCCTCCACAGGCTTCTCTTCCCAAGGCTGAACAAACCCAGTTCTCAGCCTACATCTAGATGTTATTCTGACTAAGATGCTTCACTCCCTGAGCATCTTAGTGTCCCTCACTCCAGGATGTCAATGTCAGATTTTACAAGTTAGTCATCTGACAGCAAAGTAGTTGCTTGTTCTCAAGAAAGGACTTTCACAGTTGAATGATTACCCAACTAGCCATTAAAAAAAACCCCAAAACAGTATTCTGCTGCTAAAAGCACTAAATGTTGTGGAAGGCTCTAGAAGTGTCACACTACCCTCTAATTAACACTTGCTCACTTACAATCATTGTAAATATGAGGCTGCTATTCTACTCAGTATTTTGGCACACACCCAATCAATCACTGGATTAAGCTGAAAATAGTTTATTGGGTAAAAAAATATGATGAAAGTGAGGTTTTACACAGACAATCTACTTGGTATCATGGATCCAGGCATTCCTTTCAGTTACTGGCTATGTCTATTTGTTAGTAGTCCACATAGAACTATCAGGTCATTCAACTTTCTTCCCTTAAGTCAGATACATTACAAAAACACTCAAATACCACTTTTTGCATACAAACGACTTCTGTAAGTGTTGTGAGAATGCGATATAAAAGAATATTAGGAGAAATCTGAGTACCTAATGGCCAGTGATATACAAGTTGATCTGTATAGTCAAGTGTGATTTACCACATGGAAAAGTCCAAATTGTCCCCTTAAGCATTAGGACAGACCTTTAGATATTAACCTTTTCCCTGAAAAGGGATTTTTTTGTTGTCGCCATCTGTTTTTTTTACTACTGCATGGAACAGGCACTGAGATGATCAGACCAACCCTATCCTTAATGACCTCTTCCATCTTTTTAAGGAAAAAATTTCAAAGTGGCCAGTAAGTTAAAATAATTCAGTGCCTCAGCATTTGCTATAGATCTGAGTTTGCCAGATGTCTCAGCAGATACTTCAACATATTAAGATCTGGTGTTTTAAACTGCTCTATAGATTTACTTTGAAATACATTTCTTTAGCTCTTATCTTGTATTATAAGGACACAATCAATTTGATTATAATCACTTTAAGAGCCCAGTGTGAAAGAAGTACATATTTCACATACTCCCTAGTGGCCACATCCTTTGGGAAATCACTACATTAATTTGGGTCTATACATAAAGAACTTATACCTACACCAGTTAAAGGCATACATGCTTCACAGAAATCAATTTCCTCTGCTACTGATTTTGAAAAGCCATGAACAGAAATAGTGAACTGAGTCTACTAAACTGGCCAACAGTTGTACTACATGCTTCTGTCATATGTGATAAGGAAAAAGTGCTATTCAGGTTTTTGTAGTACTATTGCATAAAATTACCTCAAAATAAAAGAAAAAAACATGTGAGGTTAAGCTATTAACAAGCATACTTTTGAGGAGTCATTTATGCTCCTATTGTAAACAGTATTCTATCACAACATTTAGTACACAGCATTGTAAACAGAGGTCAGATCTTACCTCTTCCTGTATCCCACTGGTAGTAGTTAATTTACTTCCATCAGTAACTGTTATAATTATTGCTGGCTCCAGAAAAAAGGGGTTTCGTCCCTACAGGAAAAAAAGCAATTTCATTTAAAATGCTGTAACAAATTCATAAGCTTCTGTTTAGTCATTAAACGGCCACTGATACCCACCGACAAAATGATGAGGCCTGAAGTACTATATAGTAAATAAGTACTATGTGCTATGGATTTCAGTCTTTTTGCAGTTAGGCCATATAAAGCTAGACACTTAATATATCTATATTCAATAAATGCATACAAAAACATGGCAAAAATGCTTAACACGGGACTTGAAGAAAAATGTGTACTGCAGTATTCCAACAAACTAGCAGCTGTTTAGAGGAGCAACTGTCTCTTTAAACGAGAGATACTTCCAGTTCCCCCTATCCTAGGGCTGATTTTATGCATCATTCAGTAACTGTGACCAACTAAAGCCTTTGCATAGTATCTTGTGATCACGTTCCCAGGGTTGAGAGCAAATACTCGTATGTTTTATGGAAAAATCTGACATGAATAGTACCAGTTACGTTTTGACCAAGGTGGTTCAACCATGCATGCAAGACTTCAGAAACAAATACTTGAAAAATAGATACACTTTCTATATGAATCATTTAAAACAGAAACACATACAAGATAAGACATTCTGTGATCCCATCAAGACATTCAACTAGTTTAGCTGTATCAAAAAAAACACCTTGGTTTGCTATTGGCACTTTTTTTCTTTCTGCCAGTACGCTAAGAGCCTTCTGTCCCTCCTGAAAAAGGGGATACCAAAGTAATTCATGCACATGTTGACTCCAAGCCCAGCAGCACATTCCATTCTAGCTAGAGTTAAAGACCAACTGGATAAAAGCCACCACAAGCTTTGGTTTACTGGGTCCTACTCTCCTCCTATTGCTAAGCTTAAGGCCTCATTTTTCTTCTTCAGAAAACAATAAAGAAAATAACAATAAAGAAAAATACAACTAGACCCACAGTCTAGTTCTGCTTATAAAGACAAGCTCTCTCATGAATGCTTATAAATTACTCTTAAAAAGATGGAGAGAGAACTAATAGGTTTTAAGAAAAAGACCTCGTAAATCGATTTTTTAGAACCCATTTAATATAAAACATCACCTACTAATTGTGTGCTTAGAACAGAAATATCACCTAACAATTTGAAATATATTTGGTGATGGGTGTTCAGTTTGAAGTGGCAACACCTCATTTACAGTGATCCGTAATTTACTATATGCCAACAGAAAAATTAAAAAGTTATTTGCTCAATGTTTTCTCAAACCTTAGTCAAAACCCTAAAATGTTCTTTTAAAACAGCATATCATTGCTACAGACAAAAAATATGCAAAAATAAAATTAAACAGTGAAGATCAGTCTCTCCCATGAAAGCAAAGCTAATCCAATTTGAACAATTACTCAAAAGAATTTAAGGACTCTCAAAATACACTCCATTTTAATTAAAAATAATTTCCTAAGAATATTGAGCCTCATTTAATTCTGAAGAACAGTTATGGCATGTTATTCTGCCAACTAGTAGTTCACCACAACTGCAAAACCTCAGCTGGAAGCTAATTACATTGCACTGAAATAATACGGAAAGCAGGGTTTCTAACTAGCGGAAAAGGATATTATTCTCATGAATACTGAACATAAAAATACTTTAAACCTATTGCTAATAAATAATCATAAAAATCAATTGACAATTGATAAAAATAACAAGATTTTAGATTTAGAATGTTATAAGCAATGCTCTTCAGGTCAATATTCTGGTCACATTTGAAATATAAGCATTGAAAATTTAGTCTCTGGCAACCCCTATTATCCAGATATCCTTATTATCTTAAACAGTTTTTTGTATCTCAACTATAAACTTTACCAATTTTACCCATCTAAAATTTAAACCTTAAATTCAAACACTTTGGGCTCAGAATTATTATGAAATTATAAGGAAGGAAACAAGAAATTCTAAGCTTGAGTCCCCCCAGAAAAAACGTCTGAGGGAGAAATGACTTCAACCTCAGTCTATCTTTCATAATTTCACAAGTGTTTTACCTGTAGGATGGATGATTTCCAACATACCAGTCAAGAATCGACCAATATAGCAACATATTTACAAAAGCAAGAAACTCCTTTTACCAGAACAATAACAACATTCATTTGTAGCCAGAGTAACAATTGATTTGAGAACTTCAGGCCCCAAAGACAAAGTAACACACATTTCCACATGTATCATCTACAGGGTAACTGTGGAAACACTAGCAGTGCACTGTTGCAGAGTGCTTCACACCTGTTTAAGTAATAAAGGAAAGTTTCCCCTTGAAATCTCTTCTTCACTAGCTAGATGTGAAGATACAGTAACCTTGAGTTCATCAGCTCATCAATACAGCTGTAAATATTACGCTTTCCAGAAGGAATTTAAGAAATCAAGTCACAGAGTACACCATTCACCACAATTATTTAAAGAGAAGCGAACAGAGCTGAGTTCACTTAGTTGCACTTGGGTTCATAGCTCAATGCAATTTAGAAACATGAAACAAGTATCTACCTTCCACCTAAAGGAGCAGAAACATAATTAGAATATATCAAGGAAGAATTACAGATGAAATGTCTATTATGGAGGTTTACTATTTTTAGCTAAAAATTTCCATGTCATTAATTCTTAAAGAACACCACTGACTCTTCTGACCCTACTTCTTACCTTAGCTATATGAATGCATAGAAAAACAGGATTGTCAGGTACTCCTTCTTAAAAAAATCAAAAAAAATAAATCAACAACAAATGACTCTTACTTATATAAGATCTCTAAACTCCAAGATGCTTTAGTAAATTTGGCAAAATGAAATTCCAGAAGACTTACACTTACCAATTTTTTAAAATAAACTTCAGCAGTTTTGTCAATTACCATTTTAGACCTCTATTTCAATCTAATCAAGTTATTTTCTATTGCTCTTCCTTTAGAAATATACTATTTAAATACAACACTATGAATTTACACATCTTAGAAACATCATATTCTTCCAAAATATGTAGCAACACCATAGTGGATGCATATGTGAATGCATATGAAATCAATTCAGCACCGCTCAATTATTTTAGTTATTTTAGTTACACAGTGAAACGGTGAGTGACAGAGCACACATTACCAGCTCTTTCGCAGCTTACAGGTATGCTGGAATGCACTGGAAATCATCTCGGCATACCAAGGTGTAAATAATAAGCCTGTTTACAACTTACTCTGACAACTAACTAATCACCATGAGGTTTTCTTCATTTCAAAATCAAAAATAATCCAGCAGCTAATTTTAGTATCATCTTACATTTCCACAAAGGAAAGTCAAAAATAGAAAGCGTGATACACTGAGTTCTTAAAGTAAGTAGGGTAAAGATCAACTGGGCCTCAGTACCAACACCTTGGGAAACATAAAGGCATCAGTCATAATTTAAACTAGCATTATATGGGCCTATTCTAACAAACGTACAAGCAAAGATACTTCTGTTCTCGTGTTATCTGTTTTCAGAGAGATGATAACCACTGATAGTAGATAAACACTTTACAGCCTAGAAACTCAACTGCTGTGGCAGTTGAGTCCTAGTTTACTACCCAGGCTACACTAAATTGAAAAGTTATTTTCAAGTTTTATTTTAAACCCTTATTTTTAAATAGATTTGCTTATAAACATGTATTTTGGAAAACCTAAATAATATTACTTATTTTTCCAGCTGAAAATTCAGTGGCAACCAGCTCCCACAGGGACTTCAGCTAATTGCGTCACGTAGGCAAAGTGGCTCATTTGGTATCCTTTTCAGTCTAAATAGCTGCTAGAGTAATCTGACTGCAAATTCTTTTCAATAATACGCTTTTCCCTCTGAAGGTTTGTAGCCATGGTGAAAAAAGCACTAAGGAAGAAGGACCTAAGGTTTTAATGGCTGACCATCCTGTCCAACCACCAAGTATCATAACATGGTACGTACAAGAGGGTTTTTTCATTCACCTGCAATCTGCATTTTCAAGGACAGATATGCACCAAGGAGACAAAAAACCCCACGTACCTCTTTTTCAAATAAAGTTATTTAAAAATCAGCATCAATCTTGCAAGCTTGCTAAGCTAAAAAGGAACAAGCAAGAGATTCAAAGGCTTAAAACCAACTTATCTGTTACACAACACGCATTCTTTTGAACAATTTGACAGCTTCACGACTATTTGTTCCAAATCACAAAGCAGCTCAGCTATATTGGTTGCCATTTCTCCAGCCTCCAGCTGAAGCAGTTCTGTGCTCAAATACAAAACAAATAGAGAGCTGTGAGCTCCCATGCTGCTCACACAGGGTTGCAGTAAGAGGCACCCTCAGAGCAGTTGCAGTAAGAGGCACCCCAGCCTGCGGGATGTTCTGAGAGGGAACCCCAGATCCAGCCAGTAGTGTATCAAATTATCAAGACACATTATTGTCTGGTTAAGACTCCCAAAATGAAGAATTAATTTTCATAGGCAAGTAAGCTTAGCAACGCGTTTCAGCATGACTGATTAATACATTAATGGATGATTATTTTTTTTCTTCTTCAATGTGCACAGGTAAAGCAATTCAAGAGCTATTGTGACCTTTAGATGTGCAAGTATACACTACTACACATGCAGTAAGAGAAAACTGATTTAAGACTACTGTTATCTCACTGCACACATTTAAATATTAAATTTCAGAGTCAGAAGTCTTGAAAAAAACCTAAGAAATAGCTGAGGTAAAAACATGACCAAAAAACGCCAAGTCAGAGACTAAAAATGACATGTTCAACAAGCAACTTCTATAAAAAGAAATAAGTATTTCGTAGTACAAAAGCTTCATGCCCAAGAAAGGCCAGACGTTGAAAATAAATGTAAACTGAAATAAAAGTGCGTATTTTTAACAGAACACATTACTAATCACTGGAAAAAAAAACCCACAACGTATTTTCAGATCACGATCGAATGTCTAAACGATACACTTTCATTTCAGTAAATCGCAACATTTAACAGAAGTTCTATTGCACATCCATCATACATTACATTGTCTCAGCAGAGCCTTTTTATTTTCAGAAGTATCAGCCCTTGCTGCCAATAAATTTAGTCATCTGACCAGGAAATACAAAAGCGCACTAGCAGTTTTTTCAATTCAATCAGGTTTTTTAGAATTTAAAAGGTCAATATGCTCATAAATGCTCATGAGAATCTCTGAGCAACTATTGTTCAAAAACAATAGTTTAATATTAAATCTAAAGTCAAAATGACAGCAAAATTATTAGCTTTAAAGCTATTTTTTTAAGCTGATGATAGCTTAAAAAAAACCAAAACACTGAGCTTGAATTTCAACAAACTAAAACAGATTGTCCAAATCCATCATAGTTTTCACTTACTTTTTATATCTTAGGAACTTCAGTTATGCTTTAGCAAAATCGTGAAATGTCTAAAACATTAATTTAACATTTATTAGAGACTTTCCCCTTCATTGCTCAAGGCAGAACACTATCAGTCAAGTACACAGAAGTATTTAACAGCTGCTCTATGCTCTGATACTCAGCAACATAAGAACTGTAGCATCTTGTGCAACTTCTTACTCGTCCCACTTGCATATCCAGCTATTTTGACTATTTTCTGTTATCCCTGCAGAAGCAAGCAACGTAGTTGTGGAGACCTATAGAATCAATTGTATTTTATGCATTCAGACAATTGTTTCCCAAGTCACACACACAGTTGAATACACTGGCACCAAAATAGTATTCCAGTGAATTCATAATTGGCAATATAACTCTTCACAAAAACTACTTCTCCCTTAAGATTTTTTCAAATGTATGTAGACATGCGCAGTAATCATGCACATATACGTACACACTATAGTACTCAGGAATGAATGTGCTTTCTACTTCAGCAGATTAGTAAATTCTTTCCTACTACTTGATAAGAAACAAAATGCCTTTAGATGGAAGCCTTCCCAGATGAAGTTATGCTGTATATCACTTAATATTTAGCACAAACACACTATTAAACTCTGTGACCTACCAGAAGCAAGCAAGAATATGCTGTGGGAGAAAAAGAGCAAGAAAGGCAGTCAGGTTCTACCAGAACATTCACTTTAATAAATCTGACTTCTCACAGGATATGCCACAAGAGCTCTATGATTCTGTGGCCAGACTGAGAAGTACAGCACCTCTGAACTGTATCATGGTGTTATCCGAGCGACTGAACCTGCATGATAAAAACAGCTTTGAAACTGTATTTATTTGTTATGGCCATTTTAGAATACAAACTGACCCCATGAATGGGAACCACTTAAGTATCAGAGAGACTTCTGTGATTTCAGCCTAAACGAGTAAGAGCTGAAGAACATACTGGAATTCTGTATGGGATTAAGATCTCCAACAAGCCAGGCTTCGTGCACAAAGCAAATTGCTAACTCATCTCTGTTTTGCCGTCTGTAAGATTGTTATATATTCCCTTGATGCTGTTGATTATTCAATAGATAATGCAGTTTTGCAGTGGTAGCAATTCTGTCCTACTAGTAGATGATCAGGTATTTGTAGAGCGGATATATTTCAAGATTGCTTTCAGAAGCTTCAGAAGTTCAATGAAAGCTACACTAACCAGTGTAAGTTTTACACAGGATGTATTTTGAAGTCTGTTATGAAGTTTTCAAGTAATAAAAGCAATTTTAATATAAACCAGAAGTCTCCCTTGATGCCTGATTAATGCCAAAGACAGACGCCAGATCATTCACAGATCAGAATCTTACGAAACAACCTAATGAAACACTATTCTAGGAATTACACTACCACAAAGAAAAAAGTGTCCAGTGTTTTTTTGAAAGGGCTGCAGGACAGTGGGAGGATTCTATTAACTCTAGTCCACAAACATCTGCAGTACGGACACGTATTCTCTATCATAAGACTGAAACCTTTTAGCTCTCCCTGCAGCATCCACGATGGAAGGACTTATGCTCTACCTCCCCTGGTAAACAGGCATGCCAGGCAGCTGGGAATACAACCTCACCACAAAGACAGGTTTCAGGAAGAACACAAGTAAATTAATCATCTGTTAAGGGTAATTTGAGAGAGCCCCTTACTAAACCCAAAAGAAGAGAGCTCTGCATCTTAAGAGGAAAATGACTGCTATCAGAAATGCAGGTGATTTAGCAGGTTTTAGAAGCTTGAAGAGTAGTCCTCCATAGTCCCAAGAACCATAAAGATCTAGTTCCTCTGTATGTGAAACACTATGCACACACACGGTGGGTAAAAACAACAAATCTCTTCAAATGAGGGATGAGAGCAGGAAACAGATTTGACAAATGCTGAAAGAGTCTTGACTGAGCCCGTAACTATGTACTATGAAAACACCAATTCCCAACACCACCACTGACTCTCACAAATTACGACTCACATAGTTTTTGTTGTAGTTTTACCCTCATAAAAGGGACTTTTATAAATTGATGTTTGGCCAAAATAGCACATGAGAGTATCTCACCTATATAAACTTGCCTTTTTACTTTGTAATTGGAAAACTAGCCAGCAGAGGGGGCACAAGTTAATAAAATCTATCCTTGTTTAGGTGATTGAGTAACAAGGAGATAAACGTGAGGCATGCTCTATTAGAATACTATCTTAAAATACACAGAAACAGGTAAATACTTCTTTTCTGGAACTGTGTATACCTAAAAAACCCTAAATGATTGTGCAAGTACAAATAAGAAGTAATCAGTCACTGAACCCTAATCTCTTGATCTAACTCTATGTTTAATCCAAGAGTTAGTTCATGGTTTCTGATGACTGGCCACCTTCTGGAAGGCTCAGCCACAAACATTCAACTGTATTACACACACACTCGCTTTTCTTTTGAAGCTAAAAAATAGTATTCTATCTCAAATTATTTTCTCTTTTGCTGGAGACCTTAAAAACACAGTTTTAAGAAAGTTTACTAGAATTTATCAATGTCTGAACTCACACTGCCATTAACTCACTATCTTTTCCCCCAAGGAAATGGAAAATGCTCTTCAAGCAGTCATGACTTCCGCTACACTCACTCACACTCTGAAAGTCAGAGTATCAATGGCAACAATTTTGCAGTAAGGATGGCTACCAAAAAAGACCTTTCCTCCATGAGGTAAGGAGATTCCAAAACCTAAATTCACCTATGTACAGTTGTCCTTCCCTGTAGGCTACAGCAAGGTTATTATAAGCAAAGTAATTTTTCATGTCCTAGACAATTCTTTAGTTAACTACATTACAAATACCTAAGAGTTACTACAACGCCCAAGACATGCAGTAATCACAGGTTCTTATTTGGAATGTCTATGGAGGATTACAAGGTCGTTACATGGTTTTTGCTTCATCCCTTACCGGCGCTACAGATTAGCAGTAGACAGAATTATTTTTGCATACGCAGTTAGGACATTGATTTGGTGACTGAACCTTTCTGAAATTCAGGTGACTGGAACAAATGAGTTGCAGGTTTAAACAAAACAAAAAACCCCAAAATCCAAAACAAACAAAAAAAAGAAGCAGTTAGCAAAAGGTTTTCAAAGCAGAACACCAGTGCAACAGCAGATTTTTCCTAAAGCCAAGCCAGAAATTAAACTCCTCAACACACTAGTCACAGAATATAAGAATAAGGGAGCATTCTTGAAACAACCGCTATCTCCATAACATAGGCTACATAAGTTCCATTTAAGAAAAGAAAATGTAAGGTATTTAAAAAAATAAATGGGATGGAAAAAGTAATTTGCTCCTAAGCATTTAAAAAAAAAAAATCTTTTAAACAAATAGCCATCTATGGCTTCAATTAACTACTGGAGCTCCAAACATACGTGATCTTATACTTGTCCTACCCAGTCTGAAAATCCTACAGCAAAAAAAAAAAATAAAAAAAATCAAAGATCCAGTCAGATATCACATCTATAATTAAAAATACTACAGAGACAAAACAGCTGAATTGCGCAAGAGACACTAACCCCTTTGTGCAAAAAAAAAAAGCACAAAAATATATTTAAGCACATCAGCTGCCTGCTTTGCCTGAGCTTGCAAGTTTGTGTTCTATAGGCAATGATTTCATTGCATATCCATTTTGAAACATGCAACGTAAAAATTCTCTGTGCTTAGTACCATTTTTATAAATGCTCGTATCTTTACACATCCTGGGTTTCCAAGTCTGGCACTGAATGTACTGCTTAAAGACTACTTAATTGCGTAACTTCAGTCATTTGGAAATTCTACTCAAAAAGTTTGTGCCAAGAACAAAACCAAAACTAACTGCAAGAAAACCAAAAGAGCAACCCAAATCAGTCTGAAAAGGAGATTCAATGCAAGAAGTGATCATTTTGGTATACAAAAATCTCCATACTGAATAGTGCATGTGTGTGTCAAGGAAGCATTTTTTGACTGTGTTCATACTGAACAATAAAGGAATGATGAATACATGGTAGGATTTACTAAGACATCAAACTTAAAATCTCAAGATGTCTTCATGTGCCTCAATCACAGAGTTCCCAACACTACTAAGTCAGAGTTTCAAAAATGCCAATTTATTACAACAGTTTGTCCTGTCTCTTTCATCTAAGAACAAATTTAATTGAGTTCTAAATAACAGATTATATAAGTGGTAACTTCTTGAATAACTTCTAAGTGCTCCAATTTAGATGAGGTCCTTGGTAAGTTTCAAAATCAATTCAGTCCCTGAATCTTCCACAATTATGTGACATTCTCAAAAAAAAAAACCACCCACACAAAAAAACCCCAGACATAGAATGGACTTCATATACAGTGAATTCCAGCAAATAACTAAACAGTGAAGAACAGCAACGAAATGAAGAACAAAAAGCCACTAACACTTGAAACATGTAAGGACTAATGTGACAGATACACGATAATCCCAAAAAGGGAAGAATTTAAACTTTTCCTTACATTAAATAGATTGAAATATATAAGCAGCAAAGCAACTGTGATCAAAACTTGTACCTTACTTTTAAGGTAATGGAAACCCGTCACTTAAAAAAAACATGCACCTTCTTAGTTACAGATTAGTAAATGAATCACCACTGAAATCATCTGAAATTGGGTAAATCAACTAACAAATCCTGGTGGTTTCTAAAGTTATTTGACTGAATATAGTAAATGCAAGCTGCTAAAAATAGGTTATATTTGAGCTTTCATAAACTAAAAAAAAATCTAAAATAACCATCCATACCAAACAACTTTAAAGTCAGACCCAAAGAATCTGGGTTTAAAGATGATTTTGGTCCTATTTCCTAAAAATATTTCTGAATGTTTTATTCCAAAAATAACTGACCTTGTCAAATCCTGGATCAAGTCCCTAATTACTGCAGCCTTTCTGCTTCACAGCAATGACTTTACATAGCTGGTCCTGGCTCAGTCCGTGCAATTCACAGTGCTAAGCCAGGCCTCTGTTCTCCATATACTGGAGAAGGGTAATGAATATCATAGTAGCCAGCACACTGCATAGGGAAAACACACAAGAAACCCTCAAAACACAAAACACCACCACACACACCCAAAAAAAAAAACAAACCAAAACCACAAAACCACCCCAAACACACCACCCAAGGTGAAAAATCAAGAAGAGAGTTCTATACAAAATTCTCCCAACCTTTTTGGGGGTCATCAATCCAGAGTACTAACAACCTGACTGAAAGTAGCTTACTGACTCACAAACATAAGGCAATTCTTCTGAATAACTGCCCCAAGACTCCCCCACAACTCCCTCCTGGAGTTTATCATCACTACAGCAGGAACAATTCAGCTGTTTTAAAACAGATGCTGAACGACTACAGGTCACAGTCCAGCTTATTAAGGATCTGAATCAATCATTGATTTATTTTACTACATGATGTCACACTCACAACTCGAAGCAAGTTTGTCACAACTGTGAGCACATGAGAGGCCATAAGCTCAGGAGCAGAGCAGGTAGCTAGGCTGGATATGTCTTGTATACAGATGCATACAATCAAGTCAGCATTCTTAGATTCAAAGCCCTCGGGGGCTTGGAGGACACTGTTGAAAGAAATGGCCACTTTTCCCTTATATTCTGTATGCTGAACACCAAAAAAGAACATCAGGGCCCTAAACTGATTTCAATGACAAATATGCCGGATTTGTTCAATGTAGCTTTTTGGCTCAAGGAGACATTGACAAAATGTGCAGTGTATTCAGGTAATTTATCCTCAAACATTACTACTAGATGACATCAGATTAACACCCTGCTCTCCACAAGCAGCAGCAGTTACATGTAGATAGGAAAAAAAAACACAACACCCTATAAATTAAAGGAAATGGGAGTGGCTACACTGAGCAAACATCAAATGTCATTATTCGGGTAGAAGTTTCCTCACCAAGTCAACAAGAAGACATTAAGCATTATTTTCAATACACAAGTCTCTGAATTCCTGTCAAAACCCCATAACTAGAGACCTCATCTGCACCACCGTTCCTGCTAGACCAGTCTTCTGAAGGACCTCAGATGTTAAAGACATGGAACTATGTTAGACACAATCAACACATTTATCTGCTATTATAGTTATCTACCAGTGCAGTGCTGCAAGATCCACACGTAGCACCCATATTAGAGTAACTAGAGTAGGATCAGATTTTAACAAATCCTCTTGTCCTCTCATACAATCAGAAATCTTATATATTCAGTATACCAATCATCATCATTCAAGGTTCCTGACTAAGGTTCGTATCATATCTTGCAGCCAGCAACTTCTTACCTAAATTCATCTGTAGGCACTAACCTAGTTCTCCTACTAGAAAAAAATACCAGAGTGATTAAATACATCCCTTACATTTTATTTTTTTTAATAAAATATGCAGGCAATAATAAAGAACCTGTAATTCTGTTTGCTGTCAATATTCAGAATTATAATAGTAAAAATATGCCAATACATGGAAAATATTTCACAAACATGTGATATCCTTTGTAGACATCATAGAAATATACTACAGGATCATCAGAAATCTCTTATGGCTCACAGGCTAGTCCACTTTTAAAAAAAAAATATAAAAGATCTTTTAGTACATATGAAAGATTTATCCTAAATACACATCTAACCATGATCTCCTGTCTGCAGGGTTAATTTTTCTTTGAATGAGCCTGGTCTACACTTTGGACAATTAAAATTAGCACCATGATTACGCAATGCAAAGTGGGCATTTGGTAAGAGTTCTGTATTAGCTAGATACTAACACTCACAAATTATATGAAATTCCAATCTGTTGCATAAACAACAAGTGAAAACAACTTGAAACAAGGGACAGGCAATATGATGCTAAAAATCACAACACAAAGTGGAAACATTAACATGCTCTTTAAGTGGGAGATGCCGAAATGGAAATATTCTATGAACTAAAAGACTCACTGCGTTGTTAAAGGTGCAGAATGTGCTACAAGAAAAAAGCAACAGCAAGCAAGACTCAAGCAACACAATCAGTTTCAACTGAGCCTCAGTTGAATTAAAACTCAGACATATACACAAGTAACAGTTCTTCCCTTCAAGCTTCAGAGATATGGACTGTCTACAACAGAAATACAAGACTGAATGTAACTATTCAGTAAGAAAAGTGAAAACAAGCTTAAAGAGAATAAACAAAACCATGGAGACACTGGGGGGAAAAAAAGAAGTACTTGTGCTTCACACCATAACCAAAGTCCTGGCTCTCTATACGTATTTGTCTCGCCTCCCAGACAATTGGCTGTGATGAAGTGCAAATACATTTCAAAAAGGCAAGAATACTTCAACTGTGGAACACGTGCCTTTAAGCACCCAAATAAGAAAGCTAGTATATCCAAGGAGTCTATAACGACCTGAGGCAAATGAACTGTTCCGGATAGAAAGTCAAGCCAAGAGATAAAATTTTGGTACACCTAACAGCCCTTAGACTCTGATTACTTTTTTGTGAATCCAAGAATATCAGCCAGAGACAGATATTTGTATCATCTGCTTAAGCTTTGGCAGCACGAATGCGCTCACCCGACCCTTAAAAATCAAAGCCACAATGAACATGTTATGGCACTGCCCCTTCCAAATCCAATTTATTGAAATACTGAGCACTTAAAGATTCAAAGTGGTCAAAGCATATTTGATATTCAGAACACGAGGAAATATCTCACTTCTTTCTGCTAGTGAAACAGATTGATGAGATCATTTTCATCGGAAAAAAATAAAGTAAGCCTGTTCTAACTTTTGAATTCTTCTTTAAAAATATACTGGATTAGAACTAGACAAGTGATTTTAAGAACACTTAAGTCTGATGTGATTATTATTATTGAGACTTTCAGTGAACTTTGTTGCTCTGGGAAGGCTGAAAGACATGTAGTTCCACCTTGCAACACAAAAAGACACTTGCAACAATGCCTGCCATAGTTCTCATTAAAGGATACTATTAAACAACACTAAAAATCTCAAACATTTCAAGAGCAGACAAGATGGCATATTTAAAGGTTACAGCCTAAAAAGTATAAATTAGAAGCAATATGCTTAATTTCATCGTGTAGGAGGTGAGAAAGATTGACTTTCACCAGCACTTCACATATAGATCTTTGACATAACAGGCTTATAGGTTTATGTTAAAACCACTTCTATTCCACAGAAAACAGGAGCTTGGGAGAAATCCTTTCTTATCTGTATTTCTGCCAATACCATGCTTAAGCTTGCTATGTTGTTTTCTACTGTCTGAAATTCTCCCATTTGGTTTTGTTGAGGAAAGGGGGGCGGGGGTGGGGCAGTGGAGAATGGGAGAGTTGCTCTAGAAGTGTAAACTTCTGCCTCTAGCAACATAAGAAGCAAACTGCCTGTGCCACCATGCCAGCGTGTCAAAGCAGGAAATGCTAACTCAAACTTCGGTTCCAAATTTGGATGCACACTCAACATAGGCCATTCCAGTGCAGTGTTTATAACCCCAGAATGACACGACAAAAGTCATGCTTGAAGGAGTTTAACTTTTGAAAGCAAGGAAATGCAGTAACAAAGCTCAAAAACCAATTGGAAAATAGAACTGCTCAACAATTTAAAGAAAACTGTACATATAACTGCAAAAGCATAATGTTTGCAATGTTAGGGGACAATATGTGTGATCGCTGTCGATTTTTTCAAGCTCAGCAGCTCTTAGACACAGATAAGCACATAAGCAAGGAGTCAGTCTACAATGTGTCACTTAAAACAACGCTGTCGTGCCTATAAGCACAATTAGACTTGATCTCCTAGGTATGCTATTTACATGTATTTGGAGTACTACTGTATTTAAGCCATTATGGCAAAACACACTGTTCTCTACAGACCAACAGGAAGTTTTACTGTGTGAAATTATCAGCAATGTTGCTACTGTAGCTACAAATGGAGAGAACTGTAAAGTAGCAGTTAACCTAAGATTAGATTCTTTGATGGTCATACATGGTATGAATAAAACCCTTGGAGAAAAACTGGTGTTTAAAAACAATGCCATTGTATGCAGGACACCTTCCACCTTTCAGGTCAGAAATAAGTCTATTCTTAATCAGTTGAATTCCAGCTGGATTTTAGATTGCTTCAAAATTTCTTAGTTACACTTTTGTACATAAGTGAAATGCACTGCAGAAAAAAAAAAAAGGCTTTCACCAAGACTGCACACAGCTTGGTAAATCATCAAAACAGTGTTTCTTGTACGAGTCTAAATCCAGAGGGCACCCTATTCATCACTGTGAATGAGAAAAACCTATCCCAAGTCCACTTGGATTACAGAAGCATTATAGTTGGTTTTTCTGTTTCAAAACAACTAAGTATGTGCTTTTGTTACATCAAATTTGTTTAAAAGTCAAAAACTCATCTCTAATCCAATTTTACCATATCAATAATAATTATGATTCTGAAGTCTGTGCAAGATACTCTAGTGAGATAAAAAGCTGATAAAAAGCTTATGTTATTGAAAAGTGCTATTTCTAGCCACAATATTAAAATGAAGTTTCACCCTGAAAAAATTTGGAAAGATACCTTGATACATCAACTCAACCACTTTGAAATCCACTCAGATAAGTATCCTCTCAACCCTCATTCTATGCAATACTGCTGAAAAAAAAAGTAAGAGACCTTTGTTAGGCAATTAACAATAGGCAAGGTGAAACAGGGTATCAGAGAATCAGAGCTTTATCTATTTCAAACATCCATCAGATTCAAGTTTTGGTAGTGCAGTGTTGGTCCTTTGCACTTGAGTATCAAAATACCATCGGTACATATTTTACCTACCTTAGATTCAGAGCTCAGTCTTAGAAACTTCACTACAAACTGCAAATAACTGAAGTACATAGATGGCTCAATTCAACCATTTGTTTATAATCTTGCTGTATTACAAAAATAGCAACATTCTTCATGTTTTCTGTTTCCACAGAAAGAGAAACACACCTATTAGTATTTAACCCTTTCATCAACTATAACAAGCTGCACGTTTGCCTCACTCAAAACTACTCAGTTAAATTGTGACTACATATGTATTGCTGAACAAGCCACAGCTGTAAGATTTAGGAGTGTATTCCAAGAGGACAGGAAGTCTGCTAGTAAAGGGCTTGGTATTTCAGACTACCTGAAACAATGGAGAAGCTGACTGGGGAAAATATGACAAAAAGAAGTCAATTAGCTAAGTGCAAACTGGGCTAATGAAGTACGATGTTTCGTGTGATACGACAGTGAGCCCTTACTGAACCTAATGTGTTTAAACTGCTTTCTTCCTGAAGACATCCAAATACTGTATTTTTTCCTAAGCTTTCTATAAAAATGCAGAAGGTGAAGAGGACCACTATTTTTAGTGAACACTAAAAGCTGACAACCAATTTGAATGTTCATTCTTCTGCTATCATAATCAGCACAAGGCATACTACATGGGGAAAAAACCCTGTAACTATTATTGGACTCAAACAATATAATACAGAATTTATCAATCTGAAAGTGCACTAAAAATTAAAGGAATAGTTACCTTAAAATATGTGTACTTTCCAAAAATCTTTCATTGTTGACAAAAACCTTCACCAAAACGTGCATCTAACTAGCCTAGGTAAGACAAAGGATAGCCATACCTTAGCATTAATATCAGAAACAGCTTATGAAAAAAAAATCTTGAAGATTTTCTTGATACTCTAAATGTGTTGACAGTGTCCCTTTAAGATCTGAATATGAGATACTGTGATCAGCTAATACAGCTGTATGGTTGGTAACTCAATCTTCATGAGCAATTGAGTCAGTACTTATTTACTGAAAAAGTAATATCACAAATACCCATGTTAAAAATCCTAACATTAATGTTGCAAGAAAATATGAAGCAGGAGATTTTCCTCAATTTCAGAATGACCATTCAGCCATCACTCTTGTTCAGGAAGTCAGCTGATGGAGAACTCTGGTCTACTTTGAAAGAAATCAAGTATAGTGAGTCACGCTGCCATTTAAACAAATAGTTCATACTCAGCAGGGGGACAAGACATCATGCCATTGGATGATATAACCAGACGACCCCAACAGTCTTGTCATTTGCACATATAATAAAAATCTGTTTTACAACTCATACACGTGAAATAAGTGGATCTTAGCAAATACTTTAGAAGCTTGTCAATACACCAAAACACAAGTGTGTTAGTCAAAAGACGTTAAGCCAGAGAAATTTTCTAGAGCAAAGCTTAATAAAAGTTTAGATTTATTACTTCATGTAATACCACACCTAAGATCATCTAAATGGTGCATTTTTGTAAAATTATGTTCTCACCCCACTCTAAGATAATCACTCTTCAAACATCTATCTGCTATACTTTAGTTAACTACTTAAATATTTTGTGGTCTTCATATTTGTAACTGCTTTGAAAAAAAGTGCATCAGCATTTTATATTCTGAGTGAAAACTATTTCAAATGCAACTGTGCATTCTGAACACTTTTATTGTCCTGAATTTGTAAGTTTCTCATACCATGTGCATTTAAATACCCATTTATCTTGAGCAAATTTTAGGTAGTAGACATGAACAACAGGAAGCTGACAGGATAACATGACACGGCTCAAAGGCCAATGTGAAGTTGAGGAAAGTTAACTGCCCTGGATCTCATCCTGCGAGCACCAAAGGACCAGTTAAGCACTCAATAATTTTATCTCATTTATGAAAAAAACACTACTTTGATTAGTATAACCAAAATGGGAAACTGTGATTTCAGCAGCAGATGATCCAGCACTTGCAGTATATTCATTTTTGCAGACACTAAACAGAGTCAGAATTTCTAGTTAGTCACCTGACTGCACATGTGAACACCTCTTCAACAGCCAGATCCACATGTGGAACACAGCAAAAAACATGTGTAAGCAAGGGTGGATTCAAGCCCTGATAGAGACTTGTAACCAAAACAGATCAGACAAAGAAAAAGTCATTGCTCCACAGACAAAAGAGCAGCTATTTGCAGTAATGAACACTACTAGTGAGTGAAAACAGTCATGACAACTCAACTGCCCACTTGATTGAGTAGTTGAGCACAGCTGGTTCACTTGAGCAAATTATTTGACATGGGCTGAATGTGTTTGACAGGGGTTTAGAGTGTTATAATAATCATCAGCAATGGGAATGAGCAAGTATTTCATGTGTGTGCCTACAGTGCTAAGTGTTCAAAAAAGCTTCATATAGCTCATGTAACTAAACAAAAACATCAGAAAATGGGAAAGATTAGCACACAGATGTATAAGAGGACAGCAGATGGTAATAGACAAAAAAATAACCATGTGTGGAATTATCACTTCTTTTTTTTTTTACGTTTCATCACTAAACTGGCATTTTAAAAATGTTTAGGCTCACTTGATCACCTAGTGGCAAAGCCACACAATGCAACATGAGAAATTTCCTTCCCAAACAAACATGGCATGGTATCACATAGACTCTGCTTAGACTAGAAAGGGGAGGGGGGGAAAGGGACTTATCTTCACAACCACATTCCCAATACCAAGAGCAGTAACTAATCCTCAGATAGTAGAGGAAGCATTACGTGACAACAATAAATGAAAAAGGGGAGAATCAAGTTAGTATGCCCCCCATGAAAAATACACGATACACTTTTCCCAATACTAGTAACATCCTTTATGCCAAACAAATCCAGAATTTGGTCCAGTGCCAGACGCTTCCTAAAGCACATGTTTAACCTAGAGTTTCTGTCTTTTAGCAACCCATACTACTGAGCAAGAGAATGCTGGCCCACCCCAAAAAGAATTCCTGCTTTAAAGGGATAGCTGCAATACAGGCATTAGAAAAGCACTGCTTCTCGAAGCTCTGATACAATAGACAGGTTTATAAAAGTAAAGGTATGCAGATGTCCTGTCCTCCCAGAAGAGAAGAGCTGTAGTAAACTCATTGGAAAGAAAGGGTTTTTAAAAAGTTGTGCTCCATCCAGTACTTCTGGACATGCAGTGTTTTTAGAAAAATGGCTCATCTCTCAAACTGTACTTAATTGATTATACAGCACTGTATAAAGAAAGCAAAGTTTTCATAATCCCACCAGGCTCACCAGCTAAGGTTCTGAAACACACCCTTGATACAAAAAAACACAAAGCTTAACTGAGAAGGTCAACTTTGAGACTACATCACAGTTTAAAAACTGAGGAATAACTGAAGTTAAAAAAAAATAAAAGAAAGAAAAGTTGGGTACAGTCAGCAACTGCATTTCTTCAAACTATCTGAGCTTTGCTTACTGTTGAAAAAGACCCCATATTGAGTATTTCATGAAGATACCACTTTGGACAACTAGCTAATTGTTGTCTCTGGGAAGTTTGTGTTTTACGATTTTTCCACCTATTAATAGTCAACCTACCTGCCCATAGTTGTCTATGCCAGTTACTAATCTATTTAAGTTTAATAAATCAAAAGCTGTCCTTAGGGACTGGCCAAGAGTCGTAAGGCCTTCAGCTTGAAGGTTTTTCAGTTCATTCATAAACGTTGCATGGTTTTCCTTCCAGCCAGCCTGAAAAGAGAAACGTGAGAAGACTTATTCCCCAGATATGAGCTTTGCTTTCCTGTTAGGCTACCAAGTGCCCTCCTTGCTGCACACAGCTCACTACAAATGCTAACAAAACACCTCAGAAGTTACTAATATTTAGTGTTGTTCCATAAAGCTGGAAAATACATACTTCTCTTAAGCCTCAAAGCTTCTCATCTGTCAAATGAAGATTTTTGATTTGTTCCACAGGGCAAATTTCTGTGCGGTCACCGATGCACAAACCTTATAGGTATTTACACCGCTCTCCCACTGCCCTTTCGAGGTGGAAGTCGACTCCGTTGTGAAGTGACCTCCAACAGGTTCACGGTCCTGTGTCATGTGGACCCCCCGCCCCCTTCGCCCC
>VWZL01004978.1:226366-361594 GCA_013396915.1 Stercorarius parasiticus | reverse complement strand
TTATTTTGCTTTTATTTTATTTTGCAACTGAGCTATTACATGTGCATGGAAAACTGCTATTTTCAGAAAATAAAGCTGGGCAGTTCTTGGGCATTCTTTTGCAATGATACATTGCTTCTATCTTTTGTGTCTGTAGTAGGTTAACTAGTAAGTCACTAGCAGGAAATTTACCAAACAAATTATATGATTTTTTTTGCCTGACAAGAAAAATGTTGCAGAGGTTTGAGCTGGCTCACATTCTGCAGTCTCTATCAGTAAGTCCACGCTATTTGTTAGTAATAAAGAATTCAGGTCTCTCTCTTTGTTTGTTTGTTCTCCTAATTCGAAAGGTTTTTCTTTTTTTATGTCATTACTGATAGATTATTGAAAAGATCAGTTAGACTTTTTGTCTTATCAAGAATCTGATATCTACAAGGAACTGTCAATTTTCTTTAGTGGGTATATCATTATAACATTTGGTAATATGTTCTGCTTCTTCCCTGACAAGAAAAATAACGTCTCTGGTGACAGCTGATAAAAGGGTGGGAAAGATTGAGACTGATGATCAGTTCTTCTCATCCAAAGATAAAGCAACCCTGAACCTAAGCAGTTTTCCATCTATGGAGGTATCAAGGATTCATACAAGCTGAGAAAATTTTGTATTTTGTTCTTCCAAAGTCAGAGGCCTTTGTTGAGACTTTTGCTTACTTTGAATGTTAGATATACCTAATCTGTTCATGGTGATAGCATGTTGATATCCTTCAGAAGGATAATTAGATCTTGACTAAGTTTCCTAAATAAAGAGGTGAGGTGCCGTGGGAGATGCCATACAGTGTCTGAGATATTTACTGGAAGCTGGCAGAGATGATGCAGAACTTAAAATTACTCCTGACAGTAAAAATTCAGCCGTGACAGCCTCTCTGGAGTGGCACCTGCCTGGGGATCAGCCAAAAACATCTCAAAAGGTAGTAGAAACACCTTTTGGGGCAACTGAATAGCATCTCTCACATGTGAAAACCAAGGCTCTGAGGAAGAAAAATCTAAAGGGAAAGGCTTTATCTTTCTGATGTATCTGCTAGTGTAATGCCTGGGTTCATGCTGGAGATGGATCTTCTTTGGAAAAGATTTCATACATATCCAAGAGACAAGTACATGCTTTTTAAATTAGTTAATCAGGTGTTCAAAAAAAAAAGTGCTGTTTTATAAAATTGGACCCACTCAGTTCAAAGCTTAAAAAAGTAACTGCAAGTTCATGGAATTTCTTTTGACACAATTCTTACTCCGTATTTATTTTAGTATAGAGTTAGCTAGTTAGTTATCAGAGCACTCCAGCAGAAATTTTCCAACAGAAAACATAAGAAAGACTGCATTTTTTGTAAGAATGAGAGAACATTTGGCATGTTTATGTCAATGATAAGTATTTTGAAATTCAATTAAAAGCAATACGTGTCCTAGCTTTTCATCTCACGAACAAACAAATGTGAACTATATACTTCATTGGATCTATTAATGTTATTTAAGGTCTTGTTTATAGCAAGATATTATTTAGCAAATTATTAGTATTAATTTGCACTATTACCAACAACATTTATACTACATTAATTACAGTGAAAATTTCCTAAGTTCATCTGAAACATGATGTCAGGACCTTAGCTTTTGGACTCTGCTTCCTATATATTTCAGTTTTATGGTTTGCATGGCCAGAATTTCTATGATAAAATTACTCTTCAACTGGCCCACATTGAAAAAATAACAATTAAAAAATCAAACTCCTATGTATTTGAGACTTCCGCAAAGTGAAGTTGTAAGTTGAGTAGGGTTTTTTTTTTCTTTTTTCTTTTTATGCTTGACTTCACCGAGCGTATCATTGTTGCGTATTGTTGACTTTGCACTGAACTTCACTAAAATTCCATAGACTGGCAACTTTCTAATTGTGCTTTCACAGGCAGTGCCTTCTGTTTTTATAGACAGCGTTTCTTAGAATTTGTCACGAAGTCAGAGTGAACCCTCTGCTCTTATTCACTCTGAGTGCCAGTCCCTATACATGTTCTAGATATTAACACTAATGCAATACTTTTCAAATAAAAAAGTTTAAAAACACTGTTGATCAGATATGAAAGTTTAAAAAAGCAGCTTAACATTGTTTCTGTCAAAGGAAAAATAAAAAAGAGAAAGAGAGACCGAGAACAAGAAATGAAATACTGTGAATGATGTACTTTTTGGTGATCGTTCAACTTTCTAACAGAAAACTGCCTAAAGGACTCTGACATGGTCTTTTCCCTTCTTTGTCCTCAAGGGTTTGCATCTATTCAGTGTGAGGTTCCAAAGTCATCAGGGCAGACTTAAAGCATTCTCCTGCTTTTCTCAACAGACTAAATTGAGAGTGCCAGAACTCATTTCCCATGTAACCCTTGACAGCTGTCATTGAGAGAAAGCAATCTCCATCTACTTTCACCGTGATTTACAACTGAGTCCCCAGGGTGAAAGGCAATCAAGGAAACTACTGCCTTAGTTCTGCACACTGGCTAACTCAAATTCTTTTTCTAAAGTGCTCCTTACTGCAGCCCTTCTTAGCAACAGCCCACTAGTGTGTATATATATTTAAAAATCTATAGCTGATGTTAAATGGCACTGCAGGCATAATTCCGTTTACTTTTTAGCTTCAGGGATAGTGTTGTCTTGCATAATCATTTGATAAAACTTCATGTATGATGCAAGAATTTTTTTGCATAGAGCACATACTTAAATTATGCATTCAGTGACTATTCTGTATTTTATTCATCACTGAGTTGGCTAAACAGATACTACTGGTATAAAAATGAGAACACTGTATCACACAGACAAAAACTTTGGGACTGTAATATATTCCTTGAACATTCCATATTTCTGGTCTGCATGGAGAATTAAGTTTTTCTATTCTCCCTATTGTGTTTCAAAGATAATTCAGTTTTAGAATTGCTTTTGGGTAGCTTTAGGGCAGCATATCTTAATGAAACAAAGTTCTTTTTTCTTAATTTCTAATACTGGCTTTTCAGAAGCAAACTTGGCAGGCATACCCATTAAACCAAAGTTTCAATGTTAAGCAGTTTTATTTTATTTTGTTTTATTTTAATGATCTCAACTGTAGTAATAAAAGGGACAGGTGTTGTGAATGCTTGTTAAAAATTAAACCTCAGCAAAGACTTGAGTAATCCATAGGATGGGAGGAATTTTTGAAAAGAATTGGCAATGGCAGTGGTAGACAAGTTCTCACTTAGGATGTGATAAAGCATAAGCTCTTAATCAGTCTGAAGATCATCAAAGTGACTTCTTTTAAAGACTATCCTGTGTTATGGAGGTGGGTATTCTTTATTGCTCCTGTTAGTGGTTTGTTTGTTTGAAGAGCAGCAGTTAAGATTTTTTTTATGGTCAGAAAAAGGTGTAAGAGGGCATATGAGCCTCTAACATAGTTTTTAGTGCCTTCAATTACAGTGGACAGATTTAATTCCAGAAACTTCTCCCAGAACTGTTTGTTTTATCCTGTTACTGCTTAATATAAAAAAAAAAAAATAAATATGGAAAGGTTCTTTGTATTAGAGATAATCGATAAACCAGGTTTATATTTTCTTATCAATGGAAAACTGTCCAAAAGTCAGAAGCAGGAAACTAGGGAAAAGTTCAGATTTATAGACAATCTTTTGAATCAAAGGTATTGAACAAGCATAATAACGCTACCATGCCCACTTGACAGAGCTGAAAGTAAGGTGTGCAATTAATCTCCTTTGTATCCTAGAGTAGTGAAAGGCAAAAGAAGCATAATGGCACTCTTGCAAATCCAGATATTGGAAACTGATAACCCTCAATCAGTGGGAATTAGGTTGCATGTATATCTGTCAGTAAATCCAAAGTCAGACAGACTCAACAGTAATGTAGATCACCAAACCAATGCCTATACAGCGCTCAAAGCACAGATATTTTTTCAAATTGAAAGAACTGATAATATGTAACAGCTTATGATCATTGAAAGTTCAGAAATTGTATAGTAGAACATATGCACTCTTGCTATACTTAGTGCATTTAAACATTGGAAGCACAACAGAGAAAGCTCCAGTATTGTGAGAGTGAGTCAAAGCACTGTCTTGTATTCGTTGTCATCTGATCTAGCTGAACAGTGTAGAACCCATCTTCCTAGTATTTTAGACATGGTGCTGTAAGTATAACTTGTTTGTATTTAACACCTAGAGCCCTAGAATAGCAATTTTAGCTAAATAGAAAGATCGTGAGACATTCAGTTCTGCATTTGAAATTAAATGTATCTATATTTTAAAATCAAACAGTGCCTGTGCATGGGAAGTTAATTTCCTCTACTAATTAAGAAGGTTCTCCAATAAGTTTTTCATTTGAACCAAGTGACACATCCACAGAAATTGTTTGGAGCATGGTTCAGGGGTTAGCACAGGCAGCAGGACCATTCCTGATGAGCACTTCAGAGAAATTCATCTGAGTCTGGAGGGTGGCAGAGCACAACAGCGCACTCATGGCCACTGTCTGCTGGCCTCATGCCACACAACAAGTGCTGGTATTCTTTACTGCATATCGATACAGATGTAACTTCAAATGTTAAGTATATACATATGTAGAGAGACTGAGTTTAAGGATATGTTCATATAAGGCAGTTTACAACTACGCAGAGGATGCAGGGTAGTTCCAAAAGCAGAAGCTTTACAGCAGCATCTGCACAGCACTGTGCCATGTCTAATTGCCTGAGAAACAGGGTTAATTGGGATGCAGCATGCATTGCTTCTGGGAGTTGTGCTAGTTTCTGTAACAAAGAATTGCAGTGTGAATACAGACATAGGAGCTCATTCAGATCTAGCTTAATATTTCAGTAGGGCTTCATGTCAGTGGGCTGGATGTGTTACAAACTTCCACTTACATCTCTGTTCTACAGCTATAGTTATATTGCCGGTGAAAAAAATAGACTTAGTTGAAAGTGATTAGTAATCACTGAAAAGAGCAGTAACAAAGAATGAAATAGATTTTTTGTGTAATATAAAAAGAATAAAGCATTTTCTCTTGATAGTAATCTTACATAGAGATCTCCAGAAGCAGGAATTTTCAGAGTTCTTCAAAGCAAGAACAGAGGCACCGACTTCCACATCCAAATCTTTCACAACTTCCAAAGAGCAGTGAGATTTTAAGACTTTGCATTTTTCGCTCTTTTATGGGACAAAAAAAGTCAGGAGGTCAAAAGGCATTTGCTCCTGTCAGTGAAATCCCAGTGTAAACACATATGTATTTAACCTGCGTATATCTGATTTATGTATAATTTACTAAGGTTATAACACTAAGTTTAAGTAAATGTTGGTAGTAGGAAATAAAAGCTCAACTTTTGTAATGTAAGCAAAATGTAACTTCTCTGGTGAATTATTTCATAGGATTCACCATAAAGCAGAATGGGAGTAGTTTCAATTAGGAGACTCTGTAGCTTTACTACTCCTCAAGAAAAAAAAAAAGCAGGTCTCTTCCATTAACTGTGTCTCTTCATCAGTCTAGGTAATGCTGTACTAATGCTTTATGTACATCATTGTAACACCTAATGTTTTTAAAATGTATTTTGCTTTGCTGTGCAATATTATCTTCAGTGTTTTTAATAACAATCAGTAGATGACAAATAGGTTTGCTTCATGCTAAAGAGTGTTCTGCCTCTTCCCTCACCCCCAAATATTACTTCTCAAACAATTTTTATGGAGAAAAAATTTGGATTCATATGGTATATTCTTTAGACCTAGGTGTATACTTGCCTAGAATCCACTGAAAGATTGAAATCATGAACATTTAATACTTTTCAGATTGTGCCTTTAAAAGAGAAATAAAAACAATTTTAACTGTTTTTCACCCAAAATTAAATTTTAGGATGTTAATACTTCTTTAAAATCCTGATATTTTTTATCTGATTGAATAAAATATTCTTTCAATGAATGAAAATTTGCAAAAGCTGACTTGTTCCAGTGTATGAGATGATGAGTAAATTTAAATTATATGTATGATAAACCTTAACCTTTTGAAAAACTATATGATTCTAGAGTAAAGAATAGTGAATTATGGACTCCATTTTTCTTACCTCTAAAATTATAATGCTATCTGATGTTATTCTACGCTGAACTTTTCATGAAAATTAATTTGAACTTGGTGATATACTTGAAAAGTAGATTCCTGCAATTGTTGAGCTATAATTTATAATACTAATAATATTCTAAGCCTTTCTTTATTTATACAATTATGTTTAGAGTGAAGACAGGACAGAGGTTGAGGCAGCATTTATAAATTTTCAGACAGCTTTCAGATGAATAGACAACAAAGTTGGGAGTTTGCAATGGAGACGTCAGTGTCTCATAATCTGCCAAGAAACCATCATATTCTCTGCAGGATATAAAACAAAGGATTGGGGAGGGCAGATATACATTATAGAAAAACTAAACAGTTATGACAAAACTCATATTTTTTTAGGTTTTGAACTGCTATCTGAAAAATAACGTCATGCTTTTTGGTGCTTAACTTCACTCCCACTCCACTATCAAATATTTGATTTTTCACCATCTTCCTTTTTCTGTTCTACACATTGATAGCAGAAAATGTTCTTGTTAGTGTTGGAAGCAATTTTTCTCATTATTAAATTAAAAAAGAAGTAAATTAAAAAAGAAATTGTTACAGTGTTATTTAAACTATGTATTTGTTTGATTTTAATTTTATTTCCTTCACATAAAAAAATACATAAAAAAACAAATTAAGCCTACCAAGAGAAAGATATAAAATTCCTCTAATTTCTCTTTTATCTTTGAACCACTTGTACATCCAAGACTATTGCAAGTGCTATAGTAAAATCATAGTATTACTTTCAAAGCAGAAAGGTCTAGAGACTTACTTAGGAGTCAACATATCTGATATTTAAGTCAAATAAAAACTACAAAGGATATCAAATGGACCACAGTCATGAGCTGCTAGTGAAGTTACAAAAAAAGCACTGTTACACATTATTAATGACATGACATTGCTATTACGCATCAGTGATAAACACTATTTGTCTTACAGTGGTGAACTGTTCTGATCCTGGCTTTGTGGAAAATGCAATTCGGCATGGACAGCAGAATTATCCTGAAAGCTTCAAATATGGAACAAGTGTGGCATACCATTGCAAGAAGGGCTTTTATCTGTTGGGCTCATCTGCTTTGACCTGTAAAGCTAATGGCTTATGGGATAGATCACTACCAAAGTGTTTGGGTAAGTATTCATTCAGTTGGATTTACATGAAAGAGTGGTGCATGATTTTTCGTCGTGATAGACCCAAAAAAGTGTAGTCATGTAGTGAGGAACAAAACTGGACTTTAGGATCAATGTATTGCAACTTGTACAGCTCAGTAAGAAAACAATAAGACAAGATGTCATGCAACTTGTCGTTATTAAAAATGGGTTTAGGGGGAACTGTGGAGCTATTATTTCAAATGCCAGAATGTTAAGACTCATTTCCCTTTTTGGTGTATTGTTAAGATATCTGAAAACAGATAGGGAAATCTAAAATCATTATTTATATATTATCATTTAGATTGATAGTCTAGGAACATTAATGCCTATCTCAGAATTATTTTTTTTCAGACATATTGAAGTGTGTAAATGAGAATGAATCTATGAAATGTATAGGAAAATTTTGCTCAAGAGAGTCTTTTCATAACATCACTTCATACTTCCTCCATAACTTTTTTCCTTTGGGGGGGGGAAATCTTCTGGCATTTCCCATAATCAATTCAGTGAGCTTCAGATACCTAGAAAACAACAGTTTGGCTGACTTTCATTTTCCATTGAGATGTTTTTCTTCTCTGATCACTATTAATGTTCTGACTTTAGATTTCTGAATTACAATGCAATAATAGGAAATAATAAATGTCAATAAGATCTATAATCTGAAAACTGGGTTTATTCACATTTCAATAATAAAATAATTTAGCAGAATACAACTTTTTAAATACAAAATAGCTGCATAAAATGGTTCATGGGAAGAATATTTTACTGGTGCAAGTATGTGCCTCCCTTTTTCTTTCTTAGAAAAAACATTATGAAAGTCTGTGGCCCAGTTTTGTGCGTGATCCCTTCCAACTTCCAGGACTGGTGTTTCAGTGTGAAGGGACACTCCTTATGCAAGGGGCAGAAGAGGATGGGGAATCTAAATCGCCTAGAATAGCTACCCATCTTTCCACATCAAGTATTTTTAAAGTTTGATAGCATTTACATGGCTTTCTGTTTTTAGGCAGAGCTAGAGGAAAGTCGTAGGTGTGCATTCCCTCAGAATAGGAATTCCTGACCTTGCTCTGGGGACTATTGATTGAGGCCGTGAGAACTTTCAAATTATCCTGGGAGGTCCCTACATTCCTCAGTCACCTACTGTATTAGTTGCTACTGATTTGCTGCTGATGGACTGAAACACTGTCTGAATCCTAAATATCACCAGGACAAAGTTAACATTCTTTCCCCTAAGAAAAACTCAGTGAAATGAATAGGGCTCTTTCTATGACAAAGATCTGTTTTATCTATTCACAGATGAAGTCCCTCACAGTCTTTTCAAGAACTGTGAGAGAGATTTAATTTTCAAAGGTTATCAGTCATAATCCCTTTTCTTTTCAAGCATAAGAATGTTTTTGGTGATAGGGCAAAGTGCTTGGAGAGGCAGGTGAGATAGATTTTGCACTCAAAGTGGACACAATGTTTACCATGAAAAATTCTAGTTCAAGAATAAAAAAATAGAAACACAGTGCTCTTTTATATGCAAGGCAATACCTATGACTGTCATTGCTTAAAAATGGATCCTTCTTTTCTTCATAAGCTGGTAAAATTTCAAGCCACTCACTACAAATCATTATACAGCCACATTAAGGTGACCTGCCTATGATTTTCTTCCAAAAACTCTGATCACCCACTGCAGCTCCTTCCAGAATTGTGACAGGACTAGGCATTTGCATGGTACTGAAGCAAGCTCATTAAGGTAATTGATCTGTCTGAAAACTAAACACTGATTTTTTTCTTTGGGAGTACTGTTCAACCAGATCAGTGTTCTGATTTGGTTTACCATTTGCTACGTGAATGCTTAAGCCAGCCCAAGGAAAGCAAGAGAAACACACAGCGGGGAGAGTGGTGGTCAGGACCATGCCTCTTGGCAGAATTCCATTGTGTAGTCAGTTTCACATTATCATGGGACCCAGCAAAACACAAATAATTTTGATGTCTGTCAGGCGTAATAGTCATCAGAATAACAGTCTCTTTTTTTTCTAAAAATGTATTTGACCCATAGATCATTCATTCAAGTAACTCATAAAGCTGCTCAAGGTCAATTGCTCCTCTTAAGTGTTGCCTATTTAAGTTGTGTGACTGTTTACTAAAGTTATATAAAATTTATTTTCTTTGGTTTTTCTTTCTCTACTGGATGACCTAAGGTTTACACAAAATACATTCAGAATTTAATTTCTAGTTCACTGTAAGATGACTTATGGTTCCTCATATAACAGATCTGAACTACTTGTTTGCAAGTTATTCTGTGCCAAAATTGTTCATCTGAATTTTTTTCTCAAACAAGATTAACTTAAGCATAAATACGATTCATAATTTACAAAAATGATCAGCAATCCATTTTCCTCTTGCTCACCTTAGTGCAGCACATTGCTATAATAATGCTACAGGTGAAGCTTTTTTTATTTCTTTATATTGTCTAAACTGTTTCTAGTTATTGGATAGATATGATAAGGCTACTTACCATTATTGTATCTGTAATATATAAGCACATTGCAACGTTAACCTTATTTGCTTTCTTCTTTCCCAACCTTAATGGAAATAATGTGTATTATTTGTAGGGAAGGACAGTGGACAGAAATGAATGAGAATAGAGAGCTCAGTATATTTTTCAGGGAAAGGCTTAACTGAATGAGTTAGTGTTACATGTAGTTTTATGTTTAATCTTACAAATGACCCATAAATCATTTATAGCAACTGCAAAACTGAAGATATGAAGGAGTTTATGTCGTGTGGAACCAGCATTGTGTGTAAAAGTTATAGTAAATTTTTTCTGTGCTATGAAAACATCTTATAATATTGTGCTCTTTCCTCTGTTAGTCATTTCTTGTGGACATCCTGGGGTACCTGCCAATGCAGTTCTTTCAGGAGAAAAATTTACATATGGCTCCATAATTCGCTATTCTTGCACAGCGGGTCGAAGGCTCATAGGAAATTCTACTAGGGAGTGCCAAGAAGATAGCCACTGGAGTGGGACTCTACCTCACTGTTCAGGTATTCTATCAACCATCATCTGAACGTCACCTTGTGTCACATGAATAAGGCTATTCTCAAGCAATTTTTAACTACAGTCAGATATTTGGTTTGGGGTTTTTACCAAGTATATTTTAATTTCACCAATAGCCACTCAGCTGAATTATAGCATTTATTGAAATATTCTCATATGTCGTCTCATCCTCCTTGTTACCACTTCATAAGTTTACTCCTTAGCTAGGTGCTATGGTTGTATACTGCAGTATATAGAAGCCACAAAACACTATTTAAAACCTGGTAGAGTTCTGCTTAAAAAGGATGCATGCATTAAATTTGGGTTTTATGAACACTGTTTTGTGTAAACAAAGGTTGTCACATAGGAAAATACTGATTAGAAAACACCACAGCAAGGGTATGAGATGGTGAACTTCATACATTACGTTCCTCTTTTCACTTACAGAAATGTTCTTTATTAGTGCCATAATGTACAAATACCATAAACCTCTGCAGTGTTCTTGGTGCTGTCAGGAAGTGCAGAAACAGTTTATTCTCCCCTAGGCTAACTGCAAATTTAGAAGCAGCAATAAAACATTACACAGTTTTGTTGAGTCAAGAGCTCAGATGAGGATTGGCTACTACAGACATCCACAGTGTATTAATATGTTTTGTAAGGCAAACAAGTCTACATACTTCAGTATATAAGAAAACAAATACCTGACATGTTTAAGAAGAAAATTTCTCGATGAGAAGATTGTTCCATAATTCCACATTATAGAATCTTCTTATAATTTCCTGTAAGCTCTTGGACATACCCACTTTTGAGCTGATCTTATTCAATGTGGTTCAGTTCAGATTTGACCTAATTCAATAGGTGTAAGGTATTTAAATTCTGTACTTTCAAAAAGCTCTAAATAAGTGTTTATTGAAAATGGTCCATTCATAAGCTGATTCTGTAAGGATGCTGAGCAGAATTTGAAACACTGAGGAAAGGAAGCGAATTTAAATCACTAATGTTTCTTTTCTGTGCTGCTCAAGGAGGAAAGAGTTTACTTAAGAGTCTTCTCACACTGCTAGATCTCACTGGCATCATCGTATCCTCTGTACCTAGACCTGAAAGAAATCTCTGCAGGACAATCATATGGATAGTTTCCAGACAGAATTGGCCTTTTGTTGCTTATCTTAAGTCCACATCTATGTCACTTTCACTTTTTTATCCAGTAAAAAATGCCAGATCTGAGATTGCAGCAAGACTTTAAAATTTTTAAGGTCAGAGCCCCCTACTGCTGTTACCCAACATTTCCCACCATAAAGGAAATTCTCATGCTGGTGGAAAGAAATTCTAATTTGATAATTGAGACTCCTTAAACATCAGTCGTGAATATGATAGTATTCTTATAGACTCTAGATTTTTATAACATTAAAGGCCACTGTAGTCACCTCCTATGATGGGGAAAATATGTCTAATGTAACTAAAACATTGTCACTGATGCAGAATTTAATTTTCTAAGTTAGAACATGATGTGACACCATCTTGAGAGCATTTTCCCTAGGCAAATGATAAATCTATCTCTGTTAACTCAATTTAAAAAAAAACAAACAAAAACTCCCAAACAGACAAAAACAACTTAAAAAGGTGTCTCATTCCTCTAAGGCATTTAAAATTAAAAAAATAACTACACTTTCCATTTTAAGTATTCAGGACATTACTCCATTAAAAAAAAATATGAATAATTTGCATTCATAATGTCAGTGAAAGAATGGTTGTGCCCAGGACAACTGAGACAGCTAATTGGTTTTATACTTAAGAGATATGAAATACAATCCCAATGTAACACTTGAAACCTGTAGTCTGTTTCTGCAGGGGGTTTATTTCTTTGTTGTATATTAATATATGTTTGAATTCATGATGGTATAAATACGATCTCAGCGTTTGTTGTCACCTGGTACCTGTTACAGTGATGGACATTTGTATTTTATGAGCTAAGTGATATTTGAGATTTTTGTTTGAGATGACTGACTCATTTTTCAGTAATGGATTTGTAGTCATCTACACTGATAAATAAAAAGGGTCTAGACCTTCATAACACTGTAACAGCCTTTGTCTATACCCTTTGACCATAAACTTTCATAGCTCCAGTTTAAACCTTCTCCAATGGTTTTCACTCATCCCAACTAGCACTCCATCAAACAATGCACAAATACTTTACAAGTTAGTGTGTGCTGGACATCATTCTCAACAACCACTTTGGATGCAGCCACCCTCTTTCGGAGGGTGATTTTAATGGTATAGATGTGGACAGAATATACCAGCTGGCTTTGAGACACTCACACTGTTTACAAGCATGCACTTAGACAAGGAAATCTAGGTCCAAATGCTGTAGGGCAGGATGGCAAGGACAATCTATTCTAGGACAAGCTAGTACTTAGCAAAGTGGACACAAACGAAGCCCACAAGATAGGCTTGAATTCAGGAACTGTCTTTTATGAGGAAGCACGATTGTATCCGAAGTGTGTGTCTCAAACTTGAAACTTACTATACTAAAAACCTTATGCCACACACATAATCATACTTTCTGACTTTTGAAAATTTGCATTTCTAAAAGAAAAGTTTGAGTTTTCTCAACATTTTGCTATTGTTATTCCTTTGTTCAAGATTTTGTCCTTTATCTGAGAGGTGTGCCTATGATGCAAACCCTATGTAGGAAGACACAGACTTCAACCTATGGAATTATTTATGCATATTTTAAAAAATACACAAATCATAGTTTTAATAGAAATTCAGTCTAGACATATAATTTAAAAATAGAGAACAAAGGATAGTGTTACTATGAACCACAATTTAGACACAGAGGGATTTAGGAGAGATACAATTATATGTCAAAATTTATTATAAATTGTTGATACTGAGACCATACTTCCTTGACCATCCTTGAGCATTTCCTGTAGCAGCCATTTTATCTGACAAGGCGGTTGACTGGTTCATCAGACCTATGGGGACATATTTGAGAGGTCTGTTTTGCAGCACCTTCTTTCTCTTCTAAAATTCTAACCAATACTTGCATTTGAATTTAAAGTATAAGGAAAATTATGAGGTGTCCTTTCTATTCTTTACAGGCACAGAGGGCCAGGGACCATTTAGTCTTTTCTGTGGATATCTGTATTTCAAACATATTTCTTTAGAATCTTGAATATGGTTCCCTTCACTCTTGCTGTTATCTAATTTTTGTTATTACAAGTTATTGCTAGCAGAGAAACTGAACAATAAAATAAAATGTGTAGAAACCTTTATTTATGTGGAAAAGACAACAAATTTGTTAAAGTGACAAAAAAATGACAGGGATGCTTTCAGTGTTCAGAATTATCTTTTATTTATATCAAATTCTCTGTTTAGGTCTGTATAGGTCTGAGATGAGAAGTAGGCTAAAAAGACATGTTATTTTCTTCTTTGGCTTTGGTTTCACACCCTTGCACTGGAAGAAAAGTGATTAATTATAATAGAAACAGTGCAGTTAGTAGTACTGTTCGCAAGAGAGTATCTTCACTGCCACTACATTTGCACATAACGTCTCTGCCAGTAATTCTGCTCTGCTGTGTTTTACAGGAAATAATCCTGGCTATTGCGATGATCCAGGAGTACCGGCTCATGGGTCTAGGCTAGGGGATGAGTTCAAAGTAAAAAGCCTGCTACGTTTCTCATGTGAAATGGGTTATCAGCTGAGAGGATCTGCAGAACGAACATGCCTACTTGATGGTTCCTGGTCAGGTATACAGCCTGTGTGTGAAGGTAGGTATTGATACCATCATCATTTATGACCCCGTTGAATGACATTTACTAATGACCTTTTATTCTTTAATTACAAGAAATTTTATGCCAGAAATATTTTTTTTAATATATTTTATATTGCTCTGCAGAAATTTTATACAAAAAAGTTTCAAAGCAGTTAGTGTTTTGCTTGAAAACCTAAATACAAACTGGTAAAGTTTTGGAGTACACGTTTATAAGAAGATTGTGATAAAATAATTCTAGTTAAACAAATATTGAGCCTGAAAATATAGAAGAAATACCTAAGTTAAATGTAAAAGTAAACAAATGCTTCTGATTGAAAATATGAAAATGGAGTGATAAATAAATCTGTCATCCATCTCCTAATAATATAATATCTTCATCTTCTCTTTCTACATAATGTCTATGCATCAAGGATGGAACAGATGAGAAAATAACGTTGTACCCTTAACTAAGTATAAATTAATGTTTATTTCTCCACTTAAGTTAGACTAATTTTTTATGAGATATACTATTTTTATGTTGGCTCTTTCAGAAGAAATGCAATGGAGAATATTTCTGGAAATAATTTTTTAAAATAAGAATATAATATAGATAATATATATAAGAATATAATGNCAAGAATGTTTGAAAAGATACTGTATCTAATTCATTGTATCTGTTGTCTGCTATACTAAATGATAAAATGGAAGATAGTACAAAATATTTTTAACAAATTTGTTATATTTTTCCACCTAGGGATTTTATCACAGTGTGCTCATCTAACAGTTGTTCTTTTGCAGTATTCTTCAGCACAGACTAATCTTCTGTCAGTGTAGATATCACCATGACTGTATGAAAATGGTAGGGGGCACAGGATCTGTATCTTCAGCAGGAAATTGAAGTTTTGCAATGTCCTTTCTTCTTCCCTTGCATGAAGACATTAAGTATCATAGGACAGCATCACAATTAGCGGAGTTTGAAATGCCACTGTTTTTTCTTTATCTTTTTGCCTCATCCTCCGAATTTCAGAAAAAAAAAGCAACCCACAAACAAAGAAAAAAGCCTTTTTGTTCCACTTTTCCATTCTTCTTCAATTGTTTCCTGTTTAGTATAAATACAGAGGAGATTAGGAAGAGAGTACCTTTTCACCCCTACAAATTCAAGTTCCAACCTACTGAATTTTTCTCTTCAGTATTTGAAACCTTAATACATAAAAAGTGAATAAGTCTTCAGTGAAACAAAGGCATTTAGATATTATTCCAAATATCAGTAATACTCAGAGTAATTTTTAATCAAAAAATTTTGTTTATTTTGATGAATCCTTTAATCTATAACTATTAGATTATAACTATTATGCTGGGGCCATCCAGCTGGGGGTCCTTGTGGACAACAAGTTAAACGTAATCACCAGAGTGCAAAGAAGGTTAATGGTATCCCAAGCTGCCTTAGGAGGGAAGTGATCTTTCCCCTCTACTCAGCACTGGTGAGGGAGCATCTGGAGTACTAGATCCAGTTCTGGGCTCATCAGTACTAGAGAGGCATGGACTTACTGGATATTGTCCAGCAAAGGGCCATTAAGATGATGAAGGGACTAAAGCATCTCTCCTCTGAGGAAAGACTGAAAGAACTGGGACTGTCCAGCCTAGGGAAGAGAAGGCTCAGAGGGAATCTTACCAACATATATAAATATCTGAAGGCAGAGTGCACAAAAGACGGAGCTGGGCTCCTTTCAGTACTGCTGAGTGAGAGTGCAAGAGGCAATGGGCACAAAATGAAAGACAGATCTGTCTAAACATCAGGAAACACTTTTTTACAGTGAGGCTGACTGAGCACTGGCACAGGTTGCCCAGAGAGGTGGTGGGATCTCCATCCTTGGAGACAGTCAAAAGTTATCTGGATGTGGTCCTGGACAGCTGACTCTCAGTGGCCCTGCTTGACCAGGTTACCTCCAGAGGTCCCTTCCAATCTCAACTGTTCTGTGATCCTTTGATTCTGTGATTCATATATATAGGAAGATGTGATACACTGAATTATGCAAATTAAGTAAAATAATATTATAAGTGCTGTAAGGATTATTTTATAGACAACTACTGTCAAATTAATTATCGTTTTGTCAAATATTAAGCATCTGCAGACTTGTCTTTACATAAATTCCATAAATACATTTACCCTTACTGAATACATCCAAGCTTTCCTTATGCAGCTCAGGTAGAGGAGCCTGAAGTGAAGGAATGAAGTTAACCCTGGGAAAGAGGGGAGGAAAGGTGTTCTTTTAATGTTTGTCTTTTTGTCCCTGTCCAAATCTATTTTAATTGGTACTGAATTAAAGGAATTATCCCCAGGTTGAGTCTGTTTTGCCCAAAATGGTAATTGGTAAGTGATTCCTCTGTCTTTATCTTGACCCATGAGCTTTGTCATCCTTCCTGCTAAGGGGGCAGTGAGTGAGCAGCTGGGTGGGCACTTCGCTGTTAGCCAAGGCTAATCCACGACAATATTTCAAGCCGTTAAGTTTAATCACACTTATATTTAATCATATCATTGTATTCAACTAAATCATTTCACTTCTTAAGAGACCACAGTCATTTGTGCTGTAGGAAGAGCAGAAAGAGTTGCTAGCTCTTGAAAGCTGTGCAAGAGACAATTGAAGTATGTCCTCCCAGTCTTACAAACCACTTCATGCTGCATGGAAGACCGAAGGAAAGAGTTTGACTTAAATGCACATTTCTCCATAACTATTGAATTAACCCTGTTAGTTAATCTCTTAACCTCGTGATAGTTTTATTTTATTTCTATGAAGAGGAGTAGTCTCTGTCCAACAGTGGAATGTGTTTGCCAGTATCCTGTCTGCCAGGGTGGTCAAATAAAGATGCTTTAGAGGAAAGTTGTTATAAAAATTCAAAACAAACAAAGAAATCCTTCTCATGATTGTCTGGTCAGATGGAAAAAACCCAACACTAAACCCTCCCAAAAAACCAACATGTAATCAGAGTAAACCACTGTCAAATCTCTGATGTATGAAGCTGAAATGTAATCGTTGCCTTAATGTATAGCTACAGATGCCAAAAAACCTATGGAGGCCAATACAGAATGTCTGTTCTTTTCTTGATTCAAAGAAGGAATGGACAAAAATTTGCTATTTATGCCTTTTTACAATTGAAAGAAGAGATACTGAAAAACAGAAAGAGAATAGAAAAATATGCTCAAAGGTGAAACAGAAGCATAGGTCTGTCAGAAAGTCCTGAATGAGCTTTCTTCTCTCTAGTGATGGTATTGGGTGGAGTGGAACAAGCAGTGCAAACTAACTGAAACAGCAATTGAAAAAAACAAAACAAAACAAATGCAAGTAAAGTGATCATATTAACAAAGAGAAATAAGTTATTAACTCAAGAATATACCTATTAAACATTAGCTTAGCAAAACTTGTTACGGCTTTTTTAAAAGATGAGGTATTGACCTATTATTTTTTTTCAGTTAGTCACCTATCATGGAAATAGTGATTTTTCCGAACCTTTTCTTCACAGCTGTATCTTGTGGGAATCCTGGCACCCCAGCCAATGGTATGATAATATACACTGATGGAATATTATTCTCCAGCTCAGTCATTTATGCCTGCTGGGAAGGTTACAAAACTTCAGGGCTGACTACTAGACATTGTACTGCTAATGGGACATGGACTGGCACTGCCCCAGACTGCACAGGTCAGAAATAATCTTTCTTCCTCTAAAGCTTTAAAGTAGTAAGCCATACAGACTTGCTACTGAAAATGATTGTTTTCTTAGATAAATTAACACGTTTTTTCACAATTCATCTGTATTGTAATACTTGAATATTTTATGTATCTAAAGGTACGCGCCCTTTTAATACATGCTAGATGTTACCAGAAGTATCTTTTTAAGATGGATACATAGGTAACTTTTCTGTATTTTTTAACCTCATGAATGTCAACATTGAAAATATAACATTATTCCGAAGAACAGGTGTTCCTCTAGAGTTTCCTTTACTTTTTCTTTTTTTTTCTTTTTTTTTTTTCTTTTCTTTTTTTTTATGTTGCTGACTTACAGAAGATGAAGTTCTGGTAGTTCTAAATCAGATTTTACCTAATTGGATACGTTACTGTGCCAGTTTTTATTGTGAGCCAAATGAGTTAGATCTGCCCTATAACCATTCTGCTGAGGACCAAGAATCAGGGAGCAGTGAGATTGGGCTACTCCATCAGGGAAAGCGAGCGGGGAGCAGAGGAATGCTACATGGCCAGCAGGGCCAGTGGACTCACTGACAAGGCCAGACCCACCGTACATCAGTACAATGACACACAAAAGAAAAAGAGGAATTTCATAACTGCTGGAATTGCATTTCACCATCAACATTAGGCATAATGTGACAAAGATCCCGGTATGAAGGAAGGAAAAGTCTTGTCAAAACTACTGCTAACATAACAAGCAGTAGAGCATACCAGCTTAAGCTAGTGTATTTGAGGAACACAATACTTGGCCCACGCTATTGCAATGCCTCCAAAATATGACTTTAGCTAAAAATTAAAGATTACATTTTTGATTTTTTGTGAAATATATTGATTGATTTTTTTCTTGTTTTGGATACTAAAAAAAAGTCAATATTTCATCCCTTTTCTTCTTTCCCTTACTAGTGATCAGCTGTGGAGATCCAGGTGCATTAGCAAATGGTATTCAGTTTGGAAATGATTTTACTTTTAATAAGACAGTTAGCTATCAGTGCAATCCAGGATACTTGATGGAGCCTGCCAGTTCATCTACCATGCGTTGTATTAAAGACAGCACTTGGAACCAGAGTAAACCAACTTGCAAAGGTGTGCTTTTGAACTTAAGTAGTTTACAAATACTGTTTTGATATTGTATGTGAAATTCACTAATCAGTGTCTTTATTTATAAAAAAATGTCAAAACCTTCTCTGGGACAATTAACATGCAAATGCAACTAAAACATTTAGATAAGTATTTGTGTAAAATTTCTTTTTATTTTGCACATATGCTATGGTGTAATATCTGTCCAAATAGCGACATTAATGACTGCAGTAGAACCAAATCACTCTGCAATGAAGATTATCAGAGTGCTCAGTTTAAAATGCTTGAAATGAAGTACCCTTTTTTCCTTTTTGGGCCCTTTTATCTTGGATTAGGTGGCCAAAATTCTGTAAAGGAATCCTGCAAACCAAACTTTCCATAAAAGGTTCCCCTGTTGTAGTGGTTATGATGCAGTGTAGTCATCATAAATAGCCAAAAAGACGCTTCACGAATAGCTAATTACAAGTGCTAACATAAAGGTCATAGTGGGGATGAGGCTGAAAGGCAAATAAGGTAGCCTGGTGAAAATTGTTAGCACCACTACAGCAGCTCAGGGAGTAAATGTAACAGCCTAGGACATCTTATAAAAGGCCTAGACTGCCAACTCATCTAGCACCACTTTAAAGTGATGTCTAAGTCTAGCCTACTGATTAAATTTTGGCAAATGTACTCAACTGACCACATTTTCTGTTGTAAAAGTCACCGACTGAGTGATTTTACGGTTGTGCTCTTTGTTGAACAAACTGATGTGTAAATGTAAATTTGGTCATTCCAGGTTTCATTGTTTTGGGCATTCTTTCAGAAGCTGGAAAACATCAGAATATTTTTAAAGCCACTAATTACCAATAAAGTCAATGTCCATTGTGTGCTGAAAGCCTTAGAAAATGAGCAGGTGAATGAACAAAGTCATATTAAGGGCTTTAAATGGTCCTGAAAAATTAATTTAAAAAAAAATGCAAATACTTAGAATCATAGAATTATAGAAACTTACTTATTTAAATAAATCATATTTATAGAAAACTTTTACCTAGCTCAGTAGCCTGTTGCCAGCAATGATCAGTAAAGAATATGTAGGGAAGAGATTCAGAACTAGGTAAGCTGTATGCTCTTCCAGCAGCTCAGAGGTCAGGGACTTCCTGAACCTAGAGGTGGTATTTTTGTATTTAAATTGGTTTTCTGTCTATTACAGGCTGCTTTATCAACACATAAATGCTTTGTTGGAACTGAACAACATGAATTTTTTTTTTAGTTTCAAAAGCATGAGTAAATATTATGTTGCATTCTGCTAAACCCTATAAAGTCTTGAAATTCTTAACTTTTCTTTTTGTGACACAGCTATTACTTGTGGCCCCCCTCCACCAGTACTCTATGGGAAAGTGGAAGGATCTGATTATCGCTGGGGTGCCAGTGTGAGTTACAGCTGTGCAGAAGGCTATCAGCTATCTAACACAGCTATTCTGTCCTGTGAGGGTCGAGGAATTTGGCGGGGAGACATCCCACAGTGTTTGCGTAAGTTTTCAGGGTACAGTTGTGTTGGGCTTCAACAAAGCTACAATTGGTTGTCTCAGGCTACAATCAGTTGTCTTGGACTACTGTCAGTTTCTCACAGTTTAAAAAGGACTCAGTGAGATAGGTAGATATGGACTACTGCAGGATTCTCCCTCCTTCTTCCAAAAAGCATACCTCATTATGAAATTGAGTGGTTGTGCCCATTTAAGGTCATGGTCTTCTTCCATTCCGCAAAAGTCACCTCCATCTCTTATTACCTGATTGGACCCATCACCATTTGCCTTACTGAAAATCTTTTTGAAAGTTCTGAATTTGACTTGTAGTGAGCATGATTAAAATTTTCCCTTACATTTTTCCTTTTTTCTTCCCTATTTCAATTTCCATTATTGGGAGAAAACAAAGATCCTAACCCTCAAGCTCATAGTCTTGCTCTCCCTTCTAATTTTTTTTTTCTTTCCTGAAGGCAAGTACATACCTTCGAATCTTGTTTGTATTTGTTTTTCTCCTTTTTCTGAATCTGTCAACTCATCTCTTTCAGTACTTGAAATCTTGTCAGGACTATGACAAACATTTTTCCTTTTACTTAATTAGGGCAAAAATTTTCAGCCTACTCATCTGAGGGTGACTGATGTGAAAACTGGATACATTTTGAAGCATTACAATATAGCGTTGTCTACTTTGAGATTACTTTGTCATCCAAATCTAATCAGCATTTAAGTGTCTCAATTAAAAGGTCGATTTTTCCAGGTTAATTTTATGCTTATAATAACTATAACAGTGACAATTCATTTAAATTGCTGTCAAGAATTTATCTGAGCTACAATCCTACACAGGTGAATGAACATAGCATTTGCACTCATATTCAGTATACCTGACTAGCATGTAAAAAAATACAGAATACTTCAGTTGAAGCATGTGCAGTTTTTAGTAACTTTTTTTTTCTTGCCTTTTTTATGTACTAGCTGTGTTTTGTGGTGATCCTGGTACTCCAGCAGAAGGACGCCTCAATGGAAAAAGTTTCACCTACAGATCTGAAGTTAGCTTTCAGTGCAGACCCCCTTTTATTCTGATAGGCTCTTCAAGAAGATTCTGCCAAGCAGATGGTACTTGGAGTGGAATTCAGCCAACATGCATTGGTAATAACTACCACTATTTATGCTGTTTCTACTGAGAATATTCTTGATAAACTATTACACTACAATAAATAGTGGCCAGCAGGTCGAGGGAGGTGATTCTTCCCCTCTACTCTGCTCTCGTGAGACCCCGCCTGCAGTCCTGCATCCAGCTCTGGGGACCCCAACATAAGAAGGACATGGACCTGGAGGAGCAAGTCTAGAGGAGGGCCACGAGGATGATCAGAGGGCTGGAGCACCTCTTCTATGAAGACAGGTTGAGAGAGTGGGGGATGTTCAGCATGGAGAAAAGAAGGCTCCAGGGAGACCTTGTTGCGGTCTTTCAGTATTTAACAAGGGCCTACATTAAAGATGAGGAGGTCTCTCTATCAGGCAGTGTAGTGTAGGACAAGGGGCAATGGTTTGAAACTGAAAGAGGGTAGATGTGGATTAGATATTACGAAGAGACACTGGAACAGGTTGCCCAGAAAAGTGGATGCCCCATCCCTGGAAGCGTTCAAGGCCAGGCTGGATGGGGCTTTGAGCAACCTGCTCTAGTGGAAGGTGTCCCTGCCCATGGCAGGGAGGTTGGAGCTAGATGGTCTTTAAGGTCCCTTCCAGCTCTAACCATTCTATGATTCTATGAAATCTAGCAATTAGCTTTCCAAATATAGAAAATGTCTCTGTAATATAGAAAGAACTAGATAAATAGGGTTATATTTTGAGTGTAAAAAATTTAGGATAAATACAATCACATATGAAGTCATTTGTAAATTTACATGATTGCTCATCTGTTGGAAATGCAGAATGTCGATAAGTTTAAGTGCATAAATTTATTCCATCTATTTTTAGAATCTTTTAGATACACAGAAGACTTTGGCAGATTAAAGACCAGATTCTGTCACTGGAGAGTTAAAGGCATTTGTCAGGATCAATCCTAAATCAGAAAGCTTTCTGGACTTTGTGAAAGTGGCTTGTACAGTTCAAAAGGATGAAGCGTGCTAGGTCTGATCTAATGAAATTCTGATAAACTGCCAAGTATTATCAGTTTCTCATTGACTGATGTGCAACTGATAGACTTTTCGCATTTTACATAATCAGACAAACTGAGAGAAATGATGGACACCTGTAACTCCCACTGACATCAGCATTTGTTACAACTTGGGGTGACTTGCCAGAGAAAATTATTTTGGTGTTATAATAGAAAAATCCTCTTTGATATTTCTAAACAAACACATTCAGATATAGACTCCAGCCCATTTAAATATTTTGCTGTGACTGAGATATTGGTTATGTGGAAGAGCTGGGGTGGGCACTCTGGGAAAATGTGACAAGCATGATTGTTGGAAGCAGCCTGTATTTGTAAATTAAGACATTAACACTCAACACAATTTTTTGATATGAATTCAAAACTTCTTTTTTCCCTAGTTTTTACTAATTGAGCAATCCATTTTACATCTATGTTTTGTAACAGAGGAAAGAAGGTTTACAAAAGCTAAAACTCAGATTTGTTGTGAAGAATCAAATTTGAAAATGTCATAATGAGACTTCTATTTATATTTATATAGCATAATGTAAAGTGAATGGAAAATACTTCATCAAAGTCATAAGCTTTTCTTTTGCATCATAATTTTTATGTTATCATAAAAGGAAAATATTAGACCATCTAAAACATTTACAGATACCATTGTTAAGCATTTTGAAAATTAAGATCAGTGAACAATACCTAGAAATATGCCTAGAAGTACCATAAGATAGCAAATGATGGCAAGCTTTTCTGTTTCTGGATATTGATTTCTTTAAAATATTTGGAGAAGTCTCCCTTTTTTCCCCCACTACTTCTTCAGATGAGACATATCTTAAAAAGTCAATACAGCTTCATGTGTCTATTATTAGCAATGGCATTCCAGCTGATGATAATTTGTAAAAAGTTCTTGATCTGTTTAAGCAGCTCAAGGTGAGGAGTGTGTTTGGTTTTTATTCTCACACATTAGGTCAACATCCACCTAACTTGTGAAGCTTTTGGTAAATATCAGTCCAGTTGAATTGTTACGTTCTACTGATGGTCAACATTGAAAAAGGAAGTTGATCGAGAGTGAAATGACATACCACATTATTGTATGTGATAAGTTCAATTTTCCCTTTACAGAAAACTAAAAACGGTTACAGATGAAATACAGTCCCAAGTTGCATTCTTTGTATTCAGTGTCAGCACAAAAGCAGACTTGGTTGCCAAGAGGGAATCACATAGTACAGAAAGATCCATTGGATCAAGTCCTGTGCTGTCTACCTGGTGGCTGTGACTCAGCACCCCAAAGCAAATACACCATCAGAATGTGAAGTGAACATTGCTGAATCAAAAATAGTTGCAGGCTGCTTTTAATTACACTTATGAAACTGATCATGAAACAATTAGTTATACTCTGTTGGCATAACATTTTTGTGGGGGGACTGTCTTTTCATTCTCCAGAAACAACTGAGGTAGTAGTCCATTTGAAACTTTTTTTTTTCCTTGGAGACATAGAAAAAATTCTATCAAAAAAATTAAGTATTTTAGTTGCTATAAGAAAGCAGATTGGTTTGGGGTTTTGGTTTTTTTGGGTTCTGGTTTTTTTTTTTTTTAGAAATCTAACTTAATTATTAAGCTGTTCATTGGGAAAGAACGGAAGAAAAGTATTTCCCTATATGTTCCATTTGCATTGTGAATACACTTTGTAATCAAAAAGGTTAAAAAGGATAAGCTCAGCAAAAATTGATGCAATCCTGATTCTAAAGTCTACACTGCCAAAGATACCCTCAAAAAATACCCTTAAATAATGTCAATGTTCTGAAACAAAGCACTGTGATCTATCTTGGATATTTAATTGGAAATATAAATGTAATATATAGAAATATACACATTCTATTAAAAATTTAATTCTTGTCATCACTAGACATTGATGAAATGACTTAATCTTTGCAAACATTTTTAGATAATTCTTTGCATACCATAATAATATCTCTCATGTTTCACATTTTACGTTAGATCCAGCTCACAATACATGTACAGATCCTGGTACTCCACATTTTGGAATACAAAACAGTTCCAGAGGTTATGAGGTAATCCTTTCTTTTATTTATTAGCTTTCTAAAATGAAGATGCATTTAATAATTACAAATATATTTAATTATTTGCAGGCTTAAATGTCTGATGTAAACCTTAGGAAATTTCCACTCCTTTTTAATAAAATCTCATGCTTCATTCCAAGCTTTTTTTTTTTAACATACAGTTTAAAGAAAGAACTTCTAGCCTTGCAATATATCATGTATTCAATCCTTTAGTAGACTTCAGTAGGGAGGACTATTTATAAATTGATTACCTAATATGATATGACATGATATAATTACTTTGCTTTATGATCATAATTCTTTCATACATTGATGAATAGTCAGTAAATACCTAACAACCAAAAACCTGTCTGATCCAAAGGCCATGTAGTCCTTGACAAAAAAGTCAGCAAGTGGCTTTACTAAATTAGCAATTCATGTTACATTTTATTCAGTCAGAGAAGATAAAATTATTCTATGTGTTGGATCCAGGTTCTCTGTGATGAATGTCCTTTCCATAGTTTCCAAATTCCTCACAGGTTATTAGTTTACCAAGTGACAGACAGAAAAGTGACTGAGGAAATAAAAGTAGATGCAACAATGACCAATCCACAGTCATAAAGATTGATTAACCTCTTGTGGATAGATTCTTCAGGTATAAATATTTGAGATTGGAATCTAAGATATGTTGTTTGGGTTTCCTGCTTATTTCTGAACATAGAGCAGTGCGCCACATGGCATTACGGTCAAGTTAGTAGATCTGTTTTTCAAAAAGTCCTTTCTGTAAGTTCCTCTGCTTATTGGTACCCTCCCTCTCCTGCAATTGTACTGTCTGTCACTGCTGTGGCTGGCAGCTCTTTTCTTCACCTTCTGCTGCTGCCTGGCTCACAGATGCCAAGGCGCTTCTCCCCTAGCCACATCTTGTGGCCTCACCCCTGAGGTGATTCTTCTTCTAGTAATAGGTGCAGTTGCTTTTCTGCCTGTTGTCTCATCTCGACACTGCTCCTGTCCCCATCATCACTTCAAAAACAACTCTAATCTTTGCACCTAATTTGGTGGGGGCTTGGTTTTTTTCTCTCCCCCTTTTATTTGCCTCACAAGTTGTCTTTAATAATAGAATTGTAACAGCCAATTCACTATTCTAATGTCTGTTGAACATGAAGACTAATCTTCTCTTCTCATTCACCTCTAGAGGCAACGGTGGGTCTTCATCTGTTCTGTATTTAGTCTTTCTCAAGTGCATGTGTGGTGGGTTGATATTGGCTGGATGCCAGGTGCCCAACAAAGCTGCTCCATCACTCCCCTTCCTAAGATGGACAGGGGAGAGAAAATATAACAAGAGACTCATGAGTTGAGATAAGCACAGGGAGGGATTATTCACCAGTTACCATCATGGGCAAAACAGACTTGATTTGGGGGAAATAAATTTAATTTATTACCAATCAGATGAGAGTAGGATAATGAGAAAATAATAGCTAAATCTTAAAACACTTTCCCCCCACCCCTCCCTTCTTCCCGGGCTTACCTTTACTCCTGATTTTCTCTACCTCCTGCCCCTAAGCAGTGCAGGAGGACAAGGAATGGGGGTTGTGGTCAGCTCATCACTTGTTGTTGCTCCTTCATCCTCAGGGGGAGGACTCCTCACACTCTTCCCCTGCTCCAGCATGGGATCCCTCTGATGGGAGACAGTTCTCCATGAACTTCTCCAATGTGAGTCCTTCCCACAGGCTGCAGTTCTTCACAAACTGCTCTAGCGTGGGTCCCCCATGGGGTCACAAGTCCTGCCAGCAAACCTGCTCCAGCGTAGGATCTTCTCTCCACAGGTCCACAGGTCCTGCCAGGAGCCTGCTCCAGCATGGGCTCTCCATGGGGTCACAGCCTCCTTCGGGTATCCACTGGTTCTGGTGTGGGGTCCTCCATGGGCTGCAGGTGGCTTTGCTCCACCAATAACCTCCATGGGCTGCAGGGGGACAGCCTGCCTCACCATGGTCTTCACCAGGGGCTGCAGGGAAACCTCTGCTCTGGTGCCTGGAGCATCTACTCCCCGTCCCTCTTCACTGACCTTGGTGTCTGCAGAGTTCTTTCTCTCACATATTCTCACTCCTTGCTTCTGACTGCTGCAGCTGCTGTTGCACAGCAGCTTTTCCCCCTTCTCAAATATGTTATCACAGAGGTGCTACCATTGCCTCTGATTGCCTTGGCCTTGGCCAGCAGCGGGTCTGTCTTGTAGCCGTCTGGCATTGGCTCTATCGGACACGGGGAAAGCTCCTAGCAGCTTCTCACAGAAGCCACTCCTGTAGCCCCCCCACTACCAAAACCTTGCACCACAAACTCAATACAATGTGCTTTCACTCTCAGATGAGATGTTTTTCACTTTCAGATGCACAAGATGTAGACTTCTCTGCAATTACTAGTGAAGTAGATTTTTTTTTTGGCATATGTGATTAGTAGGCATCCTGTTTGTATGAGTTAGCCAATCTAGTACAACCCATCTTTTAGCAGTCTTTCCTCATTACAGAAAGGTGAGACGACAGGCAGCAGACCTTTAAAGGGTTTTCCACTATCTACCCGCATCCTGTCTTGCCCCATTCATTTTATGCCTTTTGTGCTTCACTACACTGACTGTTACAGATGCCTCCAATGTTTTCCATCCAAGTATTATACAGAGTGCACTGCTATTATTTTTACTTTTACCTGTAACATGAGAAAGAAATAGAACTCTGTAACTACCTTGAACCTAGACGTTATTTTTTGCTTGGTCTTTTGGATCACAAGAAGCAAGATGACTTAGAGTCAAGACCAGCTACACACTGTTCTGATCTCTGCTACGGACATGCTTGTCCTTGGCAAGACAGAGAGATGTAGAAGTTAAAAAGTAGTTATAAATAGATAAGTCTACAAAACCATATCAGTAATTTGACCTTTAAAAGTACTGGTGAATTTCCCAAGCCACTTCAGGAAGAACTGGTGTTGCATTTGCTGAACATCTATTGTGATAATCTGTTTTTATGTAATGGAGTCTATAGTTAACAGGTAGGCACTTCTGAAGCTAACTGCCCATTTTTAATGTCCATTGAAGTCCTTCTATTAAATCTGCAGTGTAGAGCTATCTGCATTTATATATCTGCAAGCTATTTTATTAATATGCATTGATTAATGCCCATTTGCAACCTACTTGCATTTGTCCATGTGACGTTACTTTATTAATAAGTTGTATAATTTCAAATAATATTAATTTTTTAGTGTTTTTTTCATTTCATCTGATCATATTTATTGCCAAGATGTTTTATCCAAAACAAAAGCAATGCATTACCAGTCATCCCCGCATCCTTAAATATCTTGACCTGGACTTGTATTCTGGTTACTTTTGTCAATGCTATCAAGTCCATTTTACTAGAACTTTCCACACAATCTCGGTCTCACATGTTATGAAAATTCTTCATGGCTTTCAATTTTGTATCCAGTTTTCATGCTTTTCTGTTCTCAGCAGAAGTCTAAAGAGAGTTTTCTCAGTTACATTACCTTTTCTTCTGAGAAAGGTCATATCACAGTTGACCATAGGAAGGCTTTCCATAACATCACTCTGCTAGTTGAAAATCGTAAGTAAAACTTAGGTAGTTTATAGTAACAAATGCAGTGTAAGGAACCGTGGCCTGGAGTTTTCTCTAGTGAATTTATTTGTAGATTTGTAGTAGAAATAGATAGATTTGTAGACTGTAGGGCCAGTTCTTCATGTTTTTTTCTTTTTCCTCTAATAAATTCTTAGTCAAGTCACACAATGACAAACAGACTTTATAGTCAAGCTCTATCGAAATATATTCAGTGATGTACAGGAAAGAGAGATATCTCAGTCATTTAGTTTGCTTCTGTCACACTGACAAACTAATAAGCTGAAATGTATGAGTGTCGTTCTTTTCCCTGTACACAGCCTTGTCAATATTTTCCACTTATTGCTTTCAAATAAGGTTACAAAAGATCAATTGCTCAAACTTTTAATCTCATTAAAAAAAAGTTTAACTCTAGAAACTGTAAAAATAGGACATTTTTATTTTTGAAAAAATGTCTTGAGTAGCTTATTACTGTCTTGATATATGACTACATGTGATGGATACCTTTTTTATCGAACATTCTGTTTTGATCCTTAGGTTGGGAGCACAGTGTTTTTCAGATGCAGAAAAGGTTATCATATTCAGGGATCTACCACCCGTTCTTGTCTTGCTAACTTAACTTGGAGTGGCATACAGTCTGAATGCATTCGTAAGTCTGGTTCCTTATCTAATGAGTTAGAATGTTGTGCAATTTTAAAAGAGTTACAAAGCAATGCATGTGGTAATTCATAGTAAATTATATTCTACAAAAAGGTAAACTTTATTCAAAACAGTATTTTTAAATGTTTTTTTATTTCCTATTCTAAGACCGAAGATGTATTTGGGATATTATTTTGATGTAAGACTTTTCAGTTATTTTTTTTCATGAAGTTCACAAGAATTCTATCAGTTTTACTCAAAAAAGTCTGTCCTCATTAACCCACTGCATTAGCTGCTTTAAATTAATCTAGCTTTTTGTGTGTATGTTGGATTAATAGAGAACAAAAAGTGTCCTAAGTATTCATGGGGCTATTTTGTGTTGGCTATTATTTTATGAACTAGAACTCAGCAAAATTCATAATTTCTGGGCTGTGCATGGGTATGTAAATGATTAGTGTATTTATAGCTCTGTATGGGGTGGAGGACATCAAATAACTATTGTATTAAAATAAACTGATCTAAGGTAAAAGTAATTCACTAGAATGACCTTAGATCCTTATCTTATTTCATATTATCTTTGGGTTGTTATAAATGAACACCATGGAGCACAGGGAAAGAAGCATACTGAGCAACCATATCTGTTATAATCAATGTACTATGACAAAGCCTTCCTATGGAACCTTTATTTCAATTGAAATTTATAATGAATTTATTTAGCACAATAACCACTTTGTAATTTTCAAGGCTTTTTAAAATACCGAGTGGAAGTGATGCTTGAAGCTCTGACAGTACAATAATTCACAGGACCAATCATTGCAGCATGTACATGTGCCTGTGCTTCCCTTCATTTTAACTCTTTTTGCTATCATGATTTAATTTTGGTGTATTGTTTAAAAATATGTGATGGTATCATTTCCATCTTCCCACAATAATATAATTATATGCTCTGAGTGTTACTTTTGCATGTAATAGCTACTTGACATTTCTAAAAGGTGTACAAAGTTTACATAATGAAAGGGAGTAAGTTGGCGTGCATTTATTTCAAATTATGTACTCTAATCCTATGGAAACTGTTTGCCAAGAATTTTTCTAACTTTAAACAACCCTTTGCAGCTCATGCTTGCAGGCAGCCAGAGACACCGGCACACGTAGATGTGAAAGCAATAGATCTTCCTACTTTAGGGTATACTTTGGTGTATACCTGTCAGCCAGGATTTTTTCTTGCTGGTGGATCAGAGCATCGGACATGTAAACCAGATATGAAATGGACAGGAAAATCACCTATTTGTAAAAGTAAGTCATTAGTCAAGTGATATGTTGGGCCCTACTTGGTTGGATTTCTTTTTCACTGACATTTTTATTTTATATAGTAGAATTAATTTTTCCCCTTACTATTTAAAAATGCATATGACACAACAGCTTTTATGTTATGAAAGAAACAGTAAAAAAATCAAAGTGAGCATAGCATCTAGAACTCATGGAGGAAAACATGTGGATATGTGTGTGTAAATGCACTGGCACACATATATAAGTTTACCCCTAACAAAAGCAAACAAGACCTAAACAATATAAAGTATTACTTTTAACTGTATTTATGTCACAGTTTTAAAGTGTATTTCAATTTATACAGTGTTTAATGTATGATTTTCTATTAGGAACAAAAAAAGTTATTTCATAGTTTGCCATTTAGATTCATTCAGGTATGCTTTTTGTCTAAGAAAATCTAAAATAAAAATGAATGATAAAAACTAAATACATCTTTGCACCAGATTCCACTTTTATTTACATCCATGTAAAATTCATATAGTTTTGCTAGAGTAGCTCTAAGTATATCTTTTATGAGGCCTAAATTTGTTCTTCATATGCGAATAAACATGGCTATAAATTCCCAATTCAAAAAAATAAAACAAAGCTATATTTATAATGTGAGTAAAGGAAAAATAATCAGATCCCATGGGAAAGATGTTTGCAAGATAATTTTTGATTCTAATATGTCAAAGAATGCTAAATAAATTTGATGTTTGAACAATATTTGATTTTTCATTAACATATAGGTAGACTACTTTGTTTCAACATTGTCAAGACACATGATCGACACATAAAAATTTATCTTCTCATTCTAGTTCCCTAAAGGGTGATTCTTCATGGGTACTATATAAGTAGTAATTTAAGATAATCAATCTTATATGTTTTTTGTTAATTTTCTTTTTTTTTAAATTAAAGTACAGAAAAGGTTTTGATAAGCAAGGATTCTTTTTTTAATTGGCTTACAGTCATTAGGTATAATTCTCCAGGCTTTCTGTGCTTTCTTATCACTTGATCAATCTAACCAGTGAATTTCTGCTCCTAAAGAAAAAAAACATGCAAGACCAAAACTTCCTACAGGACATTAGCCTTTTTAAAGTGGCTAATGATATGAGGCCAGAACTTCATCTGGGGTCAATGGACATAACTCTGCTGAGTGTACCAGAAACATAGCAAATGACACCAGTTGTGATCCTTTCCCATGATATCTGATCCTGTCATTTTAATCCAGCTATCTCGCTTTTGCTGGTTTGTGTCATAAATGTGTCAATCCCTCTTAACACAATTTTTGCTATATTTAATATCCTATTATTCATAATTAGACATAGTATCTGTCCCCTCTATAAGGCTCTCTTTTATAGCACTGGGACTGATATAAAAATTTTAGGCGTAAATATATGAAATACTTGGCTAGCCAGACAACTTACCACAGTAAAAATGTTGTTTACCTAAATTATTTTCTGATAGTTTTGTGTAAGTGTATAGGTTTTAACATGTAAAGTATTCAAGACCAGTTATTTCTGTTTTAAATATGGCTCTATTGGATAAGTGATGATTGCATCCGTCAGGCATTGTTTTAACATTCTATTAAAAAAAACCAAGCAACAAATATGTTCATGAAAATGATAATTTGTCTTTTTACTTGTAGGTAAAGGAGTGAGAGAAGTTAATGAAACAATAACTAAAACTCCAGGTTTGTATACAAGAAGAGTTTTAGATCTAAATAAATTAAGTTTATTTACACCCTAGATTGTTATGGATGATAAAACTATTTCCAATATTTAACTTAAGTATTTATTACTCATTTCCAAGGAATAGAAATGTTGAGCTCTTTCTTAATAGCTATAACTAGTGCCATGTAAAACCTATTCTATGAAATTCTTTCCCAAACAACATTTTTTTAATTTCTACTGTACCAGTTTTGTGAATTGCACAAAAAACCCTGTCAAGCCCTGTCAAGCCAAAACGATAAAGCATATATACACAAAACCCAGATTTAAAGTAGTTTTATATCAGAGAGATTGCTATAATGGAGAGCCTTATAATGAGCGTAGACTATAATTGCAGGGATTGGGTTCAGTCAAAGTTCTGCCCTTTACATTGCAAGTGTTGTAAGAAACCAAAAAAATCAAAACAACAAACCCAAAACCAGTTTTGGACATTTTGATGGCCTCCAGTTCATGGAAACTCTCAAGATACTCTAAGATAGAGTTTCCCAAACTGTGTTGACCACCAGCAGCAGGCAAACATTACTGCTGCTTTTCTGTGCCTCCTCATGAACATGGGTGCAGTTAACCTTTTCCTCCTGTCAGCGACAAAATAGACAAATGCATCTGAGGAATCCTTGATGTAGGTCTTTTCAGTTTCAATCATTTTCAGAAAATAAAAGACCTTTTTTTTTTTTTAACTGACTTATTTAACAATGAGCAGAGTTCTCACCAAATAAATGAGCTTGCAACTCTGTATTCTGAATTTTAGCAACTGCAGGGAAAATGAGATTAATGGTTCACACTCATGGCAGTTCACAGAGGACTCTGTAGAGTAGATGGGATAAAAAATTATTTCTGCTAATAATTAACCTTCCTGGTGAGTTTATTACTGAGAGTGTCAGGTGAAACCGTAAATGAGTTCTTCTCAAAAGCATTACTTCTACAGACTCACAATAAACCAGGATATAATATGCGTTCGTTATAATTAATATACAGCCTTCATTTATTGGAGGATTCACATCACCGAACACCTAAGGTATACATTAATCTGCTACCACACAGGTTTTGAAGTTTCAATGCCAAATTAAAATACAGACCAAGTCTCCAAATACATTCAGTATGCAGAGCATCAGTATCAAGTCATACCACATCATGTCCCTTATAACTAGTTCTGATAAGTAAGTACTATTTGGAAGGCATTTTTTTAAAAAAATGACATGTCATGATTCAAAATGCTAATATGTTAAGAAGAGAACAAAAACTGTGTAACGAATGACAGTAAATAACAAGGAAAAGTTTTAAGCTGTTTTTGAAAATCAAGTCTTAACTATTATTATGTCTTTTTAAATTGTGAATTCTCTTTAGTATAGAACACTGTGTACTTTGGCACATTTGCTTTACCTTGTTATCTTGGCTTTTCGTAGAATTCCATTTGCTGCTATCTGTATTTTAAATGGGGTGAAGCTAATATTGCTAAACTAGAGTTTTTGTAACAGAATAGATTCATGTTCTGATTTCCTGCCTTTGAATATCTGAATACAAATTATGTTTATTATTGTTTATTAAATTGCTTTTTTTTCCCCAGAGTTAATGTTTACATAAGCAATAGTAACTATCAGTTTTACAGTGCTGTAAATTGTAATTTAATTGCAACTGAAGAATTCTCACAATACCCATGTGAAGTTTAAGAAATACTCTGGTTCCCATGATTCTCACTGCTTTGTACAGTCTTTGCAAAAATAGTTCGGAAGCTGTTTTAATGAGTAACCATGGACTTCCCCATTTGTCACATTCTGAGGAGAATCCACAGTTGGTGCAGTATTAATATAATAATACCCAGTTCATTTTTCTCATTCTGCAGTTTTCCACAGTGAGTGGGAAAGGCAGGGACATTGCAAGAGCTCGGCAGAATTGGTCAGAGCCACTCCGATTCCTCAGCAGGACCCATGGGACTGCAGCACTTGCATTTTAACATTTTACAAAAATATGACTGAGGAAGCAAAAAAAAGCTATTTTCTTCCCCTACTGATTCTGTCCATCTGCAGCAAGTGCAAACTCTCTAAATACTGAGTCAACGGTACTATTTGGCAAAGATTAACAGCTATTATTGACAGGGTGGTTAGAGAAACTAGATACCGAAGATGTTGAATGTGACAAAAGAAGTATTACGTCTGCTCCTTTATAAAAGTCTTACATAGTACTTGCCAGGTTCATACCAGTAATAGTAGATGATCACCTTCATGAGAATAACTTCAGGCACACAATTTTAATTAAAAGCAAAGACAAATAAAAATAATTTTAACATATTTTTAAAATGCCAGGTTTCAAATGCACTGTATGTCACTATTGTAGCAAAGCAATGAGAAACATCTAGGAAAAAGAGTCTGAAAGACCCTTTAAAGAATTCATATATTTGCAGAAAATATATGAATTCTAAGAACTGTGAGATACCAATTGAAATTTACTTGTGGCTTTTGCACAATTTGAAGGCAAAAGACACTGAAGAAGTTATTATCCTTCCTCTTTATGAAATGCATAGTAGGAAGTGTGATAATATGATTAAGAGACAGTCAACAGCTAATCAGTCATCAGATTTTCAGGTGTACTGCCTGTCAGTATTTTCTGTTGGAAATACATGGTATTATTGACATGGGTTTCTTTTTCACAGAATCACGGAATCTTTGCAATCATCGATTAGGTGGAGGAGGAAGTATCCATGGAATTTATTCAAAATAGATACACGGGATACCTACACTGATAAATTTCCTTAAATATTGACAGCTGCCTCTACAAGTGCTCAGAATTTGATAAAATGCAAAAAAAAATCCAATAATTTATATTAAGAGTTCACTTAGAAGAGTGTGAAACACTCTTCTAATATCAGTCTTTAGCTATTTAGCAAGTATCATTTGTAGTGATCATGGCTAGTAAGGGTAAATTTTAATTGTTGCTAGGGCTGCCGTGTTGTCAAGATATCATGTGATTGGTTAAACCGTTCTTTTTACAAAGTTTTATTTTGGTTTTTAACGCTTTACTTCTCAAATTGTAATGCTAGAAAAATCTTAGAACTAAGTGGAAAAATGTCTATTTTCACTTGCCAGAAGCTGCCAGGAAACACTGGGTGCTGCCTGGCCAGGAGGGGTTTGGTATCTTTTGGCCAACTTAACAATTTAACTTAACCATCCTGTTTGAAGGAAGTCCTCCCTGGAGTTTATAACAGCAAAGTATATGGGAGAAATATTGCAATGTGTAGGGGAGAAATGGATGTTCAAGACATGTAGTACCCCGTAAATGTATCTGACATAAAATGAACATATTTTCTGCTAAGAATTTTTTTCTCACCTGTGTTTCTTTTTTAATTAATGTTGATGTTGCAAATACTATTGAATAAGAGAGACTTTTTCTACTCTGTTGGTGATTTAGCTAGATATTTAAAATACAACATTTAATGACCTGTAAATAATTTATTTTTTCTGTATAGAGGAAAAATACTAATAATATCAAATAAATGACCCAAATACATATACTTCTTCCTATAATTCATGCTTCATTTAATAGGGTTTTTACTTCAGATTATTCAAACTGCAGTTTCTGAGAAACAGACCCTTATTTTAAACCAAAAAAGTTGCCTGCTCTGGCAACTTCACTGTTCACAGGTGCAGTAATATTGTATGGAGAAAAGACGTGGAGTCTAAAAATGACTAAAAAACTTGTGCTAAACTGTATATGGAAATCAGTGATTTCAGTTGAAAATCACACACAGTGCTGCTTTAATAGATTCATGAAACAAAAGGGTTGGCCTAAGACAGTGTCTCCTTCCAGGAATCCCTGACTTCAGAATATTATTCTTTATTTCTTCATAGCTTAAAGCTACAAGGCTTTAGGGGAAGAGTCCATTATTTCTCATAGTCTTGAGGACATTTACTGAAGCACATAAGCTATGAAGTGTGAGGTTATTTAAGAACGTATATTGTAATGGACAGGTGTAGTATATTATGGGCAATTGTGTGGAAAGGTCGTTAGTTATATTGTCTTTACTTTTGTAAAATTTTTACTATGATACCTCTTTGGAATAGTGGATTGATGCTGTAACAGAAAAAATGAAGAGTGTAAGTATGGCTAGAAAGATTGATACTTCGCTGTAGTTTACCTGTTTCTTTGTTTCTTTTCTGCCCACTTCTATTTAGTTCCCTCAGACGTGTTTTTTATAAATTCACTCTGGAAAGGATTTTATGAATATTTAGGAAAAAGACAGCCTGCTACTCTGACTGTTGATTGGTTCAATACTACAAGCAGCAAAGTGAATGCCACATTCATTGAGGCGTCCAACATCCAACTCAAACTATCAGGTAGGTTCAGAATTTGGTGTTTAAAAAGCTGTTCTTTTAATTTTTTCATTTGTTCAGTTTTGTTATATTTTCTACCAAACACAAAAAGCAACAAAAAGTTTGGTTTTCACTAAAAATCTTTTTCTGCTTATTTGGCAAAAGGAAAGATCCTAATGTAATGGTCTCCAGAGATTTCAGTCAATTTATATGCGGTCACCCATCTATCTTTCCCTTTACATTTCAAATAGATATTGAGGTAGGGTTTTTTAATCTTGGACTGTTGGACAATATCAATGTGTTGAACTCACAGGTAATACTGAAGTGGCAGACAAAGTGCATATAGGCATTACAAGAACTGTACCATTGAAAAGCTCCATAATTCAATAGTGATTAATATCTGCTTTAAAACAGTATGGTTTTGATAATGGTATAACATAAAATAGGCACAGATAATTAAATAACTTAGTAAACTATGCATATTTTTTAATGAACATTGTGTAGAACTTTCTGCAGATCTGACTGTGAAGTTCTGATTTAGCCTCTGATCACAGTTATAGTTGAAAAGAGCATTACCAGCTTTTAAGGTCAAGAGTTCAGAGAGAATTTCAGTACAGTAAATTTTCTTTCACTGCACTATTGATATTTACTATAACAATATACTGTTGTGATGTGAGTAAATCCAATTTTTCCCAGTTCAAGGAAATTTCAGGCAAGGAATTCTATCTGTATTTAAAATTATTGAAATACTGTATGAAAAGACAAATATTCTTTCCTATTTATGTGTAAAATGAAACAGTACAAAACCATTTTTGCATCCTGTTATCAAATACAATGTGGGCAAAAGATCAGTAAAATGAGATCCTGTTATTGGAGCACTTTAAATTTTGTTTTTCCCAGGTTATAAAATGCTGTTATTATGGAACGTTTTCCACAAAATATTATAGTCCTAAAGTGATACACTTAGCTTTGAAAGGATATTTGAACAAACTAGTTGAAAAATTGTTTTAAAGGCATGTGTTACCTCCTTTATATTAATAGGTGTTTATAAGAAAGAAGAAGCCCATTTGCTCTTGAAAGTTTTTCAGATTAAAGGACCTAGTGACATTTTTGTAAGCAAGTTTGAAAACGACAACTGGGCGCTTGATGGTTATGTAAGTAATCGGACCCCTATGGATAAAGCTTGCTGAGTTTAAACTTTGAAGTCATTTGTGACTTCCTACATAACTCTATCCAACTTTTTGTATTACAAATATGGAATACAGCACTCCAGATGTCAGTGTAGAGAGCACATTATATTTCTTTTCAAAAATATGTATACAGACTTCTATCTACCACACTCCCGTTAGAATTTTTAGTTTACTAAGGGGAAGGTGGAGTGAATCAGCATATTTTGGCCATGTTTTCACCTTGTTTTCCTAGATAAGAGTGGGAATTTTACCTTTAGAAATATTTTCCTATTTTTTTGTTGTTTGGTAAATAGTTCATTGCAATAAAATTGCATTTAATCTTGAAGCAAAAGAGAGTTATTTTCTCTTTGTAGTTCTCCTTTGTGCCTCATGATGCTTTCTATGAAAAATAATTTAAAATATGGGAATTCAGTGGACTTCTATATCCATATACTAATTCAATTATGTGTATGCCAGTTGAAGAATATTAAAACCCAGGAATATACATCAGATAGTTAAAGTCATTCCAGATGTTATTTTGAAACTTTGTTTAATACTGTTGCAAACTTAAAATGATAAATATTGTATAAGCATAAAGAATTCACTAATATTTTAAAGGATAAAAGGGAAAATTTGGGCTCCATATATCTACTCTAAGTCAGAAAATCAAATGGCTAAACATTATTATTTATTGTTTTCAGAAATCTTTTTTTCTGTTTCAACATATTCTAGGTATCATCAGGGCTTGAAAGAGGTGTTTTTACCTATCAAGGTGATATACATGGAAAAGACTTTGGAAAATTTATGCTCCAAAGACAAGGTAAATGCATTCATAGAGCTTTAATATGTTTAATCTTTTTGGGTCTTGCAAGAGTGAATTCAACAAATGACTTGGCTATCTAGCTGAAGTAGGCATGTTTTTTTCATGCCATTAATAATATAAAAAATATAATGTAACACATATTTGAAATATACAGTTCAAATCACAATTTAACTCTGCTTAACATGTTATTATCTCATGTTTTCTTTTATAGCTACCTAATAAGATGACCACAGGATGGTCTTAAAGAGAATGCCATTGCAACTGCTTGCTTTTCTGTGAATGTCTTTTTGAAAGTAACAGGGGTATAATGCAACGCAAAGATATTTTCTACTCAAATTTATAAATTGCAGGAAATTAAAAGGACAGAACCAACACTGATTTTAATAGTGTCCTTTGGAGAGTGCTTGCTGCCGATGGATGTTTCATGTATATGTATTTAGATAGAATTCTGTTTCGCTGCCAAAAATATAAAATGAGTGACTGAGGTACATATTACAGCTGTGGACCCAAGTGCTCCAGCAGCTGGTGAAAAACTAGTTATTTTATTCATAAAATAATTTTGTCATAAAAACTAATAAAACATTTACTCATGAAATATTTATTCATAAAATAGTTTTGGCAAATACCAAGTGTAGACATCTGCATTTCCTGATCCTGGAACTACTGCAGAGTGGTCAAAGCACAGTATATAGGCAGCAAACCATGGGCAAGGAGGAGGAGACAGCCTAGCCAATATATCTACACCAGATTGTATCTACATTTTATAAATTGCCTTGATTCTGTAAACCTCATTGGTGCTTTACCCAGTGCCCTTTAAAGTTCTCACGAGTCTCCATTGTACTTCTTTGCTCTGTTAACTGCTGTAATAGCAGTTATCCTATGGATTTTCTTGTCCTGGTCAGTTCTCAGATTGCTATGTATGTTTAGTCACAAGGGGCAGAAACCTTACTCTTCAGTCGTGGCCTAAGAACTGCCAATTACTGAAGACAAATATAATTTCTGTCTTCAGAGTAAATTCTTGTGTGGGACAGATTGTTTGCCTATACTTTCGTGTAGCCGTTATCACTGTAGTATCTAAGCTGCTCGTTCTGATTTTAACAAGCACATGGTAAAAGTGGAGCATCAAGATTTGTTCAAACATCTGTCTTGTTTAGCAGCCTTTGATATCTCAAAACAGTGAGAGTATGGTTCGTTAGTTTTGTTTGGAGGGGGTGGTGTTTCTGTGTTGGTTTTTTTTTCCTTAAGACAAGCCAAAAAAGATATCCATGGTTTGCCAGCTACCCAATAAGAGTTTTGATTCATGTGTTTTAGCAGTGAAATGAGTAACTCATGGGGGTAAATGAAGAACGAGCAGAATGACGATTCAACAGTTACAGCATTCTCCAGTGGGTGTATACTACGGTAGTGGAAAACATTGTCCGCATCACCGTTCAGAGTTGCAATATGAGAGCTCAGTTTGTATATTCCCAAGGCTAGTAAGGATCCACAGTGTCTAAGTTACAGTTGCATTCTTAGGCTGAGGGCCTCTCATCTTCAGCAAAGAACTTGCTACAAATGCAGATACTGTCTCTATTAGAAGATTTCTTTATGTGATTCCTAAATAGGCACTGATTTTCTATACGTTGCTTGTTCTCTATCGAAGAACCAACAGCTAAAAGGAAACAGCAAATTTCCAGGCAACACAGGTCATAATAATTGTCCATACCCTCTCATATTCAAGGATAACTTGCTTTGTTTTTAAAAGCTATTCTGTTCCTGAATATTTTGCTGAGGTAATGATCTCATGTGTCCTCCAGCTGAAGACTTAACATATTTCTGTTTCTGCAGGAAGTTAAGTTATTTGCTGCCTTTACACTAAGCCAGAAGTATGCATAAACTACGTATGCACTGGTGCATACATAATGTAATACGAAATTCTTCACCTGCAAGCATACTTCAAAAACAGCATTTACTGAGAAATGCTTGGTTAACTGTGGAAGACCAACCTATCTGATGAAGAATTCCCTATCACACAGTACTACAGAAAGACCAGGCTCGGTGGATACGCCTAGTCTTGGAACTTAATAACAAGAAAACAGAAAGAACTTTTGTTTCTAAGTACCATTTATCCTCTTTCATAAGTTTTCTTGTATTCTTATAGAATAATCCATAGAGCAAAAAGATCTCTGTTATCAGTCTGACAAAAGACTTAGAATTGTATCTGAGCCTGTTTAAGGGGTCCAGGTTGTGACAACAAATTATTTAACCTATTTTACCAAGTAAACAGTCATTGCTGGGGGCTTTTTGCTTGTTTTGTTATGTTTTAATAACTTCATCTCTAAAGGCTGCAAGTCTGTGGCTACGTTCAGTTTCTGTAATTTCTGAGTACCTATGCCTCACCACTACAGTTCTAGAACATGTTTATTCTACAATCTTGGCCTTGTTCATTCCAATCTGGACTGTACTTTAAAATTGTATGAAAAAGTGGCTTTGTAAGAAGAGAAACTTGCTTCACCAAATGATTCTTTTCCTGTATTTATTTCCGCTGCATAAATACAATGACCCACTTCTCTCTCCTTTTTTTTCTTCAAAATACTTTTTTAGTTTATCCAGACTGAGATAACAAATATTGTCAAGAAATATGAAATATGAATAATTAATTTGCATCTGTGATATATTTGATCAATGCCTGTGAAATAGATGTTCATGTCTTGAAATTGATCAACTCTTAAAAGCGTTGAACATCATGAGATGTGAAATTAAAATTTCACTCTATAAAGGTGTTATCCTTCCTCTCCAGATCTTTTAGCACAGCTTTCCTCATTCACAAAGAAACTCTACATCTAAAGAGGATACTCACAGCTTCAGAGTACAAAATGATTGTGCATTAGCTAATGCACAAATAGATAGCTAGAACTAATGAGCTATGAGACTATATGTTAATATACTCCTCATACGCCATGAGGTACCTAAAGAGTCCTTGCTATCCAACAGTTATCAGTCAGGTCCAGTCTCTGTTGCCCCTTGGAAGCTGCTGACTTGCTTTCTATGTTGGTATTTATTCTCTGAAATCCTTGAGCTCCTAACCGTCCTTGTCTCAGAAATTACTCTTCTACCTGTAATTCTACTTTTCTTACCTTGCATGTCTTTCACTGTCACATTTTCTTCCACTTCAACAGCAGTTCTCTTAGTAAAACAAAGCCATGCTGTACTAATACCAGACAGTCGAAACTCCTGGCCTAGGAGTTACAGGGGAAATGCATTTGAAAGCTCCAAACAATGATAAGGAAATGCTCTTAATGAATGTATTCTTTCAAAGAGTATTATTTTCTAGTACGTATAAAGGACAAAACTCAGTAACCATCTAAAGGGTAGAAGTACACAGAATCACAGAATGGTAGGGATTAGAAGAGATCATCTTCAGAGATCAACCCCCTGCCAAAGCAGGCTCACCTAGAGCAGATTGCACAGGAATGCATCCAGGCGGGTTTTGAATGTCTCCAGAGAAGCTTCACAATAATGATTTCACTGCTGCTGTTTTTAGGAGGCTAAAGAAACCCCTGATATTCTGCAAAATCTTACTGAATATCCCTCTATTAAATAACATGTTTCCCAGTGACAAAGTATAGCTTTTTTAATGAAAAGAAAAAGAAACTACCTTTGCACTTTTTTTTTTTTTTTTTTTTTTTTTTTTGTCTATTAGCATGCAGTTATTTCCACTTTTCTTTTTTCAGATGTGGAAGCAATCAGTACCTAAATTAGAGCAGTACAATAGGCTTTCCCATTTCTCATCATCATAACGCTGTCAGAAGAAATACAAAGTTCACATCAGGATATGCGTAATCACAAACAACTCTGAAAATGGTTGTAATAAATAGATCCAACTGTGTTTAAGTTAAATTGAGTCTCATACATGAAGAAAACTCAAATTATCCAGAATTGCAGCAACGATTCTCTTCCGTAATGAAAAGCACACCCAATGCACAGTCACAACCTGGTCAGCACTTCTCCAATGACAATTAAAGGTTGTAAACTTCAGTTAAAAATTTCAAGCTTGGTTACCCTAACGTGATACTTTAAAAACTTTAGAGATATAGAATATTGAATTATCTACAATAGGAACTTTGAGTACTAAATATTGAATGTGGGTCAGTTATCAGAGATAACTTAAAAATAAATTATCTAAATGTAAGTTTGTGTCTACTTTTAAATGTTGAGTTACACAAAAACATTTGTATTTAAATTTTCAAAAAATTTCATACCAAAATTTCATACCAAGAATTGCTTATTATGAATTTCAAACTATTTTTTTCTTTTAGATGAATTCTGATTACATATTTTATAATTTTTCTGCTCCTTATACATTAAAATGTGTCTATCATATGTGCCGTGATAATAGTTTTGAGATATAAATTAAGAATTCATTGATCGTACATATTTCTCCTTGTTTCGGTACTTGGTTAGGATTTTAAGTAAGAGTTAGAATATTAATTCCAGGTTTTTGCTGATATAAGCTGACTACAATTAATTTGTTCATTACCATATTTTTTATTAATTACTCCAAATAATTGGAAAAACAGCTGGGGATTGTGATAGTAAAAGATGGAGACAGTGATAACTGCATGCAATTTTTTAAACTTCTGTCACTCCTCCTAACCGATAAAAAATTCAAAAGGAACATTTAATTTAACATTTCTTAAACTTTTCATAACGGTGGTAACTACTCGATTCTGTCTTTAATTTAGATTAGTTGAGGAATGTCCAGTACATATGCAATATAATACAAATACATAAAATTATGCCAACAGACCTTCCACACCCTGAGTGTTGGGACAAATATTGGATTACTGAAGTCCAAAAAATTTTATAATACACTAATTCTACTTTAAAACAGTTCAATGCTAATTCAAATGCTCCGCATTTGTGTGATAAAAGCTCATAACATGATCCCAACTACCACAGTAGCAGTTCTATTAATTTGAAAAGGTAAGCCCTCACCGGTTTTTCAGAGAAATATACAGGACTCTGAAATGTGACAGAAGATGAAGGCATTGAAAAACATTGAAGTACAGTATTTTGTCACGTTTAGTGATCAAATCTGGCAATTCTGAAATTCCTGGGGGGGTTGGGGGGCTGTCTTCATTTTAAAGAGAACTTAACTACTTCCTAGAATTTAAGACATTTTGTAAAATGAATTGCAGAAAACGTATTATGATCTTAGCAATTGAAACAGGTAAGTTTTAAAAATATCTAACAGAACAAAAACATACCTTGTTCTTCTTTTGCATTGACCTTGAACTGCAAGAAATCATAGGAGAAATGTTTGGTTTTGTCTCAGTTTTGCAACTTAATTAGATATTTTAGTAGACTGCTGAAAGCAGCACAATGGCTGTGTCTCTGCTCTTTAAGTGGTCTCTGCCAGTGTCCTAAAAAGACTGATTGATGCTGTTGCCATCAATGAGGAAGTCGTGGTGTTTGAGACAGTGTGTACTGGTGGGTTGGAGCATTTCTGAGTGGTAAACACCAGTGTCTCCTATTAAATTTTCTATATTTTTCACTATAAAATTGTTTTTCATCCTTCACAATTTGTATTGTCAAGCTGGACAATTATTAAGCAATTTAATAATATTTCTCTTTATACTGATGAAAAAATGTGTTCTGCAAAATGCCTTACGGTCTGGGTTATCTGCTTGTCCACAACAGGAACCCAGCGAGGCCATGCCTTTGCATTCCCTGCACCTCAGTTTTATTCCAGTCCAAATGTAGCTGCCACAGGCTCTAAAAACATGCTCATGTTTCACCCCTAAAAGCAGGCTGTAAAGCAGCCAAGACATGCAGGCAGGTGCACAGACCTGGGAGTTGAGCAGAACCATTGTGGTTTATTGCAGTTACCTCAGTTCTCTGTTCCTTTTTCATGTCTGATGTGGTCTCACGTTGCTTGTTGTTTCTCAGCTGAATGTTAAGGCTGCAAGCATAGAATATTTTTTGCAGTACTAATAATTTTTTTCGTAGAATGTATATGGCTTAAATTTATTAAATTAGTGACTCATGAGAGGTGTAGTTCATAACTATTTTACTTGCTGACTACTGTTTTCAGATCATTTTGATAGTTATTGATACATTATTAAGTGGTTTAAACATTTATAATGCATGCTATTTTATTCATGTTTTTAAATATGATTATTTTATCAAGACACCATTTTCTTGTATTCTTCAATAAAAAGAGAACTGTGAGATAGAAAACCTGGGAATTTTATTTCTCCCCTTTTTGTTTCATTTCAGGTCCTTTAAGTGCAGACACAGACCTTTCAAATCACTATTATGGTACAAACAGCAGTTCTGTTGCAGCTGCCATCCTGGTACCATTCTTTGCTCTAATATTATCAGGGTTTGCATTTTACCTCTACAAACACAGGTATTGTAAATGTTATTTATTCCATAACTTAATAAGCTTTTTGTTTTAATTTTGATAGGTAAGTGTAACTAGACAGCAGAATACTAAAGCTTGCAAGAATATCTTTTCTCCAGAAAGACAAATATTTCTAAGTATTCCCATGAAGGGGTTCAGTGCAGGGCAGTTCTTAATGCTGAACAATTAGAAAAATGAGTCATTGTGTTAAGGAGCAAAGATCTATCAACCTTCTTGGTTCGTTAGGTTGAATCAGATTGAAATCTCAGGTCACATGTTTTATTCTTTCATTTTAATGCTTTATTAAGTTGAATGTATGCCGCTTCTTTCAAAATGCTTATGAGTATTAATTATGCAAGCTGAAAAATCCATAAATCCCATGAGGGAACAGCCCATAATGAGACTACTTACAGTACATGCTGAATAAGCTAGTGGATGCTACTAGAATTGGCATCACTTCAGCTCATATAAAACTTTTATATGTCATTAGATAATATAATAAATCCAACCAGGTTGTCTGAATTTGGTTTAAAAGCTGATATCTATGTATCTATTGAACATTTATTCATTCTGAGTGCTATTTGCTAGAGCTTTCTGGAACAATTCTTATTTTTTTGTATTGAGGTACAATACTCTCTGACCTGCAAAATGGTGTTTAACAAAAATGCTGATTTTTAATAACACGCTCTTAAAACTTTTGTTCTGTAATCATGATACCAAGAGTATTTCATGATTATAAGAAATCACATGGACAAACTGAAGTCCACCATTGCCCTGTGATAGACTGGACTGTCTACCTATCTCAGCGTTAGATGATTTAGGAAAAAGAAATTGCAGTGGGGCTTGAACTTGTGAACTCCAGTTAAAATGATACATGTCCTGAAATGTAATATAGCCTTTTGTTGAAAAAACTGCTCAGGAAGAGCTGTGAACTCAGAACATGGTATTGTAAGATGCCTTTTTGATGCCTACAGATTGGCATTCTCAGGTAGCTCCTGTTCTGCAGTGGGGGAAACCTAAACAGCAGGCATTCAGATGGGTTGAAGAGACAGAACGTAAAGGGAGCATTGCTGTTACTTTGCTCTTAGAAATAGGAAGCAAATAGGGGTACGTAGGGGTTTATTCTATGAAGTTTGTTGTGTCCTAAACGAGCAGTGGAGATTGTGTTTTCTATTTAGAAGAGATATAAATGTATTTAAGAGAGATAAAACTTAAGCTTAACCCAAAACTTAAGAGAGATAAACAAAAAAAGCAGCATTGAAGTTCTGCCTACCTTAATCTAATTTAAATGCATTAGATACTTGAAAAAGGAGATGTTACTCCTAACAATCTTTCAAAGAATATTCTCCCTTTTGTATGATTCAAACAATTTCTTCCATTAAACCACAATTTTTAGAGGGGTTATCAGTGTCATATTGTAAACAGAAAATTAATAAATTGATTACTGATGTAAAGTAACTTTAGGTCACCTTTATTCTCTTTAAAACAAAGGATGTTCCAAAGGAAAGATGACAGAATATGTGACTTTTGAAGGTACTTTCTTGAAACTACCTTAATGACCAGAACAACAACATGAAATTTTCACAATGATGTGGTAGTATTCATGCCCCTAGATGCTCTCTGTATCAGAGAATTTGAAGGCCTTCTTAGGGGATGATTTTATGGATGTTTCTGCTGTGCCTATGTCAGATTAATACCACCTAATTGGAACCAGCATTGTTAAACCTTTTTTACACAGTTTCTGTAACTTTTATCTGACAGACGGGGATTGCTTCCGGAATGAAGACAGCATCTCTGTCTTTACGATGAAAATTGAAGTATATTTAATTACTTACACTTAGGAAAGCTCCTAGTTAAGATTTCTAAGCATATTTTGTTACTTATAAAATGAAAATATGCAGAAAAGGACATATTTATGAGTAAAAGAATTATTTGTAGATTGTTAGTTTCCATTACTGACATCTTTCCAGTAATAATTTAATAAGTAATAATGCTATCCAAACCAGTATCATTTTCTAAAAAAGATATTTTTTTTCAAGAACCCTTTTCTGAAGTTTTATCACGAGATTCTTTTCTAAATTGTTTTATGTTTATTAAGCACCAAGCATCTACATTTTGCACTTTGCTGACTTATTGACTGTTTGTTGACTTGCCCTATTTGAATTACATGTATAAAATTATATATTGAATGTCCTTTATGTATTTGTTTAGGTACTTTTAGATGCTAAAAGATCTAAGGTGAAAGTAGTAAAATATAATATACTAGGATATCATTTTACTGGATATATCAGAAAGTCTGCACAATCCTATTTTATTTTTCATTTAATTATTGGCTTAATATGTTCTAGCAGAACTTTGCATAAAAATGTGAACATCCTGGAATTTTTGATATGTTCTTTATGGTGGTAAAACACTACCCAAAATAGAAGAGTGTTTACTGAAAAATAATTCTTTCTACCCTTTGATATTCAAATGTCAAAATTTATGTGAATATTAGTTAGGATTCAATCCTATGTTTGGACATATAAAATCTCTTTCAAGGTATTTAGTAGTGTTTGTTGCTGGAAGTATTTATGGAGGTAAGCAGGCATGCTGTGGCAGATCTATCTGGAATAACTGAAATTACTGACCCTTTATCTGAAGGTTACTAGCCCTGGCAGTGGGATATATTCTGGACACTTGCTACGTCAGTGCAAGAGTTGCCTGATTGAAGCTGTGCTGGCTGACTTTGCACTGACTTAGATTTAGTAGTACCCAGAAGACTTGTTACAGCACTTCACTGGTGCAACACTAACTTCCTGCTCTGGAATGGTAATAAACAGCTGATAGCAGCAAATTACTAAACCGTTCTGTCTACCTCTGCTTGAAAATATCTAAGTCAATGGAATCTGTCGGTGTTTATCTCATCTAAAACCCAAGATGCTATTGAAAGGATGGATTAGGATCCACTCACTCTGATCTTTCTATGTGCACCTAGTCATCTACTCCATTCAAGTCTTTTAAACTGATAATTTTTGTCAGTCTTCATCAGTCTTCATGATCCAGTTGCCTTCCTAGGTATACTGTAAAAGTGTAGGTAAAAGCCCAAATCTGCAGGGAAGTCAATTGGAATATGCTTGATGGGGTTCAAAATTAAATTAATCATATTAAAGATGCTAGTGTAGTTTTGACATTAATANAAATTGGTAAGGTGTTAATTTAGTAAAACTGGAGTAAGTGTTTCCACTCTGTATAAGGATTCTTTTATGGTCAGACTAGCAATCTAAAACTGAAAATGTTATCAGAATATACCATAATTTTTATTACTGACAGAAAATATTATAAATGTTGTCAGTTCCAACTTTACTTTTGTTTCTACTTTTATTGTATGTTGCTTTACTTTAGGCTGCCAGTTTTGGCAGTAACAACAAGCTATGAAGTTGTCATTTTTTTGATAATTTTATAGTGGAAAATGCATACCTATATTTTGCCTACATTGTCTCTGTGCTTTGTAGCATCAGTTTGCCCATTAGGAATTCGAGTTCTTCTCTTTATGCAATGAAAAACAACTTCAGACAGATTTCTCTTACTTTTTATGTTCTTCAACATCCTGTATGAGCTCCTTTTATGACTTTTAGACTGAGTCGTGCAACTTGTTTAGACAGGATGGAAGCATTATAGATAAAGGTTACATTAATTGTAAAATGTTTATTTTTAAGGGTTACTAATTATTTCCTGTCTTTTTTTTCTCCCAGAACAAGACCAAAAGTACAATACAATGGGTATGCTGGACATGAAAACAGTAATGGACAGGCTTCATTTGAAAATCCCATGTATGACACAAACTTAAAACCCACAGAAGCAAAGGCTGTGAGGTTTGATACGACTCTGAACACAGTTTGTACAGTGGTATAGCCTTCAGTGCCCAATATGACTGATTCATAGCCATACCTCTGATGGACAAGCAGTAATTCCTTTGGTGCCATATACCAGTTTCCCTTCTTCTCTTGGCTTTGCTGCTGTAATCTTTAACATCTTCTGTCAGCCTACATGCAGCTAAATTTTCTGGTAAAAACATGTCAGTCTTCTGGGGATCAGACAAAGAATATTTTTTCATCTAAAGTTGGATCAAAATGCCTGGCTGCATCTGCTTGAAATCAAGGCACACTTTAAGGAAGACTGCCGAGTCATGCCAATTTTTCATATTTAATGCCTCAGACTTTCATATTTGTATGTGGCTGGATGCCTTTCAATGCATTCTTCTGGGCACTTGGATAAATCCTTTGAGTACTGTAACAAATGATAGCACCACATATTATCCCCGGGAGTATTCTGAAGAAATAAAGCTCTCTTGAAGAAGACAAACTTCCTTGAGGTTGCATACACCTGCAAATGCTTTACCATTGAAATCTTGCTAAAATTAAAAAAAAAAACCTTACAGCGTATCTCATACATAGAGCAGTTTGCCACTTTCCCAATCAGCCGTTATATTGCAAAATGTTAATGCACAATTTTTTTGCACTAGAGTGTTATGGATGACTAATATGCTGGTAAAAATATACAGGGTTTCTACACACTGTCCATTGTATATAGACATTCACTCACTCTTTGCCAAGCAAAACATTCCACAATAAATTTACTTAGAATATTAAGTTATGAGACCCATGCTTAGCACCAGTGAAAATCCTGTGTGATAGAGGACAATATTCCTTTTGTCAATTTTTGACTAAATTTCTTTGTAAACGTGATTACAAGTCACTGGAGACTTTCAGCCAGAACAAGAGCCCATTTCTAAGAAATTTTCATTGCCAGTATTGTTTTCTTCTGAAATCGGTCATCAGTCACCATTGTCAGTATCATACTATTTAACAGCAGGGGGGTTAGCAGCTATTGCTGCTTGCCATGTACAAATGTGAATAGTAATTTATTTTAGATAGCTCATAAAGCCTGTGAGCCTGTGCTCATAATACAGTCTTCCCTTTTGCATTTTTTTCCATTTTTTTCTGGTAAGATGACATCATTTTCTGATGTTATACATGGAACTAAATCACATTACAGTAGCATATGTAAACCCAGTGCAAATTGTCTATAACAAGCTGTCATTCAGTTTCTACTTTGTTCAAAGAGAAATATTCAACTATCTTTGCTTTCTGTTTCTTTTTGGATTTTTTAAACACACTGCTTACTGCTTTTATACTTACACGTCTTGACAGAGAAAGTTTGACATTTGTAAATATGAATGGTTGAGTAAATCATTAACATTTGCTTAGAAATAGAGGTTTTATTGAATGAAAACAAACAAACAAAGATGCCATTGGGCAGATTAATTAAATTGAATTTTATAATTAGGAAATTACAGGAAATAATAAAACAAAATCTGATTTTAGTCATACATGTTGAGCTCAGAAAGCAGGAAAGTTGCTTTGCTTTTCTTTAAACTTCAGGGTTGTTTTTTGTTGTTGTTGTTGTTCTGTTTTAGTTTTCTGAATTTCAAACTGTCCTAATGTCCAGTTGCTATCAAAACCTGTAGAAAAATGTTTCTGAACTCCATATGTGTGTAGGTCTGGCTGTTATACACAAAAGAAAAAGCTAATGTAAGCCCAATGACAGGTTTTTCAGCTAATGTTGCAGAACACAAAATTTCAAAGGTAACCCTTGGTCAGCTTAACAACTCTACATCTGTTAGTTGAAAAATACCAGCAATATAATACAGTATTGTAGGGCCTCCAGCTGTTATATTCTTCATATAAGCAAGAAACTCTGAAGAAAATTTAATAAATAATCCTTTCCAGTCAGTTCCTTGTTCATTTTGTTAGTAGTTTTTGGCTTCCTTTTTTGTTTGTTTCTGAGGTTTTTGTGCAGTAAGTTTCATTTATCTATCACATCTCAGATCCCTTCTCATTTCCTGAGAAAGAACAAAGTCATCAGATCAAAGTTGTTGTCCTGATCCTCCCTCATGTAGAGGAAGTTGCTCTGCAAATGAAGAGCTTCCGTAGGAACAGTGGGCCAGGGAGGGAAGCTGTTGTGTGATTAAAGTTTTTGACAGGTGTTCAAAATCAACATTACTGCTTCGGAAGTCTTTCTGTAGTGGCAATGGCAGAAAAAAATCATAGTATTGAAAACAAGCCCAAAATTCTAGCTAAGTAGCTATTATTGATGTTTTCTGCTCCTGCCCATACAGTGTACTCTTCAGTGAGCTGTCTCGCTATGGCCAACGAGGAATGTGTTGGAGGAAAGGTCCCAGAAAAGAGAATAGTTAAATTATTTGATCTTTTCTGTTAGAGAGCCCAGATCCTGTGAATCCTTTGTCTAGTGGTTGCTTTTGGGGAGGTTATGTAAGGAGTGCTTATCCCAAGTGAGTGTTCTTTGATCAGGAACACTCAAAATTGGGGCACAATGACAAATTATCCTAAGATGTTCGGAGTATTGGTTAAACAGGAGCTTCAGACTGGAACCCAACTAAAGGAAAGCTCTCGTAGTTTTATCAGTTCTATCCACATCCTTTAAAGGCCTCTCCTTCTCTGCTATGTTTGAGTCTGCTGTTCAGGTTGGAGCTCTTTCTCCTCAAGTTATTTTACAGAAGGCTGTGTATGCATGCATTTACATATCGTGCTCCATCAGAATAAGACTCTTAAAATGTCGTGCAGTGGTTGAGTAATGGCAGCCAGGAAATCTGCTTTCTGAGATATATGCAGAAGACTTTTCCCCCAGTGTTGACCAGATCATTATGACGGGCTAATAATACATGCTATGTATTTTTTTAAAAAAACAGGTTATGTGCTTCAAAGCTGTTAAAAACTGCTGCTTGTATCACACATCTTGCCTTTCTCCAGGCTAGCTGCAATAATTTTTTTTCTTGTGTAAAATATTTTGTAAACAAAGAAAAGCTGTTATTAAAAACAAACAAAAAAAAAAGGTGGGAGGGTGAGGGTGGGGGGTTGGGGAAGAGCGCCGGCATTATGATCAAGTCAATCTAATTTTTCATTCTCAGTATTTCATTCTGCCATTTCACTACATGCTGCTGTGACATGAAGTAGGTGCAAAAGAACTTTTTGTACAGAGATATATTTTTTATGAAGAATTTGTAAAATTATTAAATATGCTGTACTTTTTTGATTAATGTAGGTAAATTGTTAAAAATAAATGTTTTTACAATACAAAAGAATTGTAATTTTCCCAATAATGTAAGATTTACCATCTTTAGCTGATTTTCAGTTCTGATCCTATTACACATGTATTAATATTAAAGTGGCCTGTTAAAAATAAACCGTATTCTCTTTGGCAAAAAAATAAATACTATAAAAGATTGTAATATAGCCTGTGCAATGCCACCTACCTTGAAAGCAAAATCAGAGTTCTAATTAAATATTTAATTTTAGATTTTCAGCTTTTGTGTGACCTATTCTTATCAACTTTTTTCCTTCTATTTACTTTTATACTTTTAAATCTCAGATATTGATTTTTTCATTGCATTAGATTGTTCAGTAGAACCTTAATCTTGTCATTTTAAGTTCCCAAGAATTATGTAACTTGGCAAAAATTTTCAGGTGCTGTCTAGTGAGCTGGGATCTGCCTCCTGTTATCTTACCCTTGTCATTCAGATTTTAAAATGCGACTTAGACTCCCAGATCATTTGGTTGTTGTATAAAAAATAACCTGTTTTATTCTTCCGCAAGCCTGCATCCTACCTGTGGAAGTGATGGATCACACGGAGCCAGAGGTACTTCCAGTTCTATCTGAGCTAGTTCTGCAGTCACTTAAATGTGCATCTACTGAAATGAAAATGCTTACATACACAAAGATAGCCACATACAGTAGTGTTTTCGGGATCAAGACCTGAAATTCTAAACATATTTTTTTTAAAAAATATTTTACTCTTTATTCATGTAAAAGATTTATGTATTTGATTTACTTGTTGACATCTTAAGAAAGAATGAGTCAGGCTTCAAGAATATTCTATCCCCTATTTCTTTGGGAATCACTGATAGTATACATTTTTAGTCATATACTAAAAAGTAAAATTATTTACTTTTAGAATAAAAAGATATGTGCATGTCCTTACTTCCTTTCTCATCTTCACAATCTGTCCTTCTGGTAATATGATACACTATAGAAAGTTGTTAAAAGTTCTCATCTCTCAGAATGATCTGACTTTCCTCCTCATACTAAGCTATAAGCTATAATCACTAACACTATCAATGCAGATATCTGACGGGGAGTCATGATTTTTACCTCTTATCACAAACAATACTCTAACATACATTAAAGAAGTCAACTATTCTTTACACTATTGCCAAACTGCAATGCCAGCTTTTGAAATTATTTCCCCGTATGATCTATTGAAAAGTGTAGCATGGTATATTTCATTTTGGATTCTAGACAAGACATTTATAGATAATAAATCTTTTCTGTGTGTTGAGGGTAGAGTTATGTAAAAGCCACTCTCAGATGAATCTGTAAAGAACAAAAATATTTGTTTTTTAGCTGGCATTTAGTAGCTCTGTAGCAGCAGTGAGGCCATAAACAGCATCAAAGGGATAGCATACCTATTGGTAAGATTTACTCAAAATGGAAAATACTTTTTTTAAAGCTGCTTTTAATTTTGAACTCCAATAAACTACATTAAATACACTACTGCCTCCCTTAGCATGATTGCTAACTCAAAACTACAGGAGCTTGAATCCATATGGCTCAATGCTTGAGAGAACAGAAGTCAGAAGGTGGAAGAGGAAGAGGTCTTCTGCAGGATACTGCCTTTAGACAAATAAAATAAATTACTTTTAAGCATGACTCTGTAATGCACAAAAAGAAAAAAAGAAAGTAATGCTTTAGGGATTCATCCCAGAGTTTTTTGAGTCAACAGTAAAGCAGTATTACTCTTTCAAAATCTTGTCAATGACAGTCTTCTAACAAAATACTTTCCACCAAAGAGCGCAGTGTGGACCTCACTATGGCAGATTAAAAAAAAATCAACAATGGCTGACAAATGCCTAGTGATTAGTTATCAGTATGTGATTATATATGATATAAGGAAGTAGAAGATCTTCCTAAACAGTTGTATTTCTTTATGTAATATTTTAATTATTTTAAATTACAGACATACATAGTAAATATATAGAAAAGTGAGTATGCTTGGAGCCTAATCACAGGGGAACAAGAACAAGAAAGTTAAACATTTACTAGCTCTGTAGCAGCAGTGAGGCCATAAACAGCATCAAAGGGATAGCATACCTATTGGTAAGATTTACTCAAAATGGAAAATACTTTTTTTAAAGCTGCTTTTAATTTTGAACTCCAATAAACTACATTAAATACACTGCTGCCTCCTTTAGCATGATTGCTAACTCAAAACTACAGGAGCTTGAATCCATATGGCTCAATGCTTGAGAGAGCAAGCAGTGTTTAACTTTCGGGTGTGTTTTTTTCTTGGTAGAAGCTTCAGCACCAAGTTGTGCGCCTACAGTCTATGAAGACATGATGAGAGGTAAGAATTTGCATGTAAGATCCACAGAGGCCAGCAAGCTGGGTGGAAGCAAGCTATACTAATCAGTAAGAAATACTAGGGCAAGAGGAATGCTTAAGCATCTCACTTTTGCCTGAAAAACATAAATCTTTCCACTAGGATTCATAACAGGAATCAGTCAAAGTTAGGCAATTTTTTTTTAATTTTTTTTTTTTTATTTCTTCCAGGAAGCCTCAAAACACAATGGGTATTGCTTCATTTCCCTCTTACTGGTTAGAGTGGTCAAATTCTAAAGTGGAAGATCAGAGTTCAAGTAGATTCTTTACCCTAAGGAGAAACACCAGGTTGTTAATCATAAAGAAGATTGCTACAAGCACTCAGCTGTTGAAAGCAGGTGCTGGGAAATTATCATTACCTCTTTCTCCTTGCAGTGCAGTATCTGACCTAGCAAAAATTTCCAATAACTCTTTTTAGGTCATGCCTTGCAGGCAAAATATGTAGGGAGCATTCCTAGTTTGAGATTTTTTAACCATGGTGTAGGTAACTTACCACAAAGAAGAAACTTATGTGCCTGATGGTCTTGACAGGAAGAAAGACTGGTACTTTAATTGGGTTGAAGATTGAACAGCAGCTGGTGGAGGGTTTTGAGGATATAAATTTTGAACTTGGGAAACAAACGTCAGATAGAAATCAAAGACCTCTTTTGTATCTTGGTGTACCAAAAGTTTGAGTTTACCCGTGCTGTGAAAGAACACGTGTAAAATTTGCTCAAGGGAGAAGATTGAACAGAAATGCAAACAAACAAGCAAAAAAATTAAAGTGCCTGAATGAAATATCTTTAATTTAATATTTTCTAAAGTGTAGAAACTCTTGAGGACCCCTTAAATCAACAGTTCAGACACCAGACTGGCTTAGCAATTAAATGATATATTAAATAACATTAGAAGTACATTCTAAGATCTACTAAGTAGTACATCCAAGATTAGAAAAAGATAAATATCAGCTGAAAAGATGGACATAGGTAACAATAAAAATAAAATATAGACAGAAATTTGTTAAAGGAAACTAAAGATATCAGAAAAAAAGATCCATAGCTGTTGGTTCTTGGGATAATAAGGGAATTTTTTTAAGAATGTGAGAAATAAAGGAAATTTGAGTAAGGAAACACTTATTAAGTGCAGTGAATGGAGATAGAGTTAGCAAATAGGAATAATGTATTTGATACTTAGCAGAATTTTTCATGTTTGATTTTGTAATTGGAAGAGGTAATGTTAAATATTTATTTCACTTATACATAGTACTAGCCAGACTACTTGTAAATAGGAAGGATTTAAGCAAGAACTGATAAATATTTTGAAAAATCAGAAACGCCACAGATGTTGTACCTTGTAGTTTTGAGGAAATTATCTGAGTAGCCCTCGACCATGAAAGAATTTCAAGTCTGCCTTGGAAAAGGAACTGCCAGAAGTCAGTGCTAAAAAAAAAAAAATAGACCAAACAAATGACCATTTATCCTAATATTAAAATTTGAGGGGAAAAAAGGAAATCTAATTGAGATCCTTTTGGTAGAAAATAAAATGACAGGATAAAGTTAAAAGCTTGTCAACGCATTTTAGAGAGAATCGTTCTTGTCACCCAAATCTCTTTTAATTCTTGAAAGCCTGATTGATAATGTAACTACTTAAATTAAAAAAGAGACAACGGATTTAGTAGCACACAATAATTAACAAATAGAAATAGAGAACATCAATAATTACACAAAAAGTTGACTAAGAAATAGCTCTCAAGCAGGCAATAGGGAATTATCACTGAAAAAGGCAATGCTGGAAAAAGTCTATGGGTCTGCTGCGAGGCCTGATGCTCCTTAACAGTGATGTGTAAATACGAGTAACACTTGTTGAAAAAAACGTAGATAATACAAGTGATTGCAGGATGTTAAATGATAATGAAAAAAGTCATGTGACACAATTTGGTCTGGTTAGTAAGTTAAGTCTACTTAAACAAAGTGTTTTTAACATAACCTAAAGAATAGTTGAAAATAATAAAGAAGGACATTGAGGCCTTCTTTATAAAATAGGTATTAGATCTTAAAAATTAGTATCCTGAAAAGGACTTACAAGCATATTAACTATGATACTGTGGCAAAATATGAGGTATTGAATCTCTGGATATAAAACAGAAGTACTGAAAAGGAATAGAGAAGTGATTTTTAGTCTCAGCTGTATCAGATTCTGCATTTATTTCTGCAGTTCACTTTGGAAATAGGATGTCAGAAAAAATTTGAGAGGGTGTACAACACACAAATGTGATTTAAGGTCTAGAAGAAACACCTTCAGAAAGAAATTTAAATGTGTTTAATCAAAAAGAAGATCTATAGTCTACTACACTACATTCATGGGATTATTAAACTGCCCTTTCATTTAAGGTAAAAAGATGTGTCAGAAATCTTAGTAGACTTGAAATTGTAGGCAGAAAAATTAAAAGGGAAAATTAGGCACACACATTTATGAGTGGAGAAAATAAACCTGTGAATTAATTTACCAGAAGAAATTATGTGTTTGCTATCTCTTCATTCCATCAACTTAACCCCAGATGTTTTCACGTAAGATAGACATTAGTTCTGTATTACAGATCTGATGGTTTTTTCATGTTTCAGATCTCCGAATAAAAATAAGTAAGTAAAAAGCAAAAGAAAATAATCAACTCAACCTAGGATCTAAAAAATGTAAGGTACTTAACTGAGCTTTTAGAAGCCTCCTTCCAAGAATCTAAATAATGCATCTGCCACTTCACTTTATTGTGTTATGACAATACCAGCAAATTAAACACCCTGGCATTGAGGGCAGTTATCACAGATTAGCCCACATCTGCACAACGAATCTCTTTTAGATTCCAAAACAACATGACCGTATTAATACTAACTACTGGAAAGGATCACTGGCTTATACCTGTGAAATATTTGGGAGAGTACTATTTGACTTGTGCCAAAGCATACCAGAGAGCATTCTTACTGTTTTACAGCATAAACAAACAAACTCTCATGCTCAGCAACATTCTCTGTCAGTGCTATATTTTCTGTTCTAAATACAGTCTTAGAGACCTGAGAGGCTCTAAATGCTGAACTGTTCATCAAGAAAACTCATGAAAAGGAGCTTTAGTATTATCCTGTTATAAAGGCTAATAGCCATTTTATTTGGCAACTGTGATTAAAATAGAATAGATGCTGCACATCAGATGAGGAACAATTTCCTTTCAGTGTGTAATAAGCATGGGCAGAATGTGTCCAATAGACTGAAGTTTTTGAAATATTTAGCAGAAGAACATGTACTCATTTGAGAAATCTAACCAAAGCTAGGTGAGAAGCGGCTCATTCTAATATAGCTTTAGATAAGTTCAAAACCCAAACATGGTCAGCTGAGGAACTCTAAGGGAGTGTTGAAGGGAGTTTTGAAGGGAGTTGTACTAAGTCTGTGTCTCCCTATATGTGGTATTTGAGTAAAGGCTGTTGGGTCAGTCAGGAGACAATTTCGAACTTAGCACAGTTCTACTGAAGTTCTTTAGGAGCACTTTCCCTCTATACATGATGACTATCTCTATAATATCCACATACTAAGTTAAACAGTTCAGGAATCTATTCTAAATGGAAACCCATACAATATAACGTTTTGTATCCATATGGTTAAATTCACATCCTCCCAGAAAAGCTAGACATATCCAATAGTCTGTTGGGAACGGTCCCTGTCATTGTCCCCTAGGCTAAATCTAGATGTGGTTGGAGGCTGGTGAAGAAGAATGTGTGCCCCATCTGGCATTCTGAAAGAACCTGGGTGTTAATCTAGGTCATTAGGTAGGGAAAATGGGGAAAGAAACAAGGAAATGTGAATCAGAAGAGGTGTGAACAGAGGGAGGAAGAGTCTTTTATTATTTATCTCAGGGTTTCCACAGGACACAGCACTTTTACTGGATACAGTGGTTACAGACTTCAGGGTGTGCCCCATCTAGATGTACTTCTACAGCAGTAATCCATATGTGAGCATACCAATGTGTGTAATTCACAGACAGCAGACCTGGCTGAATTATGCATAGGAAACAGCATGGCAGTAGTGTGGCAACCTGATGTAGAGCTCCCTCCACTTACCTGAAGGGTATTCACCTCTTTCCCAGGTGCACTTGGGGTAACGTAAGATGCTGGATCCCTGCTCATACAAAGTGGCTTGCAATAACAAAGAAAAGACACTAACAGGGATTAACGTGTTCTGTCTGATATGCTTCTTTCACAGAGATATCTGAAGAGGTCTTGCTCACAAGAAGTGGTTGACTTGAGAAGCTATGCCTAGACAGGTTGGGTTGCCAGACACTGGTCATATAATTAAAAAGGCTTATGAAGGGACAGAAAGATGAGGCCTTGTTAGAGCCCTCTGGAAGTCGAACAATACACAGGAGAGGTGGCAAGGGGTCAACTGTCAGTCCTGGTGGTCTTTGCTGATAGAGCCATATGGAAGCCAAGGTTGAGGAGTGAACCAAGAATCATGAGGACAAGATTCTTCAGCACCCCATTGGTTTCGAAGGGCTAAATGAAGAAAGTCCAGGAACTCCTGAATCCCTCAGAGAGATAGCTTGGGAACCCTCAAAACTGCCAGGTTTATGCTGTCCATCTTGGCATTGGTGAAAAAATGAAATGGACAAATAGGAGTTAACTTCCCCTTCTTCCCACCTCCACTGTCCTCTTCTGGTGCATGACATTTGGCTTTCGTTTGTTTTCTGAGTATTAGACTTTCTTGTTATCCATACACACACCCTTGACCCCCTTCTTTTTTTAATTTTTTCCCCTCCTTTCCCTTTAACTCACCCTCCAGTTTGCTACGACTATAAATAAAAAATGTAACTCATAAGGATTTTGCTTGACTTTTCATTTCGGGGAATAGCAAAGTCTAGTGAAGGTGGGAGATGTATCTGAGTGGTTGGGAGGGGAGATTCAGCACGTGATGTGGTTAGCACAAGGGTGAAGAAAAGGATGGGGTCAAGTATGTTGGCAAAGGCTTTATGTATGAGGAAAAGTAAAGGGAAGATGAACAGCTTCATCTATTTGGGGGATTTTTTTATTGTTTTTAACTACTGCTGTAATGTAGCAGGCTTGGTGCACTGCAGTTATTGTGCTTGGGAGGGTTGTGACTGAACTAGCTGTATTATCTGAGGCTGGAGAGGATAAGCAGCATCTGCCATGCTGTAGGCTGCCCTTTGTGGAGGGACCTCCCAAGTGCTCCCTCTGGGAGGGAAAAGAACGCTTCCCTGGCCTTTTTTTTTTTGTGTGGAATGTACCACTCAAAGACTCTTACAAAAAGTCTGTGGTCAGTATAGCAGGGTATCTTGTCTATGAGTCTTCCCTAGGGCTACACAATGGCCTGTGAAATGAGAGAAATGTGGTCCTTGCAGTGGAAATATTGCCAGGACCCCTGCAGGAGGGAACAATGAATGGAGGGAATTCCAGTCTATGACAGGGTGAATCCCCTTAAACAGCTTTCTCACCTGCCATACCTACTCCATCCCAGGTATTGCACAATCTGGTTACTTGCACAGCACCCACAACCTTGCATGGGATACGGATCGACAAGGTGATTGATGATTTCTGCACCCTCACTACTATTCTGATTGCTATTATTTCCTATATGCTTGCACAGTGATCAGTTACTGTCAGAGGTAGCACAGGTACGGAATGTGATGGTAAGTCTCTTCTTCACCTGGTTGCTTGCCTGTGGTACTCTGGAAGTGGATGACCTGCACAGTCTCCCTTAGGAGAGCGGTGCAGTGTATCTTAAATAAAGAAGTCCCACAGTAACGATTGTTACTATCAGTACTAACCAGTTACTTTGGGCTAAAGCCCAATGTTTGCAGCACCTGATACTGTTGACTCAGGGTCTGGTGCCTGGCAGAGGTCCTTTCCTCTTCCTGTACTTCCTGTCTGATTTCCAGAATTTGTGCAGCGCAGTGTGGTAGAGAGTGGTGGCTCTGCTGATCTGCCCATCTGTAAGGACAAGAGCAATTCATAGTAGTCACAAGAAGGTATCAGAGAGAAGGCATCAAAGACTGTCTGACATACACACAAGTGGAAAAAAAAAGGCTTCATGTGCCTGAGTTGTACCACTGATAACATAATGCAACAGAGACTAGCATTTGAAGAACATGGAGAACAAAACTTCTTTTCTATCATGACGACATGGGGTGCGATGCATAGGAAAGATGAATGGACGGCATATCACAGAATCACAGAATGGCTGAGGTTGGAAGGGAGCTCTGGAGGTCATCTGGTCCAATTCCCGTGCTCATGCAGGGTCACCTAAAGCCAGTTGCCCAGGACCATGTCCAGATGGCTTTTGAATACCTCCAAGGGTGGAGACTCCACAGCCACTCTGCGCAACCTGCTCTAATGCTTCATTACCCTCATAATGAAAAAGTATTTCCTGATGTTCAGACAGCACCTCCTGTGTTTCAGGTAGTGCCCGTTGCCTCTGGTCCTGTCACTGGGCACCACTGAAAAGAGCCTGGTTTCATCTTCTTTGTACCCTCCCATATATTGATGAGATCCCCTCTGAGCCTTCTCCAAACAGTCCAAGCTCTCTCAGCCCCTCCTCACAGGAGAAAATCTCCAGTCCCTTCATCATTTTTGTGGCACTTCGTTAGATTCTCTTCAGTATATGCACGACTTGTATTGAGGAGCCCATAACTGGACACCATTGCAGGTATGGCCTCACCAGTGCTGAATCTTCCTCAAACTGCTAGCAACACACCCCCTATGGAGAATCCACAGTCTCTCTGGGCAACCTGTTCCAGTGCTCAGTCACCCTCAAAGTAAACCAGCCGTTCCTGATGTTCTGATGGTGACTGCCGTGTTTCAGCGTGTGCCCATTGCCTCTTGTCCTGTCTATAGCTTCTCTAGGGATCTTATGGGAGACAGTCTCGAAAGCCCTACTGAATTCAAGATAGGGTGTCCACTGCTCTCCTCTCTTCTGCCAAGCCAGTAATTTCATCATAGAATCTTATTAGGTTGGCCAAGCATGACTTCCCCGTTGTGACTCCATATTGACTACTCCTGATCACTTTCCTGCCTTTCATGTGTGTGGGAGTTTTTTCTGGGATTAGTTGTTCCATCCATCTAGTCAGTCTATCATTCTGTTTTAATGCTGTCTTAGAAAAAAATGTATATTAGTAACCTTTCCTTTGGCTTTAAGCTTTGTCTTTTTTATTTCTACTTTCTTTGAAGTCAAAGGATGATGAGAAAATGACAGCCCTTCATTTCTTGAGTAGCTCAGTACTGTGTCTTCTCAGTCAGATTTGCTTAAGGTTCACTGTCCCTCCTGTATGTTTTTTTCATATCAATAACCTGCTCAATTTAAATTCCATTCACTTATTAACTTCCATTCAAAGAGAGCATTTATATATGTGCACTCCTTGTCTCTTGCTCTCTCTCCCACGCGCGCGCACACACACACACACACATTTACTTTGTATTTTCTTTAGAGAAAAAAATCCAAACACTGTTCCTCCTTCTTGTGAACTCCCATAGTAGCTCGAAAACATATATGCTGGCAGTAAGGAAGTAAATAGATTTTTTTACAGCTCTAAAAACTATCCAATATTAAGTAGATAAAGTTTTACTACTCTCAGCAATATTTTTTGTTGTTTGAATAAATTTCATTTAATGACAACTTCTATTTGCCCTAAAAAAATGATCAAACTTAAGCTCTTCTTGGAGGAGGTCCATCAAGTAGTCTATAGTAAATAGCTTATCATCCCATTTGCTTCTTCTGAAATCCCATTTCTGAGTATCCCAATTATTGTCGCGACGGAGGGAAGACATGGGCACTCAATATGAGTGATCCGCAAGCTTCATTTATTCAGTCAGCAAGATCGGCTTTTATACTCATTATAATTAGCTCATACATATTGCAAAAGGCGAGCTCCTTATTGGCTACATTCTTAAGGGTCAGTCATTCCCATACTTCCTTATCTTCCTTAACCACAAGCATTCTGTTGTTGTACAATTTTGCTAACAAGGCCGCAGCGTCCTTGCTTCTCTTATCTCTCAAATACACTCTGTGCGATGCTTGCTAAGCTCTTGCTCAGCCAGCTGCTGCATGTCTACGTGACCCATCTCACTCAGCCATTCCGAGACCGAAAACAACATAGGTGGGTCAGAAAAATGACCCCATCTCTGTCCCAATTTAATCAGTTTGAGCAACAGTTTCGCTGGTATTTCAATCCCTCTCTTAGAGAGGATCCCAGTGAGTAGCGTGGCCGCAGCTTCTGTTTCCATAGCTGCGCCTGGGAGGTGAGGAGCGACCTCACACCGGTGTCTGCTCCCGCTGATGCGCCCGAGCAGCACGTCTCCCAGCCGAAGTTTCCCACTCCCCTCCTCTAGCTGCTTACCGCAGTCTCGGAGAAACTCAGTCGCGCTGAACCATTGACCTCTGGGCCATCCTCTGCTACCAGATGTCGGAGTGGGAGCCGGACCCGGAGTAACGATGAAATCTCAATATGAGTATAGTCGTTCTCCCTTTATTCGAGTTTTCACAGCATATTTATAGACAGACAGTAAAAGTACATGATAGTGACAGCTATGTGATTGGTTTACAACCTATGTTTACTTTAAAGCAATTATTTCATTGGTACATGTCCAACTATTTCATTGGCACACGTCCAACTATTTCATTGGCACACGGCTTGTGTTCACCCATCGCTACCCAATGTAACTTTCTTCCTCTACTTGCAGATGTAGCTCCTCTTATCTTGTTTACCGTCTTGTTACTTCTGCTCCCTGCAGAGCTTCAAGGAGAGTTCACAGTCACATACGGTAGCTAAGGCTTCTCCTCAAGGCGCATGTCAGAAGGCTGGATTGTTCATCGCAATCAGATCATGTCCCTTCTCACTCAGCCATTCCTCCACAAATTATAACTGTTTTTAAAGTTTATTCCTAGTGCCAGGATTGGGATGAGAAATTGCATGCAAAGAAAATCTGCTTCCCAACAGTCTTACTTACTTTTCTTCCAATCATGTTTTTCTTCAATTAATCATTTATTTTCAGGAAATTTCTATTATACTGCTGTTGCTCATACTCTAACTTTTGGCAAAAGGCTTATACAAGACTTAAGAAATGAGCATAATTTAACAAAGATTCAAACTTTTCCTGAGCAGGGTATCATTGTGCTTTTACTTACTTAAGTTCTTTTAAACTTAATTAAGTTCTACTTTCATGTGAAGCTAGTGAAAATACGTCTATATCCATACAGGATGTATGGAGGAAAATATCTCCATCTCTGCTGATATATGTATGTTAAATAAACAGAATGACAGACTCACATAGGTTGGAGGAGACTCCAGAGGCCATCCAATCCAACCTCCAGCTTAAAGCAAGGCCAGTTAGAGCACACTCAGGGCCAAGTCCAGTCGGGTTTTGAATATCTGCAAGAATGGAGATTTCACAGCCTCTCTGGAAAACTGGTTCCAGTGCCATGATGGTCCTCACACTAGGTCAGAATTTCCCATATTCCAACTTATGTCTGTTGTCTTTTGTCCTACCATTGTGAGAAGAGTCTGAGTCTGTCTTCTCTGCACCCTTCCATTAGCTGATTGTAGATAGCAGAGAGATCTCCTTTTAGACTTCTTTTAAGGCTCTTAAGTTCTCCTAGCATCTTCTCATGTGTAATACGTTCCAGTTAGTTACTAAAAGTAAAACCAGAAGGCTTCACTTATGCTAATGAATAAAACAGTATCAAAGAGCACTTTCTGGTCCTGAGCACAAGCTGTTGTAGCAGAGATTGTGCCTGTATTCGATACGAAAACTCAAATCTGAGTCTTAAGAGGGGAAAACACAGATATATACCAGGGTCTTAAGAATTTCTTTCAAAAATACTAAGCTAATTTAGTGCTACCACAAACCCACTTGTACACTAGGGGTCATTCAGAAGTAATAAAACTTTGAAAGACAATTCCTTGTTCAAAAACATTTTAGGTCTTTAGTTAGAGTGCCTTTTTTTCTTTTCCAGGTGCATTAAATGGTATTCTCTTGAATCCATTGCTTCATTTCCCACAGATCTCTTGCAAGTACTATTTTTATACTCACAAGCAAAGATGATTTTAAAGGTCATGTTAAAACGAACCATTAATCAACACAAACCCAGAAATGTCTAATATTTAGTGCACCTGCTGCATTTGCTTTCAGGTTTTCCATAACTACCTACACTAACAAACTGGCATTGCACAGAATGACATTTTCATGAAATCCTGAGGTTGATGAGGGAGAGGAGCTACTGTATGTACTGTAAAAATTTTGCAACATATACTAATCACCACAGACAATACAGAAAACCCTTTCAATCATAGAAATCTTTAGAGCACAGCTCTCTTTACGCTCTCTTTACTTTTAATTATTTTTACTCACACTCCATAAGTTTCAAATTTTGGTTCTTTCAGTTCATCTGCTCTCTGCTTTGTTATATAGACTCTATATAAAGTTACTAAATTTGGTAGCAGCAATATTTCACCTTCAGATTTATTCTATCTTTCTTTCAGTAAAGGAATAAATCTTCACTCCATTTTGGGGGAGTTTTAAAAGAAAGGGGTTACTATAAAACACTATATAGTTACACATTTCTCTTCTTTAATTCAGTTGAAGTGGCTAAGCCACATATGTAGAGATTTTACACTTACTTTCAAGAATAATAAGTTTTTGTAGGAATACTAAGTTTTGTTCTCACAAGGCAGCTTACTTTGTGTTAAGCTTTTCCATCAAACAGATTATTTTCTTTTGCTAGCAACAGCTTTGCACCTAGCTGACATCCTAACCCAAGCCAGGCATCTCTGATAAGGTACAAAAAAACCTCCATGACTATTATACTGTCAGTTTCCCAGCCACTTCAAGCAATTCATTTTCAGGAGTTTTTGACTATATTTATCTGAAGTTAATCCTTCCTATTTTTCTCTGTAATACACATTCATTTATTTTTATGTCACATATTGAGACATGCCTTGCAATGTACAAATATCGGGCAACTTGATTTAATGCTGACAGGCCTTCTACGCAGTTTATGACTAAAGCAAGATTTTTTTTCCCCTACCTTATTCATAAGATTTATATGCCAATGTCATAAGAATGACCCACAGGCTGTTTTTCATCTTCAAAAAACTTACTGATCTGTCTATGAAAGTAATATTTACAAACTCGAAAAATTTTACATTTTGAAGTGTCATTTTGCAAATATGGTAGAAACTTGTTAGGAGAGATAATACTAGATTTAGACAGAACTCATCTGGAACAGATTTTAAAATTAATATGCTTATCTAGTAATGTTTATCTATAAGTGTTAGTCTCAGCTACTTTTTGTGTCCACACAACACTGGTTTTGAGACTTGGCCTCCTAAGACCAAGAGGCCGGAACTGATTTTTTAAACAAGGTAAATACTTTTTCTTATAGAGACAACGTCAAGGCCCTACTTGGTTTTTGATGTAATTGTTAAAAATTACTATGTAGGCAAAATAACAGAATTGTTGCATTCCATACATTTTGTCAAAATCTATTTGCATGGAAATATATGTCTTTGCAGATTTCAGGTGGCATTAGCAGGCCTCATCACCTGTTAACCAACAGCTAAAATCCATTCTACTTGTCTACAGCACATCTAAAATGCACAGCATCCTCAGCCACATATTTGCACCTGTTTTGTGCAAAATATATGCTTTCCTAAAACATAAGGTAAAGAAGAACCAAGCCTCACGTTTTTAAATGGTACCAGTTATTTGCATTATAGTTTATTTTTACAGGATTGGATCTATAATTTAAATGATTTTGTTGTCCAGCAAAATCCTCTCCATCAAATTTCTTCCTTTATTTTATACATAGCTGATACTTACACAGATATCAAGTTATGTTTAAATGAAAGAATTCATATGGAATATTTATAAACTACTGTCTTATTTAATTTAAGGATTCATGAATTTATGAGCATAACAGGGTGATTTTTCCCCTTGTCTTTAGTTTCTCATTGAGTTTAGAAGATTTTTAAAACACGGTGGAGAATTTTCTCTTTTTCGGATTTTATAGTATCTTTCATGACTCCTGCATGCGCTGTGGTTATGGAATCATAGAATTGTTTAAGTTGGAAAAGACCTTTAAGATCAAGTCCAAATGTTAACCTAGCACTGCCAAGTTACCACTAATACCTCCAGGGATGGTGACTCCACCACTTCCCTGGGCAGCTTGTTCTAACATTTGACAACCCTTTTGGTGAAGAATTTTTTCCTAATATCCAGTCTAAACCTCCCCTGGCACAACTTGAGGCCATTTCCTCCTTTCCTATCGCTTGTTACTTGGGAGAAGAGACCAGACGTAAACCCTGTTAAAAGTTTATTTGTGTTTCACTTCATTTCTTCATAGAGAGTTGGTGTGGGAAGCTTATTCTAGACTAACGTCAGGAAGCATAACTTATTCTAGTTGTGGCATAATGAGGAACAGAAATTTATATGAAACAACATGAATAGTTTGTGTGTAATTATCTCCGAAAATTGGGGTAGCTATGTGTATGATTTCACAGTTTTTCAAACAAAATTTTAATCCTGAAAAAATGTAGGAATGCCGTTGTCACGTGCAACAGAGAAGAAAGCGTCACTGTCATATCCTCAAAAAGGCTTATTTATTAGCCTTATTTTGGGGTTGTTTATTAGATAACATTGCTCAAATTGTTTTGAAGGCAAGAGTCTTGTATTCCTGTGAGGGAGTGTGTGTAAAATTTGAAAAGTTTTTGAAGCAATTGTGTTAGGGAAAGTGGTAATGTTGCGTGTCTTTGTGAACATTTGAAACTGCTGACACATTGCTTTCATTACTGAAAATGTAATTTAAGACCTAATGGAAGTATCAAACTTTCTGTTGCTGTATCTCTCAATATGTCAGCTTCAGAAGCAGTTATGCTTTACTATCCTTGTGTTACAGGAGTACAATTTGAACTTGTGGTTACAGGTGGGTGAACGCCACCTCTAAATCTCATCACTCTGACTCGTGTAGTATTCAAGCTCATAACTTTGAAATACAAACAGTCTAAACCCTTGGACTTAAATGCTTTGTAACCTAATACCTTTAGGTGTGAGGTCTAGCTAATATAAACAAAGCTTTTCTGCCTTTGAATCCTGCACATGAGTGGACATTTCTGCTTTGTGTATTTCTGTAGCAAACCAACCAAACTCAAACTAAATAACATAATTTTGATGTGATCTAAACATTTTAAGTGAATCTTCTCTCATCACTAAGAATCACTATGTAAATTGAGCTTAAATTACAAACTGTTCTTTACAAAGTAGCCGAATTTGTCAGGTTTAACTGTACTACATTATTTTTTGTTTTTGCTTTTTTTCTTAAAAATTGCCACGCATGTTCAACTGAGAATTTGAAACTATGCAGGTGGCATAACATCATAAAAATTCACACTTAATTGCTTCAAAGTGTGTTTCTAAAAAGGGTACAAAAGCAATGAAAGGAATACACTGGATACAGCTTTCTTACAAAAAGCAGAATTCATTCATCTCTACTCAGCACAACTGAAAAACTTCTGGAGTGATGGGACCAGTTCTGGAGAGACATGGACTTATGGGAGTCCAGCTAAGGGCCACAAAAATTATGAAGGGACTGGAGCCTCTCTCTTACAAAGAGATGCTGAGAGAGCTGGGAATGTTTAGCCTGGAGAAAAGAAGGCTCGAGCGGATCTTATTGATGCGTATAAATACCTGATGAGAAGGTGTAAAGATGACAGAGACATTATCTTCTCAGTGCTACACAGTGATCAGGACAACAGGCAATGGGCACAAATTAGTGTTTGAAGGCTGGAAGAGGTTGTCTAAGGAGTCTGTGGAGTCTCTGTCCTTGGAGATATTAAAAACCTGACTGGACACTGTCCTGGGCAGCCTGCTGTAGTTGTCCCTGCTCTGAGCAGTGGTTTGGACTAGATGACCTCCAGAGGTGCTTTCCAACCTCAATCATTCTGTTTGTTAGTCTATGATTCTGTGATATGTTAGATGTCACTACAGGAAGCAGAGCTGGAAGGCACTCTGAAGAGCTACTTCTTTCTCTCAATATATCTATAGGCTCCTGTTGCTCCAATAGATGCCTATAGGTAATTGGTATGCAACCCAGCAGCTACAAAAGTAGGTTCTAGATTTTTATGGGATATATACAGTTTTTCCCAAAGTCTGCCCAAGATGAAATGTCCCCATGACCAGTTCAACTTTCATATTTATTAGTTCTATGACAGATATACTATCAGCAGTCTGGTTGCTGTTGCATACTACTCATGCTATGCTGAAGTTGACAGAAAACACATGTGTATATGTATGTGCATATATGTTTACTTATAACTGACATCTCAAATTAGAAATAATATCTTTTCAGACTGTCTCAGTGGTCAGAGCAATTCAGAGTGGTTATATAAGCACCCATGAGCCAGTTATAGGGAATGAAAGGTATGAAAGATTTGTCTTTTTTTGGAATTAATTGCATACTGCTTCCTTCTAAAACAGTTTACTGTGAGCTCACAGTCTTTTTTATACCACATGCTAGTACTTGGTCCTTTGATTCAGTGACTCGTGTCATCCATTGGTCTTCGCTGCTATTGGTACTGATGAGACAGAAAAATTAGCTGTTTGATCTGGTAAATGCTGCTGATTTCTCTCCCCTTGTTCCCCCCAACAAAAATCCATGTGGGACATTTCACAGGCTTTAAATGAAGTGGTTGATACCATGCTCATTGGGAGATAATTGAAGTAAACAAAATTAAATAGAATGCATGTTGTCTGTTTGTTGAAAGATATTTTTTTCCCCTACACTTGTATGCCTAGATCTGTCATAGAATACCTTAAAGTAGAGAAGTCATGAAATACTATATTTATTTTGAGATTTCTGTCCCTAATAAAAAGTGGGACATCAACTAGAAGTGAGAAAACCATACACTTACAGAAGGTAGTATGCATGAAGATTAATATTTTGTTTTCATTTTTTCTCAGAATCACATAAATCTCATCAAATAAGGGAAATTAAAAAAAAAAACCAAAAACAACAAAATAAACCAATCATAAAACCCCTCAAAAAACAGGCACTGCAAATTCCTGAAACAGCATAATGAACTATAGGAAATAGCTATCAAGCAAAGACAAACAGTCAGTACATTTCGAACATATTTTGAGGAAAAATTGCTTAAAATACTAACAATTTTTGCTTCTAAGTAACTTGCTAACTCAGTAAACACTAAAGTGCTTACTTATTTCTGAGAATGTAGATATACGGGGATGTGAGAAAATTTTATTCTTTCCAGTAGTTAAAATGTATTTACTGATACAGGCATGAGTATGTCAAAGGTGCTGGTAAAGGTCAGATGGGAAGAAATTTAAGGCACAGAAGTCACAGCAACAGCATTTTAACAAGTAAAGACATTTCTAAGTCCCTTCACCAATAAAAAACATAGTAACTGGTTTTGACTACTATGGTTTTGACTAATTCACTAAAGTGAATACAGGAGATTGAATAGATTTGTATGCTACATACCATCCTGTAAATGTCTATACCCTGTCCAACATAGAATCTGATCCTGGTTAGACACTAAAGCCCAGACTAAACTAATCTAATTTTATTCTCTTAAAAATTAGGTATGTAGTCTAAACTTATTTCCTTGCGTCTCCCAAAAATCAGTGGTGAGACAGAGAATAATTTCTTTCACTAGAAGATATGTGCCTGAGAAAGGTAGAATGAAGTGCCTGCTGAAGGTGCCTATATACACGCACTTTATCGAGAGCAGCTAACCCAGACTAGATGACCAGTTTTCATGTAACTACAGCTGAGAGGAATCCAGGCCTAACCGTAATATATCAATTTAAATGGATGCTCACTAATTTATATACCACTGTAAAAAATGGCTCTTTAAAAGTGATGTTGATATTTGACAGGTCAATATATTGGATATTTTGACAGGTCAGATTGTCTCTCACATTTTTAGCATGATTTTGTAAACAGAAATATTTTGGATGCTGCAGTACTGACAAAAATCTGACAGGTTCAGGCACATGTGACAGTCAGCCTGATGTATTCTGGCAAGAACAGACTTTCTAGGCATGTTATTTGCAGTTGCTCTGTGTGAAGGCTGTTTACCTAGGGCTTTTGGACTTCTAACTGCATGTTTATAACAGCTGCTCAAAGATGGAACTCTGGATGTTTGAAAATCCCTGGAAAATGAGTAAAGGTATTTTCTCTCTTTTGGGATATATTTTCTGTATATAAAAAGGGATATGTGATCTACTCTAATTTACCTTTGGTGCTGGGGGCCTGTTTGGGCTTCGTGTAGCATTGCATTTTCCCTCAGGGCTTATGCATAAGCGTCATATGTTAGCATAAAGATTAGTGACATAAAAAGCTTGGGCTACTGAAACGCAGTGAAGTAGGTGCAATATCAGCAATGCCATGGAAAAAGAACTTTTAAATTGAAATTAGTTCAATTCATCTTCCATTGCTTTCCTTTTCGTTTAAACGTCGTAGCTTTACTCAAATAGGATACAGACAGAGGAAAACCAGTTCATTTTCTTGACTGAAAAGAAAGCAGGCCTCAACAATGGACATGATGATAAGCCAAAACATCTGGCCTCAAAACTCTGTTATGTGCAACCATTTTAGACATTTTTAGACATTAAAGAGGTTATGAAAAATTGGAAGCTAGCTACTGGACGCAGGCAAGTAAATATTTGCAAAAGCATAAAGAGGTGATCCACACTTCCATGAATGCGTTCACACAGCAAATCTGTTGATGATAAATCAAATCTGATGGTAAAAGAGTAAGTTAATTTTTGCCAGAATGGTGTCTTATATTGAACTTTTACTACTAGTAATTCTTGTACTAGAAGAAATTTGTTCATTGTTCCTAAAACAGATAATAACAGTATTAGCTCACAACTGATGATAAATCAGAGGTTTTCTCCCATGACCACTATATTTTCAGAATATTTTCTCTTCAGCGATGTGTGCAATGATCCTCCGCCTCCTCTATATTTACCACTTCTCTGTGTTCCTGCTGTCATCATCTCAAACTTCATCATCATTAAAGTCGTCTTCCTTGATACACATTCTGTTCTTGAGCCAATTATTTCTAAGTCAAAGGTGTAATTTCTTAGGAGCAGAGGATCAAACCTTAGGCTCCCTTTACTCAGTTAAATATCTTAACGGCCAATAAGATATAGCGTCACACTTTCTACAAATACTTCTCCCCCCTTATCCTGTTGCCCGACCCTGGTCATTAGGAATAATAAATATTGTATTTTTCTGCTAGACAGTTGCAGACTTGAAAAGAGAAGTGGCTCATACACAACTTGTCAGTTAACTCTTTTAGGTGGTAGATGGATTCCTGAACCTCCTCACAACAGGAATCTTCTGAATTTGCACAAATTCTCTTCCCATGAGGTGATTATATAGTCCCCTTTCTGCTACATTTGGCAAAAAAAAAATCACTTAATATTTTTTACATGTATGCAGGAGGAACTAAAAGACAATATTTGTTTTCCTATGATTTTCTGATCATGCCTAAAAGACAGGTCACCTCAGGATGTCAAGCAAAAGAACATCTGATTTCTAGATGAGACTTATTGTTAACAGTCCAGGGCACTCCCTACAATATTTGAAGCACAAAGAGTGCGAAAGAATTTGTATTTTCTTACCTCATCAAGTGAAAGAAGTAAATCTCACAAAAGGGAATCCAAAACCTGTGTCTGGCATTAAAGCATTAATAGAGTCAGGCCTATTTCTCCTTACTGTAGTGAGTTAAAGCTATTCCAGTAAGGAATAGGTAAGAATCAGGTTTAGATGACCAGTTGTCTAATATATCTAGTTCCTCCTTCTTCCCTTTACACTTCTGTATAAATTTCCAAGTAAGCAACTTATTTATAGAACAGTCTTCCACTTGTCCTTCATTACCCCCTCATCCTTCAAAAATCATTCTAAGATATGTTCATTACAAAAAAGACGCCAAACTACTGTTTTCTCCCCATTGTCCCTTACCTGAATAATGCTGAGATATCCTAATCTACCTCTACACTCTTCAGAGTTAATTTCAAGCTTTCTATGTGAAGACAGTAAGCTAATATTATTAAACTACATTTGCAAATACATTTTCCTACAACTGACATCCCTAAAGACAGCATTGACCATATTATATAAATCTATTTCAGGTAAGCTTCTCATGATCTTTTGAGCTCATGGTAAAAAGAAAAAGTCATCTCTGCATGATGAGATTCCTTTATCCTAAATTTGATTTAGGATACAATTTGTAGAAAAGACATCTGAATTTCGGTACCTACATAAAAGAGTTTACAAACCAGGCAGAATCAAAGTTTCCACTATGGTCAGTGAGTATGTAGTAAGCATAATCTAGAGATCAGTCCTTCTGACCTAAGATAAACAATCAGAGCTTCACTGAGTTGCCCACACAGAGAAGTCTATCATTATTTGAGATAACCAAGGTTATCCCAGCTGGCTTCCAGCTATTGTTCCAATAGAGCACAGTTTGCCTGTAAACTGTGGGTCATGTCTGAAAACCTCATGTGGATGTCTTGGGTATAATAGAATGTATTAAATTATGTTCTACGTCTACATTGAATGCTGCCATGAGAGGTTTGACAGTTGGATCAGTTCCTGAGATCCATTAACTTTGTTGACTGTATCTACTTTGTCTAAAAAAGGAGCTTAGACACTAAAGAAGTGATTCAGTTGCTTAAATAGGCATTGGTTGCCACTTTAGACACCTAGTTGCTGTTCCAGAAGAATGTAAGTCTCCCATAAGTCTGTTATTCTGTCTGGCAGCCCTGTGTAAATGTCTTGGACAACACCAGATATCTCAAATGGTAGAGATTTAGAACTAAGTTTAGCCAAATAAATTACGTCCCTGGTGCACATAAAGACATCTACCATAGACAGTTCTGAACGCAATCTATCTATGCTACATGAAAAATAAAGTTCAAGTACTTTCTCACAGGTCAATATATACCAAAGTGGACAGCTTGATTTGCAAGGTAGGCACACCCCAGAAATTATTTCTGGATGACTATTTTGGCTTATCACTGATCTTAACAAGCATTTGTCCAAAAGAAATTAATTAAATCTTTTAGTTTTGGTACACCTTCTTTGCCTGTAGGTGGCAGTAATTTCAATATACCATCAGACAATGCTGCTAAGGCATTTCTTTGCTACCATTGAATCTTTGAGTGGTACTTTTTGCTATTACCTTGTTTACTTTTACATGTTGCTTAATGCAAACATGCAAACATGTTGTTTGTCTTTCATTAGAAAATAGCTCAGAATTCAACCCGTAACAAAAAGGGAATCACACATGGCAAAGGACCTCAAAGAATTTATTGTAAATATCCCGACGTGCTATCTACGAGCAGGCTTTTTCTGATTTTTATTTGGTATTTTACATGGACTGCTGGTGCTATAAACTGGGACTTACTCAACCAGGTAGCATAGTGTGTATTGGGACTGAAACAGGCTGCTGTCCCACACATAGGAATCTTATGGTTTGCTATAAGCTCCAAACTTCTGTTGTTTAATAATAAGACCTTGCAGACTTTCTCTCAGCTTCACAGTCCAGTAGAGTAGCTCCTTCTCCTTCCTTCCCATTACCTTCAATAATTTTATTAATGGTTAAGGGGAAAAGAACTCAGATTTGCCTTTGTGTTCTTCAGTTTACTTCTACTCAATATGAAGAAGAGCAGGTGTCCTTTGCAAATGATGAAGTTATATTGGAAGATACATCCCCTACAAGCTACTGGCTTCTTGTTCTTTCAAAACTTTATCCTCTGAGACTTCACAAAAAGCTGTGAATTATTAGTAGGTTGGCAACACTATCATTTGTAAATGTTGGCAAAGTAAGCCTTCCTGCTTTAAGCACAGAATAACTTACAGTCCTTAGTGGTTGAACTCAAAATGAAAGACAAGACACTCTATCTGTTCACAAGTAAATGTTTCCTTTTCTATCCCATCAGGTATTTTTCAGAAGTCTGTTCACTTTGGGGACATATCTCAATAATGATTTTTGCCAACTGTCATTCTCCTTCTGCTATTTGATCTCATGATAATGTACCCATGTCATCACTCGGCTGTACAGAGTAGCTATTTCTTTGCTTTTTCCTTAGTTCTGATTGTTGCCTTTCATCATCTGTTCAAGTGCTATTCCACCATCTTTCCGTCATTTCTTAGTAGTAGTTCTTCCCTCCACTCTTTTAGCCATGATAACTGCCTTTTTAACAACTATTTTGATCTGAGCTACTTTACTGATAATGACCTTGCTCTGGTCAAATACCAAATCCTTTTTCTTCATATTTTTATATTCTTGCCAGACCTCTAAAGATAAACTATTTCCTATTGCAAAAATATAAAGATTTTGTTAATGCCCACTTCATCTGGTTAGGTCAGCAGGTCCCTGTCAGTCAGTGTTGACTAATAACAGTCATCGACTTTTCTTCTTTTGCAGCTTCCTTTTTCCTGATAGTCACCATAGAAGTGAAGAGCAGCCTGGACCTCTGTTCGCATGCTGAACTCAATTTCATTTTTGTTATCTGGGAAGAGTCCATTATTAAGTAAAGTTTCTCTGTACAATTTAGATATGAATCTTCCTTAGGCACTTTAACTTGATCCTGTAAAAAATAATGGGAAAATTACCATGTAGTTGCTAATTTTCAAAGTGGTGTTGTATACAAATGCCTGCTTATGAATATCAAAATGAAGATGTGTACAAGAGCACATATCTACACAATATGTCTTAAACTTTCACAGCTGAATGTTTATGTTTATATATCTAAACAAAGAGGTTCTGTTTCATGACTGTGAGATTAAATAGATATATTAATTTTAAACCAGGGAAGATTTGCGATGTATTTCTCTAGGTTTTTTTAGTATCTGCAGATTAAAATGATGATATGGTACATTTTTTATTTACTATTTTGGTTTCCCTTAAATTTTATTAACGTTATTATTATTAATATTAAAATTATATATTTCAATAATAGGATAACATTATTTCATCATACACTAAGACCTGATGAGAAGGAAGTGAGGCCCATCAGCCCTTTCTGGTCAAAGCTGGAACCAGGACACTGACCACTGACAGTGATTCCTCCCTAGGGAGAGCAGAGCTTTTTATAGTATATGTGTATTTTCTGTGAGGCCATTTTTGTGTAAAAATCTGATGCAGTTGTGGAAACACAAGAATCAACATCTTCCACAAGCATCTTACTGTCTAGTGCTGATCTTAGTGCCTAGAATATTTGCTCAGAGAGTGGGATGCTTATCTTTACCTACTTCCTCCACAGGCTAAGCAATGTTGAATCCCGAAATCCTGCATCCTTTGCAAATGATGTAGCCTCCCTGCCGTAGGACCTCTGTCTTCCATAACAGTATTGGCCACAGATGTGGAAAACAAAAGAAAAATTAAGGCTCAAGAATGATCAGTGAAGTAAAAAATACATGGAAGTCTCAAATATTCATTCTATGTATGCAACAACTTTTGCAAAAGCTTTCAGACAAAAGCATTACTTATTGTTGCACTAAAGGAAAAAAGTATGCCACACACTCCTTGACATACAATGTTCTTCTCATTGTTTAGTCAGCCTTTACTTCTGCCCACAAAGGGGCAACAAAAAGCAGAATGAATATCATGCATATCTATTAGTCAAAGAAGTGATGGAAAATATGGCAAGCTTTCAGTGTTTTATAAATATATCTCATGGGAAATAAAAGTAAAGAAAACACTAGCATACCAAAATAACTACCAAAAAAAAAAAAGTAAAAAAAAGAAAAAAAAAGGAGAGGCCAAACTGTTATAAATATTCATCTTGAACATGAAGAATGAAGGCAAGAAGTGTTGACAATTAATTGACAATAAAAGGCTTATAAAAAGAGCCAAACAGCTGACAAGGAAGTGGCTATTTGTGTAACACAGGCTGAACTTTTACTGGCTACCTGGGATGAAAAAACAACCTGCTCGTTTGCACAGCTAGTAAAAATGTGTCATGTGTCTTGTATGTCTCTTGCATGTCATGACATACTGTGTTTTAGAGACACCATCCTAATATGAAGACTGGAGAAGGCTAGGCTCCATATACAGAGAACTAGTCAACAGCTTGAATAAAACCCACAAATTGACCTGAGCAAAACACCAAATAAAGCCAGTGGCCAGATGCCATCTCAAAGCAATCTGTGACAGTTCTGTGGGTAACTGACTCTGGAGAATTTTTACGAAGGCAAATGCTGAAGTCATCAACCATTATCATTCTGAATGACCTTATTTTTCTATCTGAATGAAGATAAATCAACTTAAGCACAGAAGTAATCAATGCTCTCTACTCATCTGGACAGCAGAATTATTCCTATTTAAAATATTTACCAGGGAAGCCGGGCGCTTTACTTTCAGTCTTGTGTTGGAAATAGATCATCTTCACACTTCAATTTGCAGTAAGTATCTAGGGTATATTATATTTTAACCATGTGCCCTAGGTAAATTAGGATTTTTATACTTAACACAGAAAAAAAACATTAAAATTCTTCATTGAAAAACAGTATTTTAATTTGAAGTTTTGAGTTACAGTTACAGCTATAGTCACAGTAAAATAGAAAAAAAATAATGCAGTATTTCATTTCTGGGTTTAGATTGCTTGATGACTAGTTATCAATATGAAACCCTCTAGACCGATATTTTAGGAATTGTTATTCCTTTGTCCTTAGAATTGATAACACAAGATTGCAGACATTGTTCTGTCAAAACACCCCAATCCTGCCTACCGTGGAATGGGACAGGATCTATTGAGTGACATCCTCAACTGGAGGACTGACATGCTCAAATACTGAAAATATTAGACCTTTGAACTTGCTCATTGTACGAGAAAGAAAAGGTGGTCCCTTCCTTTTGCTCCTTCAGTCTTTTGCATTTTAACTGAAATTGGAGAAATTGATTACTGAACTGCAAAATCTGTACGCTACACGATTGTTATGTTAAACAAATCCTTTTGATTCTTATGGGATAGAAGCAATTGGATGCATGTATACGCATGTGGATGCAAGGACTACATCTAAAAGCAATAATACTTCATTTTTGATAAGCAATGACATTTCATGAAAGACAATTGAAAAATCCCATTTATCCAAGCTGACATCTTACTCATCTTTTTTTCTCTTCCCTTTTTTATGGCAAATTTCTCCTTAGAGATCTGTTTCCACTCGATTTGTTTCCATGAAACAATCCTTTTAAAGCATCAGAACAAGTTGATCACAATTTAAAAATGTAATGAAAATGTTTACAGCTACAGTAACCTGAGGAAGATGTTGAGTAATGGGTAATAGATAAAATCTTTGACAGTTTCAGAGTTAATGTCCTTGTTTATACAATAAGCATATCAAAAGTCAATAATTTTTCACTGTCTACACTAGATATTAAAATTGTCTGATGATTCTTCTTAAAGTTTGAAACAAGAGTGGAAAATGACTTGAACCCATTTTCAGGAGAATGAATGTAAGAAAAGATGGGGGTATGTCTTGGCAGTGAAAAAAAAATGGCAAATATTGTGCCTTCAATTTCTAAGGCTTTAAATAAATTGAATGCTCAGAAGGCAATGAGTTAGACCTTGTCCATATTGAAGTCCATAGAATTTTATGCTGAATTAAATAAACTGATGACTTAACCAAAATCTATTTTTTTGCAGTATCCCATAATTTGTTAAAAATTGTACTTTGATTCTGTTCACTGTGCTGAAGATTTAAAAACCTCAGTGCCAATTAAGAGGAATAAATTTGCTGGCTATTTAGGAACCATTCAAGCAAGATGCGTCATCTTCCATTTCTGTCTTCTTCCTAATTCTGGTAGGTCTGCTACAGTTTGAAGGTGCAACACTTTACAGTAAATCTTTTATGAAGTGGTGATGAGCAAAGCTGTGAGAGAACACAGGCGTGCTCATTCATTGTTTCTCATTTTGATTTTCATCTATTTTGGTTGTATATAAGCACTATATGTGAAAAATGAACTCGTGTCCGGAAAGAATACAGAATGCCGATTCCTTTACCTTCTCCTGCTCCTCAAAAGAGTTTTTTTTCTTTCTTTTTTTTTGTTTGTTTAGTTGTTTGGTTTTGTTTTCATATATGTGCCACTGTGAAGCTATCAATAGGACCTCCCTGCTGCTTCCTATGTGAAGTTCAAGATTACAGTTTTTATGACAAATCTGGACTGATCCTGCAGTCCACGCTCATATAAGTACTTGGCTGATTTTAATAGTGGGTTTACACCATTCACAACATGTTCATGAAGATTTCTGAGTTAGCGCTTTAGGAGTTCTCAGTGTTTTGTTAGACTCCTCCAGGAAGCTGATTAAGATGTCTGGGTCTGGTGACAGGAAAGGATCTCTGTGGATAGGTATCTCATCTCTTTTTCTTCCCTCATCATTCAGACGCTTCCCAGTTCCTAGGATGTGGGAGTGCAACAAGGATAGAAATAGCTTTCACTGCAGTGAACGCAGCAACATTGCACAGGATGCTCTTCCCCAAAGAAATGGAGAGGCCACTGCCAAGGGAAACACTGTGTTTAGTCATTCAAGAAGGAAAGTGAAATATCAGCGGATTTTCTATTTTCAGAAGTGGAATAATGGCTTTACTCGATTCAGGAAGAAAGTGGACAGGAGAATCGAACTGATGGCCTGCAATATTGCCCTGGTTTGGGGTGGAGCAGAGCCAACTTTCTGTTCAGCGAGAGGCTCTTGCGCACACTTGTTGCTGTGGCAGCCAGGGTTGAACCTGTGGGGAGGCGTGGACAGGTCAGGTGACCCAAACTGACCAATAGGGTCACTGACAAATTCCATCCCATCTGCCATGCTCAGTATAAAAACTGAGGGATCAAAGGGTTGGCTCTTCTTCAATGTCTCTTTCTTTCTTTGATGACTGATAGCTGAGGATGACCCTGTCAGTTAGTCTACCTTCGATCCCCGTCTGTGGGTTTGCGAAGCTAGATCCGGAATCTAGTTCCCATTGGTTGCTGAGTCCAGTCTGGAACTTTCCCAGTGCCTGCCAGTGACATCTCCCTGGGAGCTTGATACGGTTTTGTATATGTTGTATCTTTTTCATTATTTCCTTTTAATTTTATTACTAATATTCCATTAAAGTAGCTTAGTTTTCCTAAACTCAGTAATCTCTTTATCTCTCTTCTTCCTCTTCTTGGAATGAGAGGTGGGGGAGAGCATCTGTCATCTTGTCATTGGACAATCCGGCCCAAACCATGATATATATATATATGTATTTTCTTCCTACTTTTGAGATGGTGAGATTTAATTTTATCTAGAACGCTGAGGAATCTTTAGTTGCATCTGACTGTTCTCTTTAAATCTCCCACTTTACATCCATTTCTGCTACCACTGAAGTCAGTAACGGTGGGCAGAAATCTCAATCCTTGAGTATAGTGGGCGGCTGGGAAGGTCCATCAGGAACCTGTGCTGATCCTTTCCCCGGCTACCATGGGAGTACTGCACCATAGCTGAGAGCAGATGCGTGGTGGAAGGGGAGAGGTGCATAGGCTACAGTGTCCTGTAGCAGTGGCCCCGCTGAAGTAGTGCAGTTTAAAGCTGGTATCATCAGTGATTCTGGCAGAAAGGGTTTTACAATAGCCAAACTTAATATACAATTGACAGCAATAAAGAAATCAAAGGCTAAACTGTAGTACTGAGAAGGGACGCTTTTGTAGAAGGTATTAATTGAAATGTATGTCCAAAGCTTACTACTCTTGTGTTAAAAGAATAAAAACAACCCTGGGTATAACAGGTGGAGTCATAGTGGTGATATTCATGTATTAGCAGAATCTCACTGGCTTGGGAATGTGAGTTTATGGTTCAATACCTGGGATACTGACACTTTCAAAGAAGATTGCTTTATTTCTCATTCTATCTAAAAAAAATAAGAAAAGGAGAAAGTGAAAATAAGAGCAGATTAGTTAGCCTTTTACCCTGAATTTAAATTCTTGAAGAATGCAAAGAGCACCCACAAAGATATACTATAATAAGGTATGAGAATTTTTCTAATTGTAATATATCTCATCAGGAATGAAAGCAATCAACACAGTTATCTGCTAAAGCTAAGGAAATATAATCATTAACTGAACTGCTTAGCAAATGGTCCATATTAAGTGGTTCAATTCATAAGTCGCTTAGGGATGACAACACAGTAGCAAGTGAAGGAGGGACTGGGTTGTCAAATCAAGAGAAAAATGATCAGTGGTACCTAATGAAGGCAAACTGATACAACCATGATTCCTTAGCAAATGGACCTTAGATGCAACAGCACCTGCATGTTAAAATATGTTATGAGAAACCTCATGAATAGTATTCTCACTGTCTACATGTCAAGATGCAATTTTTATTCAGTTTTACACTCTGGCTGTGACTTTCTGTGGCAACAGAAAACTCACTGTTTGTCAGTGGGTCACTGGAAATGGGTCTCCTAAATTTCTTGAACACTGAAAATTACATACTCAGAACATTAACAGTAATTACAACAGGGATGTAAAAATGTTGTCTGGTTATGTTATGGACTGGTTTTGGCTGAGATAGAGTTTATTTTCTTCACAGTAGCTTGTATGGTGCTATGTTTGGATTTGTGATGAAAACAGTGTTGCTAACAGGGATGTTTTATTTATTGCTGAACAGTGCAATGAATTCCTTATTTTCCTTTGCCTGTGTGCACAGCTTTACTTTATTTATTAAACATTTATTATTGCTTTGTTGCATTATCTCATGCCAGAATTTTTCTCACTTTTGCCCTTTGAATTTGCTTCCCCATCCCTCTCAGGGGAGTGAGTAAACAGCTGTGTGGAGCTTATCTGCCTACCGGGGTTAACTCACAATGACGCCACAACTCCTTATAAAATAGGCACTTATTCTAGCAATACAACCTACACTGTTTATATAAAGCAGCTGCATTGTCTATATAGTTGATGGGCGATTGTGAAGGCACGGCAGAAAACCTCAGAGCTTTCCAAATCCTTAAAAGAGCTAATTCATAAGAGCTGGGTGCAAGGGAGTAACCAATTCCCCGAAACTCTGCTCTCGCTTTGGAGAGACATTTGTGTTTCACTTCATCAATGGTAAAACCTGGTTTTCTGCTTGAAGTACTTTTAAGTATTTCCAAGTAAGTGTTGAAAACAAATTATAACGTAAATTGATTTCAGACTTCAAATATTATTCTTTGAGCTCACTGCCCCACACAGCTTCTGATCTTCAAGGTCAAAACAGTCATTTATGGAGATTTAAGACAATGGAAAAACTGTGCTTTCACTGAGACTTGTCCAGATTTGACATTTGTATTCTATCACAAAAATATATACACATTTTCAACATGTTTTCAGTCCTAAATTCTTGTATAATTTGCATAACTATCTATGTCTTATACAGTTTATAATTAAGATGGGAAAAGGAAATGAAGGGAAGAAAAAGAAAGAAACAAACAAAACCGACCAAACCCATGTACAAATGATTAAATGGTGCTTTTAGTATTTCTATTCTCTCTCTGTCCCAAAAGTCCTGATGCTAGAATTTTTTATAACAAAATAAAATTCTATGCTCCAAAATACATCCTTCTTGTTCTCTTTTGAAGTCTGCAGAAAGACACTGGTGTAAATGAAAGCAGGGGAAATTCAATTCCATTTAAGACTATACACAGCAGAAAATGTTACTAATTCTATTTATCTTTTTTCTATATATACAGTGACAACTTCATTTAATTAATATATATATGAATGAGGTATCTCTATTTCCTTTCTTTGGGGGAATTTTTCAATAGCATTAAGTGATCAGAAAAACTGAAAACATTCTATTATAGTATGATTTTGGTGCACAAATTATTCAAATGCAAAATGAATAGTTTAGGAAATGTCTAATTAGCTGAATACCTAAAATATGAACCAGTTAACAGTCCAGAACATGTTTAATTGTCTATTTCAGATTAAAGACAATTACAATGCCAATTAGTTATGGATAATTTAACAATTGTTGCTACCATATGTAACATTTTGAATTAGATGTCACAGATACAGTTATTGTGGTTCACCGGAACATCCCATTTTATATATTTATTTTTCAATGCAGTATAAATAACTATTTTCTAAATGTTACTCTGCACACCTCTTATTTAAATAAGAATTTTTTCTCCCAAGAAAACAAGCAGGTGTTCCTCACTGATTGATTGAAATTGTTTCAAGATTTCAATCTTCAATGATTTTGTGACATACTTTTGAAGTGGAATATGGTAGAAAAGGTCAATGAAGTGATTATAGATATTTTTAATGGTGGAGGGAAATCCAAATGTGGCATGAAGAGAGTTCTATAGTGAAGATATAGGCCAGGAAAAGAAAGTGACAAATGTATTTTAAAACATATGAAACATACAGATTGAAACTGTAAGGAAGTTATCTTTTGGCTTATGCTACACAGAGGTTTTCTCTGTGTGTGGAATGTTTGTACATAATGCTGAACAGAAGTTATTGAAAAATATTGTCTAGATTTTTTACTTACTGAATTGAGATTTCTCATCATCTGTATTTATCTTCAAAACTATTTTTTTGTCTCACCAAAAATACCAGCTTTGTAATTCAAAGACAACTTTTTTTAAAAAAAGATGGTTTATTTTGCTTTGTTATATAACCATCCTGAAAGGGCTGTAACACAAATAAGGAGAAAACATTAGGCTTTTTTGCTGAATACATCTCTGGTTTAAACAAATTCAGTTTCATTCCACCAACGCTTAAATCTACAGCCCAGGGGCTCAGCTATGTGTTATCAAAAGCTACTCTCGCCAAGCCTGGTCCTGACCCACACACGTGGGCCTGTGGCCCAGCCTGTCTTATGCCCAGGGGGCTGCTTGATGTCTGGGGCTGGGGCTGCCTAGGTGTCCCCCCTAGCTGCCTTGCTCTGGATGAAGAGGTGGAACAGGCCCTAGTGGCCAGCCCCTGCTCTGCCCTGACCCAAACCCTTCTCCCTGGTCTTTCTAACCATTGTTAAGGTGTGAGAAAGCGTGTGAGCTAAAGGCATGCCAGAACAGCAAAATTAGAGACAGAAGTGTAATTATTGAGACCACAATAATTAGCAGCTCAAGCATTTAAGAGGAATCGTAACATAAAAGGATACAAAGCCCTAAGGATAAAACCCCAGGACACTAGAAGATGGCAACTCAAAAACCGTGAGGATTTGTTTGGCCTAAAGAGCCCTCATAGAACCTGGCTAATCCTCACTTGATTGAGGACTGCCTGAACAGCAAAGGCTCATTGGGTCTTCCATCAGGGGTTGTAAGCATATTAATACTACACTAACTCGTTAGCCCAAACTGTCAGTTGTGTGCATTAGCCGATAAATCATTGCTTTGTATAGTTGTCGTGGATTAACCCCAGCTGGCAACTAGAACTGCACAGCTGCTTGCTCACCCCATCCTTTCCCACCCTCAGAAGGATGGGGGAAAAGGGAAAAAGAAAAAAAAAACAGTAAAAGGGAGGGAAAAAATCCTCCTTGGTTGACATAAAGACATCTTAATAGAAACAGTAACAGCAACTACAAAAATAACAATAATAATAACAATAATAATAATTACACAGGTCACACTCACTGCCTGGTGAATTTGCACTGTCCCAAGCAGTGAACGTGGGTTCCCACCCCCCAGCTAACCCCCATTTATAGACTGAGCATGGCATCTATGGAACAGAATATTCCATTGGCCATTCCATAGTTCTGTCTATGCTTCTATGGGAAGCTGAACAAGAGTCCTTGACTAGTGTAAACATCACTTAGCAACAACTAAAACCAATAGGTATTAGCGACATTCCTTTCACAGCAATCACTAGAAAGAAAAATTAACTCTTTCCCAGTTGAAACTGGGACAGCAGTTAAAAATGTGTATATCCAGTTTGTTTACAGTCTCTTTCCAAGTGGTAAAAGTAACCCAAAAAAGTGATCCAGAGATGGAGCATTACGATACTTTCTAATCTTTAGGCGTAGATCAATAAAAGCATCTTACATAAACTATTGATAGTGCTGTTCTAATTTATTTGAGCATAGTTATTTTCATTGCAATCAATAATTATGTGGATTTAAGAGAAAAGAAAATAATATTTTTTTATCAATGAAGAACATGCAATCATTCATTCTGATTTTTTTTTGATTGCTAGGAATAGTAAATTTCAGTTTCCTTTCACCATCAACATATTTGGGATAAAAATATTTCAAATTTTCATGTAATTTCCAGATTAAAAGCTTGACTCACTTTTGTGGTGTTTATATCAAGTCCAGACAGAGTGGATTTATTGTGCCTCCCCTGCCTGAATGTTCATAGCACCTTATGTAACAGTTCTGACTTCGCTCAAATATGTTCTTATATCTTAACAAAACCCCCTATATTACTTTCAAAAAGAAAGGCTCATACAGGTTTCATACCTGTATCTCTCAGAAAGTCTTACCTGCTGGAAATTTCACATCAGAACAAACAATCCAGTTGGGCACACCAGAAAAGTGAATTCATTCCCTTCCAAGACTAAGTACATATAATTTTTTTTGAAGAGCAATGTGATCAATATATGCAAATTAAGCTCACGTATCAAGAGTCCTTTCTGTCAGAGCCCTAAAACTGAGGCAGTAAATTAATCAAGGATACAACAACATGGGACTGTGTCATCCATAACAGAAATTTATGTAGATATAGAAAAATCTCTTGTTTGGACTGGAGAGGACAATGAATATTACCTAAACAACCAGCATGAAATATTGACTATAAGAAGACAGATCAAGAGAGTTAAAATTTCCTATGAGCAGTTTTAATTGTCTTTAAACTACACCAAGGATTTAAAAATTTGAACACAAACACCACTGACTTCTTTTAATCAAAACCAGATTTACGTCTAATAAAGTAAGGATAGTACTGACTTCTAAGATTATCAAATCCAGGGGGCTGGGAAAAAATTACTAAAACTCAGGGGGGAAAATGATTTAGTTGATCTAATTGCTTATTTTTTTAGGTTTAAGCACAGTCTATACTTTTTTCTCCTCCACTATGAACGAATGTATTTTATTTTTAAAACTGCGATTCTTTGGAATGAAAAAAAAATGACCAAACCCATAAGTTTTTGCGGGCAGGTAAAGAAAGATCTAAGCTAAGCCTAGTTCTCTGGATTTCTCTCTCATTTCTTCACTCTGAAAGTGTACATGACAAGATTAAACACAAATGATATATGATCCTTTTATCTTTACAAAAGTTGAAGAAACAATGCTTAACAGTCATGCAAATGAAATGAGAATTTGAGATTTGAATTCTCAAGCAAAGATAAAACTGTGGACTAGAAACAAATCTGCAAGAAATCTTTCTCAAGAAACAGAAAACTGCCAAACAAATTGCTAGCTCAATTCTCAAAACTCTCATTCTCCACAAAGTAAATGCTAAGAAATCTGTCCTTTGAAGTCATTACCTATTTTTAATTCAGAAAGACTTTTTTACATTGCCTTCATCTGACTCCCAAACAGAAGACTGAGTTGGGATGGCTGGTGGGATTACTGACGTTAACAGCCCTGGCCCTTGACAGGCTGCTGTTGCTGTGGAACTACAGCTTGAACCATGCCTGCTTGCAGTTCAGTGTTGGGCTGTGTGAGCGCGTCAGCGTGTGAGTGTGTGCCTGGGAGTGTGAATGCATGTCTGAGAGTATATGAGGGTGTGAGTTGTCAAATCAGGATTATAAATGTGTATTTCTTATTTTGCAGCCTCAAAAATCCCTGAGGAGGTACCATACACAGAAATCTGACTTTTGATTATTCTCAATTTAAAATGGAAATATTGGACTCTAGTCAAAGGCTAGTGCTGGTTGTTGTTTATATTTATCTATTAGAAATAGAGCCAAACACTGAGGGATCATTTACTTTATGATGCTATTATTTTTCTTTCTACATCTTTTTGCATTAATCCATGATATTTTCCATGAATAGCCATTGATATTTCTTAGTTTTCTAAGTGATGTACACAGGCTTCATCTCTTTGCTAGTGTCTCTTTAATAACATGTATATGCAGTTCTTACAATGCAGCTATCTTTGATGAAATCCATCTGTAATGTTATACTTAAATCAGAAATGCAGACAATCATGTTTCTCAACTTGCTGAGACTTAATCACCAGTGCCTTTCACCTCTCATAGAGATTTACAAAGAAAAGAAGGTGTAAAGTCCGGTATATTTTAGCATTGCAGGAGTAGTAAATTGAAAGGACAGCATCAATCTGCAGTAGACGAAGACCAGGACTGCTGTGTTTTGAAATTATGTTGCCATTGTAGATGACTAGAAAAAGAGAAAAGCATTGAAAAATCCAGTTCTGTACAACTTACATTTTGTCACTTTTCTAATATGTTTGCTATTTTTCTAAACATTTTAATTAATTCTATATTGTAATTTTTAACATATTTTTTTACATAATATCCCAATTTGCTTTTGGAACATAGTTATTTGTATAGAACTATTGAAATATTTCTTCCTAATGGAACAATACATGCAAAGCAACTTTAACTTTACATACATGAATAGTTCACCAAGCTCATTATATTTAAACACATACATACATAAGATTAGTTTACATAAACATTATATAAATCCCTAATCCCTATTTTTTCTTGATTACAGTATTTGTTATTTTCAGTCTCACTTCTATCTGAGTCAAGGTTCACTGCATGCAAGTACCAGAATTATTCTTCTACTTGTTTGCTTGCAACTGTTAAATGCCTTCCCACCTGTCACAGCTGGTAAATATTAGCAAATTACACAGTAATTTCATTATTCAGATGAAGACACTCATTTTGGTTAACATTTGGCAACTAACAAAAATATCTAAGCTGAGCTATATATGCCTTATGTCTCCTGACATAGGAATGAGATAGGAAACTCAAAGCCAGATTCTTATTGCTTTGTAGAGTACTTTGCTTTTCTGAAGCAGGAACAGGCAGCTACTGCCTCTCTCGTTTCTTTCCATTTGATTGTTGCCTCTTCAAAATGCCTTATTACAACTTTGCTATAAATAACTTTCAGGATCTCACAAGTGAACAACACAGGGAAAATGCCCTACAATCCCATTAACTCTTCCATAACCGGAAAACTGAGAAGCAGGCATCCACTTTAATCAGACGTTTTCAGCTCAAGTAAATACAAAACTCTTCAGAGAAGTTACATAAATTACTCAGCTGCAGATCTTGCTGTACTGTATTTTGAATTCACTTGCAGCACAAAATGGTACATGTTAAACCAGCATGGGTCCACACTTTCTGCCTACCCAGATTGCACATAACCTGACACTAATGGACCTCTCAGAGAAGAGGGAGAACACCTGAAACTTGGTTCTCCTATGTTGTGGAAGACTCCACTAAGCACTGAGCTGCTGTAGAAGATACAGATTTCCTCCAGGTATATATTTAAATCATAGAATCATAGAATCTTAGAATGGTTTAGGTTGGAAGGGACCTTAAAGATCACCTAGTTCCAACCCCCCTGCCATGGGCAGGGACACCTCCCACTAGACCAGGCTGGTCCAATAGCTGTTGTGTTTGTGGAGCTGAATCCTATCAGAGCAGATTTGTTCTGAAGACACATGGGGAGAGTCTCCTCTGGGAAGGCAAGCAGATTATGAGCAATCTGGATATCTTTAGTGGGTGTTTGAGGTAACTGCTGATGAATATATTGCTTCCAAGAGATTAAATTTTGGGGCAAAAAAAATTTTTCAGGCATACATAACTATCATGGAAAAACCAAATGTTCCTACAAGTTTTTGAATATTCATGGACTAAAAGGTTTTAAGGATCCAGACCTTTATTGTATTTGTCTTTGTTCCATTGTAAAGATTTAAATAATTTTCTGAATTTTTGTATGGATCTTTGCAAGTGCCCGTTATGGCCTTGTTCGTGACATATTGCACTAGAGAATAAGAGCGTGAAGCAGAGAAAAATAGCTTTACCTCCTTCTGCATTGCAGGAAAATCTCTTCATAATGTATTCACAAAAGCTGATGTTCCATTTATGTAGCTACAACATGTTTGTTTCCCTTAGAAGTCATGTTATGTGGATCTCTGTCCTGGGCCAGGCTGTGCTGGTACAAGTCCAAGTGCAGGTTGTAGTTCTGTAGCAGTGCCACTGTTTCAGTGTTATCAGTCCTCCACTTGATTTCAAGGAGACTGGAAATCACAGCAATTGTGAATGTAGATAGATTCCAGTTTCTTATTTTAATAAATGTAAGTGCGAAATACTTTATCCCTATCAGAACATATGAGCTAGCAATTTTGAAGGAAATACGTATTTTACTTTTTCCTTTGGTTTTACACCCATCATTGGAAATCCAATCCAAAAGTTTTGTCAAGTAAGGTTGTGCTTTCTTTTACCTCTTCCGTGATCCCCATATTTTTGTCCCACTTCAGTACTCAATGACTGAGGAATTCACTAATTCCCATGATGTTTTAGGAAAAATTGCTTTTGCTAGCCAAAGGACTGAGCTGCTTTCCTTTTCTCTACTTGGTGTTATTAGGAAAAAAAGAACTAAATCTGAATAAAGACAAGCCCACAAACAGTAGAGAGAACCAAAAATGTGATTTCCTAAGGGACTCTGAAAGGTCTGAAGTCCAGCGGGGGATAAAAGAAATATTCATTATACTTCTCTGCCTTCCTTTGGGCTAGTTTTGCCCTGCCAGATTTGCAGGACCTCTGCAGAAATTGTATGTACTTTTCATTTGTCTTCAATGTTCCTGGCAGCAGTTTTGCAGGACTTTCACTGATTTGTATGTATTTATAATATACTAATATCTCCAGGTACTGCAATTGACTGAGGGTGCTTTATCTACACCCTCATGAAAAAATGTATTCTATGTAAAAAGTAGAGTTGTAAGCATTCAAATATTTTAACATTCTATCCTTATTTCAGAAAAGGTGTAGCCACAAAGGAAAACTTTTATTTTTTAATTTAAGTATTTATTATATACTGATATAAGGAAAAAATTATACTCTCAAAGAACTATTAAAATAAATCTGTTGATATAGCTGGATTTAAAAATGAAGAAAAATTTTCTTTGGTCAGTTTTTTCCAGAATTTTGTCAGAGTAACCATTTCTAGTTGTTACCTGGTCCAGCTCCTTAAATAGAACCCATTAATCCTTTTGAAGGAGACAGATGTTTTTCATAGGTTTTCAAAGAAATGCTTAAATTAAAATCCTGTCTGGAACAAGCCAAAAATTAATAATCTATATATCAATTTCAAAATTAAAGTGACTTAATATGACATGGCCCGAATACAGTATGCACCACACAATGAGGTACCCATAAACATAAAATTAGTAAAGTTTAAAAAAAATAAATCAGTTTATATAAACTTGAAACAAAAGTTAAGATCCTAAAATATTCAGGAAATGAAAAAAAATCTGACTGTCCCATATTGATCTTTAACAATGCCTTTTTTTTAGGTGCTTATATTCAAGGTCTGTAAGTCTGAATATTGATATGATTTAATTTAATCAGTGACTTCTAACACCAGATGTCCAGAGACCCATACAATGATACTACCACTCTGTTCATAATTCTTTGAGCTCTTCAGACTTTTTAGCTGAGGTGGAATAACAATGGTCAAAATCAAAAACTAACTGGTAGCAATTGTGATACATTTTCTTGAAGTTGTATGCATTTTGAAGCAAACCCAAACAAAGAATAATTTTAACAAAAACTCATCTGTTTTCTTGTTTTCTTGTATTTGTTTATAGAACAGCAATCAGCAATATATTTAATGAGGGCAATAAAAGTCCAAGAAATAATGACTTATAGAACTTTCCTTTTGAACCAATTTATCAAATTCAGTGGGGTTTATGTACTATTTATGTTTTATCTTTCTGATAGTTTTTTCTTGTCTTTTCTCAAATAAGTGATGGAAGATTCAAATGCTCTGTCTCCATCTCCTGGCAGATTAGAACTAAACAAAACATGTGGACTGGAATGCATAAACCTGACAAGGAAAAATTAGGAAGAATAAAATTTCTGTTTCTTGATTTATTTGCAGCTTTTCCCCATTTCTAAAATAATTTCAATTTATAATAATGTAGAGAAACAGAAAACAATGATAATTTTATGCAGATAGAGTCAAAAGATTCTATCAATTTGTCAATAACTAATAGAAGTTCTTCAACCCCAATATTCCATTAGAATAAAACAGGATGACACCATTTAATGTACTGGAGAAATGCCATTTTACAGTAAATGAGTCTCTGAGGATTTTTTAAATACCTAGATTGATAATTTAAAACAAATGTTTAATTTTCATTTGATTTAATTTTCATTTGTTGATATGCCTAAAACTATAGTCATGTTTTTGCTCTAACTGGTTTACCTGGAAATAATGTACATTTTCATGATGATTACTGTATGATAAATTGCATTTACCTTATGTGATTTCCACGTAATTCTGAGGTGTCTTTACCTCCCCACCCCACCGGTATTATAGATATTACCACAGATCATACTCACAAATGTGGTTTATAATTTATTTTGGATAAACAGTAAAATAAGGGTAGAGGAAATTACAGCAGATATATGTGACTTCTTTCATTAAAAGCAAAGCTTTATGCTAGTTAATACTGCTATGCAAATCAATTAACAATTGACACACAAGGGTAAGGAGGAATGTCATTAAAGATAGTCTTAAAAGAATAAGTTGCTATTGCAACTCTTGCCAGATACCTTTGCATACAGCTTATATTAACATGTTTTTTAACTTAAAATCTTCAATGCATTAACTATATCATTCTCAAGTTGAAAAATTAGAGCAGCCCTAAATTTGGTATATTAACTCTCAATCCATTTATCTGAGTAATACATTGCTTGCAAAGTAATGCAATACATTTTATTACAATACAATAAGTTTTATTACAAAGTAATAAAATGTATTGTAAGAAATACAAATGCAAAACATTGGACACTGTCCCACACAACCTCCTTGTCATAGATTTGATGGATAGACCACTTCGTGGATAAGGAATTGTCTGGATGGTTGCCAGTCAACATCTCAATGTCCAAGTGGAGACCAGTGACAAGTGTCATTCCTCAGGGCTCAGTACTGGGACTAGTGCTGTTTAACACCATTGTTGCCAACATGGGCAGCCACATTGAGTGCACTCTCAGCAAATTTGGTGACGACACCAACCTGTGTGGCACAGCTGACAGGCTGGAGGGATGGGATGTTATCCAGAGGGACCTGGACAGGCATGAGAGGTGGGCCTGTGTGAACTTCATGAAGTTCAACAAGGCCAAGTGCAAGGTCCTGCATGTGTGAGGGCAATCCCAAGCACAAATACAGGCTGAGTGGAGAATAGATTGAGAGTAGTGCTGAGGAGGAGGACTTGGGTGTGTTGGTGATGAGAAGCTCAACATGAGACAGCAGTGTGCACTTGCAGCCCAGAAAGCCAACTGTATCCTGGGCTGCATCAAAAGAAGCATGGCCAGCAGGTTGAGGGAGGTAATTCTGACCCTCTGCTCTGCTCTGGTGAGACCCCATCTGGAGTCCTTCATCCAGCTCTTTTGTTGATGCCCCCAACAAAAGAAGGACATGGACCTGTTGGAGTGAGTCCAGAGGAGGTCCACAGAGATGATCAGAGGGCTGGAGCACCTCTGCTATGAGGACAAGCTGAGAGAGTTAGGGTTATTCAGCCTGGAGAAAAGAAGGCTCTGGGGAGACCTTATAGCAGCCTTCCAGCACCTAAAGGGGCCCTACAGGAAAGGTGAGGAGGGACTCTTTATCAGTGAATGTAGTGATAGGATGAAGGCAAAGGTTTTAAACTGAAAGAGAGGAGATTTAGATTAGATATTAGGAAGAAATTCTTTACTGTGATGGTGGTGAGACACTGGCACAGGTTGCCCAGAGACATTGTGGACGCCCCATCCCTGGAAGTGTTCAAGGCCATGCTGGATGGGGCTTTGAGCAACCTGGTCTAATGGGAGGTGTCCCTGCCAATGGCAGGGGGGTTAAAACTACATGATATTTAAGGTCCCTTCCAACCCAAAGCATTCTATGATTCTATGAGTTATTTGAATAATCTCAAACAGTTTCGAGGTATGATTCCTTCCCAGGTGGTATCTGCCAAGCATGCCCCCTTTCCTCTGAAGAAAAGGAAATAACACACGTTTTCTTTTTTTTTCTATTCTACCCTTTCATTTGGGAGACATTTCCAGTAAATTGGGCCTGTCCTTATATATACCTGCAAGTACAAGAGTGGGAAAGAAAGATCTGTTGCCCATCGACTGATCTAGCTCATCTGAGATAGGGGCCGAGCAAGTACATGTTAATATACTCTTGATACAGTCCCATTTCTTGTAACAATTGACAGTTTGTCCACCGGTGTTACTAGCATTTCTTAAGTTAATATATAGGAAAACTTGAAATTATTTTTGCTACCGAATAGGTCTGAATGGAGGATGCTTTTTTTAGTACTTAATCACAAGATACAGAAGGATTATGCTTAGTATACAAATTGTCACTGCATATATAGGCAAATGAGAGCATATCACCTTTATAGAGTGCATCACTCTATGCTAGGTAGACAAATGAAAGAGACTTGGTGATCTGTCAGGATGTGAATATAAGCATTTCTGCACTAGCGTACTACAGAATGACACTTGTATTCTCCTTTTTTGGGTGCGGGGGAGTGTTTGTTTTTGAAGTTTAGACATTTACAGAACACAGTGATGAACTGATGTTCTGTATTTATGGAAGGGTTTTCCATAATGATATCATTAGCTCTTACATTAGTTAGGATTACAAGGAATATCCCCAGTGGTTTAATGTGTTGTTAATATTATAAAATTATAAATTTTCAAAATTTCTTCTCCTTGTAGGTCTCCAGTCTTCCCCCAAGTATTATCTACTAATTTTCATTATTAGTTCCATTTCAGAATACTGTACAAAGAAAGTATAAAAATAATGAGTGTATACAAATAATATATATTTTACTACATTAAAAAACAAAACATGCTTATCGTTACTAACAGATTCTAACATTTACACTGGTATGTAGGTTTAGCAAAACAGGGGAAGATTTTATTGAAGAATTCTTTCACTTATAAAATATTTTCTTTGAAGAACAAAGAAAATAGAAACAAATTCTGTAACTGACCTTTACCAATAAAACTGTGGAGTTCGTTGTCTTTAGAGAATGTTTAATAAAGAAGAGAAAACATGAAAATGCCACTTTTTATTTACTTCTCTAAGATGTGTTTAATTCATTTTATTTGATATTCGTCCAGAGGAAAAAAAAAAATCTATCAGCATGATTATAACTAGTATTTTACACATATAGGAAGAAAGAATTATCCTAGCATAGGTTTTACTACTGCCTATCTCAGTTTTAGCTTACAAGAAGAATGATAAATAAGATTTATAGAGACAGACTACCCAGTTTAAAGAGTGCTTTGAAATACTTGGTTCTAGAGGAAAGATTACTTTTAGAAACCTTTGCTACAGATATTGATTTAAAAAATAGAGACGTAATTTAAAAATTTTAAATAAAAGGAGGAAAACATAGAAGTTTCCAGAGACCAAAGTCGTGACTTCATGTTTTCTTTAATATTCAGTCAGTATTGCAGTACTGAAGTTCAAGGCTTACTGCATCATCAAATAGAAAATAAGTTTCCAAAGTCACACTTCTGTTCATCATGGACGAACACATTCACAGAAACATATTACACAAGATTGCCACTGTCAGACCACTAATTATAAAATATTAGGGGTTAATTTTCCACATTAACATTAATGAAAGCTCTATACAGTCATTGAACAAAGTGTTATTGTGTGATAATAACATGCCCAGTAAGACTGTAAATCATGGCAATGAAAGCCTATTCACACCTACAGTAGGTGCATCATTACTCTGTAACACCTGAACACCTCTAGTGTGATTCTAAAGCACATTTCCACTATATGAAATACAAGGAATTATACATTGATTTAACTCATTGGGAATATTAGGATGTTTTCTTATAATCTACCTTAGAAATATATGAAAAAAATCCACCCCCTTTTTTTTTAGCACACTGAATTCCCAAATGTTTGTAAAGTATAAATAAGTGTATGCTTCTGTTAACTTATGGTTTTTACAGAGTGCTGGATTTTTGTCATATTATTCAAAGTTTTTCTGGGATTGCTTTTACCTTCTCATATGCCTCCACTGAAAAATAAAATCTATCAATCAACAGTGTAAAGTTTGTGAATGTAATGTAAATAAACATCAGAGAGGTTGGAGCTCAACTGTGTTATTTCTCCTTCAAAAGATCAGTGAGACCAGAATGAGTGTGAAGCACTTTGCTATTGCATGTCGTTTTCCCTCACTGGTGTCTATGAATATATACATGCACATAAATCTCTCCTTTAGCTGTGAAGAAGGAAATAAATTTGGATGCTTATATAAAATATAAATTGATTGTTTAGTATGTGACTTTAAATGTTTTCACCTTAGAGTTTGACAATGTTGGTTACCAAGCTCTTCTGCCTCAGTGAGGAACATACTTCGCTTGCAGAGGTGCATTGTGAAATGAAAACTTCTTCCTGTTTTCATCCCTGACTTCAGAGAACCCAGGGCAAAAGAAGGATGATAAAGACCCTCTTTGGCTAATGTTAATGAATATACATAGTTAATATAGCTAGTATGTTTAACATAATTTTCTCTTGGATCAGCCTCTACTATGTTCTTCTGTATAATTTAATGGGAACCTTTTTCATTTTATTTTTCACCCACCTGCAGAAATACGTATCTCCTAGTAAGTAAACTGGGCAGTCGCTTCTCCGGCTTCATGGTTCCAGAAGATTTAGGCTGGACTTACACAATTTCTCAGAAACAGACCTTACTCTATCATGTGTTTCACTTACACCTAGTTACAGCCTCAAACAAAGGCCTTCCTCATTCAGATGGTATTAGTGAATTTTAAATTTGTACTCCAAAGCATTGAATGTACTTAATTTGTCACTAAATTATATTATGCAAGGATGAATTTAACATAGGGACACAGCACAATCCTATCTGGCAGGCAGAAAGTTTCATGTTGCAAATCCCTCCATACTACACTTCATACTATGGCTGAAGCTCATTTTATTTTGCTGATATAACGGTCTCTAACCCAGAAAGCTATATTTTATTTATATTTGATGTGAGCTGGTTCCTTGATCAACTTGATGACTGGCGTATTTATGTAGTTTTGAGGGGACTCAAATTCCTACAGGACTAGATAGGAACTGAGCAATGACTTCAATAGTGTTAACGTTTCCTAAATTATGGGCATATATCCTTAAAGAGACAAATAGGCACCTGTATGTATTTGAGGATCTGAACCTTAGTTATACCTATGAAAGGCAGACACTATTATTGGGTCCGTAAGTGCCTTAAGTAATATCTGGATAAAAGTAACAGATTATTACCCAAGACTGAAAATAACATGCCATTATTTTTCTTGAATATACATAATTACCTGTTCTGTAAATCCAAAGGTAATCTATTTTTTAAAAATTTTCTATATAGAAAATAAAAAAATGCATAGTTATTATATTTGTGAATATAATAAACACTTATGGCGTTCTTTTATATTCATTATATTTTCGTCCCAGTTCCTTGTCAAGGCATTGAGTTTAAAAGGATTCTTGCTATTATTATTTGAAAGGCAGCACTGTAATTCTTACTTCTGTGCTTTCATGATAGGCTGTGGCACCTCTGATTACGTCGTGTCACTTTCAAAGGACACGTAACAGACTTTCTAGCCAAAGTTTATATCCAGGATCTGCAAAACTGTCAGAACTGCACAAAACATAGAGTACAAGGGCACTTATCTCTATAACAGAAAACAAGAGAAAATGTTGGTCACATGACTGTATGATAAATGACTGTGATAACTTTTGCTTCACTTTGTTCTGATGGTAATAGGGATATGAAGGTTGTACAGCCAGGTGACTGCTTACTCATTGTATAATACAGTTAATGAGCTGCATTTGTGACATTAGTATAATCTGTCTGGTTCATAATGTACTATAGCACATGCATTATTCCACTGAATGATTTATGGGATCTCTATTATGTTGTAATGCATTTCCTAGAGTAATAGATGAGATGGATTATCTTGTGTTTCCTAGTTTTGTACATCACAAATATAATTGGTTTATAAGTCATCATATTTCATTAACCAATGAGAATGATTTTGATGACAGGTACCCCTTCATTAATTAAACATTTCCTTTTTTTTTCCTAAGTATCTCCTAAACTTTTCTGTTATTTACAGTCTTTCTTGTTACTATATTTGTGTGCACTATTCTATAGTAAGTTATTTAAATCAAAAACTCTTTCAAAAGCTAAAAAATATTTTAATTAATTCATGGACAGCCTAGATCAATTTCCTAAGGAAATAGGCCTTTTCCAAAATTTTACATCAATATGTCAGTCTGTCTGTTCCCCTTTTCCACCATTCTCAGTCTGGTCTGGTGGAGATAGATCTCAAAATTGTTAAATTTCTTTAAGTTTTGTGAATATCAGTACCTGGTGCTGCTTGAGGGGAAAGACACTGTAAGTAATCTTATTATGATGAGAACTAAGACCCTCTTTTTCCCTGTTGAATATATACGGCTTGTTAATCAGCAACATCCCAAATAGCCAAATTGCACAATCTTTTGCTGAGGGATTGCAGTGGGAGAAAGGGAAAAAGAATTGGGGAATTTGAAGGCAGAAGAAGCCAAAGCAAGGGAGGACAAGACAGGCCAATACTAGGCAAAGCAAGGAAAGGGAAAGAAGGTATTTTAGTGTCAGGTGCTTTTAGGAACGTGCAACAGAGCTCAAGATATCACAGTAGGAGGGCATGATAGAAAACTGGGGCAGACAGAGCCTTGAGATACAAATGGTTTTCTTGCATGCTAAATACATATAATGTGTTCCTATCTCTAAAGCTGTGGGTTTGGGTTTTTTAAACACAAAATTACAAACATCATAAGCGATCTGGGTGAAGGGATCAAGTATACATTGATGAAGTTTATTGTTGACACCAAACTGAGTGGGGAAGTGAATACTTTGGAAGGGAGAGCCACCCTGCAGGAAGACCTGGAGAGGCTGGAAGAGTGGGCTAACAAGGACCTTGTGAAGGTCAACAAGGATAAGTGTAAGGTCTTGCACCTTCGAAAACAGAATCCAGGAATGCAGAACGGGCTGAGATCTACCCAGCTGGGGAGCAGTTCTGTGGAAAGGGACCTGGGGGTCCTGGTGGAGAACAAGCTCAACATGAGTGAACAGTGTGCCGCTGTATCAAAGAAAGCCAACAAGATGCTGGGTTGCCTCAACAAGGGCATCACCATCAGAGATAAAGAAGTCGCTATCCACTCTACTCAGCGTTTGTCAGGCCACCCCTGGAATACTGTGTTCAGTTTTGGTCTGTGCTATACAAAAAAGATGTAGACAGGCTGGAGAGGCTCCAGAGAAGGGTCACCAAGATGATCAAAGGACTGGGAAGCCTGCCATATGAGGAAAGACCGAGAGAACTGGGTTTCTTAAGCCTTGAGAAAAGGAGGATTAGGGGAGATCTTATCACCATGTTCCAGTATTTAAAGGCTGGCTACAAAGAAGATGGAGACTCTTTTTTCAAGGAGTCACATGGAAAAGACGAGGGCTGATGGATACAAATTACTCCTGGGGAGATTCTGATTGGACACAAGAGGAAAATTTTTCACAATGAGAACAATCAGCCATTGGAATAATCTCCTCAGGGAAGTCGTGGATTCCCCCACATTTCACACTTTTAACGTTCAGCTGGACGGGGTGCTGGGCCATCTTGTCTAGACTGTGCTTTTGCCAAGAAAGGTTAGACCAGATAATCCTTGAGGTCCTTCCAACCTGGTGTTCTATGATTCTATGATGATGAAAGTGGAATATGTTTATTATAAGCAGACATCTCAGAACAAGTCTGCTGCCAGTGTCCTACTGGTTGTGGTTCCCCATTTCAGTCCAGTCCAAGAATGTTTTGGGTCTGGTCATTGCACACAAAAACACACAGCTGGGCAAGGAATGTATATGGTAAGCCATACGGATGAGAATCAGGTACCTGGTCATTAGGTTCTGTCATGATTTTTGTTACAATTTAACAAAACAAAAAAGTCACATCTTCTAGAAATTTCTACTGAGGGACTTTGGAGACTGACAAATCTCTGGGTTTATGTTTCAAATTTTGTTCTGCCACTTACATTTACATCATTTTAAAATTAGGTATTTCCAGAAGTGTTACCCTATAATGAAAATGCACAGTATCCTCAAATATAATGACTTGACACGTAGGGACTATACAAGTGAAAACCAGTTAAAAATAAATATTTAATCTCCTCATTTGTAGTGATATGCACTTCTAAAGGAAATGTAGTCTAATTTTATACAATAATATAAATATTTTAAGGAGCAATTTTTCAAATCTTAACTATTACCTCTCTTTGATAAGACATACATTTTCAATAAGATAATAGAATAGTTTGATTTCCACAGCAGAAAGTTACTATTTCTTTTATCTTATGCACTTTACATAGAAGCAGGAAAAAGGCAAGAGAGTAAACTCATCATAGTTATGTGTAAATTATATGTTCATCATTAGAAAAAAAGCCCAAACAACTACAATTTGCTCACATTTTTCTCTCTTGCAAGTTTAAAATTGTGATAACTACAGTATCTCCAAAATACCAAGTATGTCAAGAAATGAGATTCCACTTAATGATGGCACATTGTATTGTATATTTACAGACTGCAATTTTTTGAACCTTAGCCCCAAAATAAAAATGCAGAAATATCTACATACATTTGTCATATATCTACATGTATTTGTCATACATTTAGACCATTAGTAAATCCAACCTTCACCTTAGTTTCCTCAGTAGAATAGACAGAAAATAAGTTTAATAGTATTTCCAGAGGTTAACATACCCAGCCTTTGGTGAACTAAGTTATAAAGTGAACAAGTTCCAGAATAAAGAACGCTCGCAGAGAATTGCTCTTTCACTTTACTTCTCTTAGAAAACCTTTCATTTGGGGGGAAGCAAGTGGGGACTTGATTTTGCTGCAAAGAAAGAGGAGTCCAAGTTAAACTTCAGAAGCAACTTGCTATCTGATTTGGCCTAAGAAATTTTATTTTTAGATCTTAAACTTCTGGGAGCAGGGACTAACTTCTGTTGCACATTTTCAAAAAAAAAAAAAAGGTCTTATGCTTTAATGGAGACAACTGTGGGCTCAAACTCCCAGGTGAAGTAAAGTCTTCCATTCTCCCACAAAAAGCTACCCCACACCTCAGCAGTTTCTATTCATTTTCTATTGGTATATATATGTGATTCTTCTCCTCTTGTACTGGCTTTTTTGTATTCAGCTCTAAGGGACACCACTTTTTTCCTTTACTTAGGTATGTGATTTGTTCAAAGAGGCTTGATAGTCACCAGTGAGGTTGTTGGGGTTTTTTTTTTAAGTAAATCTTATACTTATCTTTTAATTTCTTTCCCTTGACACATCTTTTTTCCAGGAAAAAGTAAAGTGAGATAAAAAAAATAAAAACCTAAATTTTTTGAAATTATTTTTTTTTATCCACTGCCTGTAGTTGGAATGATTTTTCATGTGAAACAGACTTCATGAAATGATCTATTTAAGCATTTCAGTTTGAAATGTTTTTTAAAAGACAGTTCCTTTCTGGAATAACTGTAATTGGCATGCTGAAATGTGAACATTTACAGAAAGAAAATAATGTATTGTGATTTTTTTTCCTGTCCAGTAAGAAATTTGAGAACTTATTTAACTCAATATCTATTTGATTGAATTATCTAATTGAAATTTTATTGGTCTAGCAATTGGTAACCCATTTCTCCATATGAAGATGAATAGTTTATTGTCATTGATAAATGGGTTTATCTGATATTACAATTAAGGACAAAAAACCCAACTGTATTAGTTGACCAATTGAAAACCAGAATTACTGGGTTTTCAGACAGCAATTGACAATTATCAAGTTAATGTTAAAGGGTAATATGTTAGGCTGATATCAGGTTAAAAAAAAAAGTTGTAAAATAAAATAATAGTTTAGTCATTAAAAGGGAGAAATAGACAATACCTGAGTCTCATCATATGCCATCCACTGCTAGCAAAGCCATGCCTAAATAATAGGCTGTTATTTTCTGGTAGCAGTTGCTTTTTGACTCTCAGCCTCGCAGACAAAGTCCCAGGGAGAAGTTCTTTGCCTATATAAGCTGATTAACATGATTCATTTTCAAAACTGGCTTTCGGCTTTTTAACAGCACTGCATTTCTAAAGTCCAGGTTCCTGTATTCTGTGTAGTGGACATTTCCTGTACTGGTTTTCTGTGTTCTCTAGGAAGAATTCTGTATGTCTCAATGGAATCTAAAGAGTCTCTTGACAACTAGAAAGCAGAATAAGTTTAGCTAAAAGGAAAGGCTCGTCATAGGATGTGACTTTGCCATTATTGAGAGACTTAATTGTCTTCTATGCTAAGAGTATATGATTTATTATATATAATTATGATATATATAGCTTTAAAACTTACCCAGGGTGAGAAATACACTAGTTAACTCATGTCTTCTGTACCTTTATTGAGGTTAGTGCTCTTCCCTGAACATTTCCTGCAAATGCACAAGCATATACATATGTAAATCATAGGATTGTACCTTAAAAATCCACTGACATATTCTAGGGCATGCTCCAGTCAATTTAAATATCATTAAAGAAAGGGACAGTAATAGTATCTTCCAAAGAAAATTACATGTGCAGTGTCTTCCAAGGTGACAACTAAAGGAAACCTACAAGTGTTAGGACCAAGACTGAACTGTTCCTGGATGTGCACAGACGAAGAGCTTTAGGAAGACAGAGAAACCCAGAAACTGAGCTGCTTAAAAATCTGAAGATTAGATTTAGATGGAAGCTGAGGGTGGTCTTTCAGTGTCTCCATTTTTGTTTTATATTCCTGATCTTACTATAAATTGTACATATAGGCATTCGCTTCTTGCCTGGATTTTGGCCAGAGTTATCATTCTGTATTGGCTCTCACTTGTCTTCTGCCATAATAGTCTTTACACTTTTATCCAAAAGAAGAACAGTTACACTAACCAGATCAATAAAGACACCAGCAAACCAAATTTCAAACACACATTTACAGTACTCTCTGTGGAAATTGATGAAATATAAAATATCTCCTTGTCTCCCAGATCTTTAAAAGTTTCAGGTTCTGAATCTCAGTCACATTAACAGCCACTTTAAGATTAGTGAAACAATTTCTGTCATTAAGGGTCTTTAGAGATATACAGTTTTTTAGAGTCTGCAACTTTTTATATCCGTTACTCAGCCAATGATACTGAGAATGACATTTCTTAGTTTGTAAATGGTATAAAAGTAAGGGACCAGTAAACATGGAGAAGACACATCTTTAAAAAGCTGGAGGAAATGAGAAATGTTCTTTCAATACACAAAACCGCACAATAATGAATCACAAGACTGCAAAACAAATCAAAGGGTAAGTGACTGCTAAATGAAAAGATACTACAGCATCTGACCTTGAGAAAATTTGTGTGCAGTGGTGAAGAAATCCCTAAAGTCTTCATCTCAACTTGCCAATGCCAATTAAACATAAGAGACACTACGTTACATTGTTCAAGAAACACAAAATAATTCACAAAAAGTAGAAGTAGTGATGCATGAAGCTCTGAGTACATCCCAGATAATACTTTCTGTGCTGGTCGTCAGTATGCCTTTTCATATTAAAGTGTTATGTCCTTTTTTTTTTTCTTTTAGAAGACTATTATGAAAAACAGATACAGCTGATACAAATATGCGTAAGCTTTGGCTATGAATATAAACTGAAAACATGGTGCGCTAAAAAAGAGACCAAACTAAAATAATGCTTGGAATTGCAGAAGGAACAATAATATGCTGTTCCTTTCTGTCTATAAACAGACAGTAACTTAGGAATGTGATTCAAAGGAAACTGTCAGCAAAAATCAAAAATTAAATGTTAAATGATGAGACAGTATGAAGTACAATGAAGGTGCATTACTGGCAGAAAGTCTTCTCGGGCAGAAAAAGGAGTAGAACTCTGCTGTAGCATACCTACTTCAATTAAGCTCTGTGGTTTAACTATGTTTTTAACAGTGGAATTTGTTCTATATGTGCCACTGAAGTCCAACTCTCCTGACATGCTAATCCACCAAAATCAATGACAATTACGTCCATTATTTCTAAATTTTATATGCCTAAACTGAGAATTTGTATTTACAGTTTGAGTTTAGTACCTAACTTTATAGTAAAGGAAAGTCTGAAGGAGGGATTACTTAAACCGTGTATGTATGTACCTGTATGAAACATTTGTTTCTTGCCCTAAACTACTTTGTAGACATATGTGATTAAGAACAGGTAGTGCTTAAAAACAGAAGTTGGTCATCTGTACTTGTATATACACTTATGTGCATACAAGTTAGTCCTAGTGGCAGACAACATGCTCAGAGCCGGGAGAAGAAAGGATTTAAATCTTCATCCTGAGAGGCTTTAATCTAAAGCTGTCATATCTGCAGCCATCAGGTAATAGAAGGAGGTTGGATAGAACAGCCCTCTAGTTCAAGTGTTGAAGTTCAGCTACAGAAGAAAGAAAAAAGGAGAAATCAGGAGGTACATTCAAGACCTCTCAGGCAAAAGAGAAACCAAAGTGCATTTGCCCATGCAAGCACTGAATGGTAGCTAAAAACTGGGGAGAATCCTTACACAAAAGGAATATATAAACAATAATTCCATCAAAACTTAGCACAAACAAGTTTGAGACGGTATTCAGAATTTTCCATTAGCTGAGGCAGATTCTTTCTATTATTAATTTATTTCCTTTTAGAGATCCTATTTTTACTCATTAGCTTCTCCTCAGACATTTTACAGGAGATGTCTACATATTCAGTGGTGCAAAATCTAGCTGAAAGCTATTAAATTGATTTTGGTTAACAATGTGGGCGCAAATTTCCACTAAATTAATTTCTACAAAGCTCCAGTGAGGAAGCAGTTTGCAGCCATAGTTCTCTGACACTAGGTATTGTAGAAGTCAATAGTTGAATGCTAGAGAGCGACTGCTACCAGAGAGACTGAAGGAACGATGAAAAAGATGAGATCATGCATACTTCACATCTTGGGTACTGACGAGATCTAAGCTAAATTTACCTGTGATCTAGATTGAGATGTAACTCAGAAGTAAGTGTAGCCCTCATCTTGTTCTTAGTTCTTATGAAGCACTCTGAAGTCAATGGAATTGCATGAGCTATGTGTAAAGGTACTATGTATCGCTAGAAGAGATTGTACTCAGACATATGGTTCCTAATTTCATTCATAAACACCTTACAGTTGACCTTCCAGAGCGTTACCCTGTGCGTCTTTACCTCGGTTAATCTTTGATAATAAATCTGGCCAANATCCCAAATTACATTCCTACATTCTTGCTTAAATCAATTACTTTTTATAAAAGCAAGAAAAAAATTGATATTCAAGTAAATTTTGACCATTTTGTTTTTAAAATGTATGTTTTTTTAATGGGGATTTCTATGGAGGTTCCCTGAAAGCTGTTACATATATGTCTCTTTTACATATCTGAATATTCATTTACTATCTGAAAATCAAAGCGTATTTCCTTCTGTCTCAGGTATCTGGATTTTTACCTTCAGTAAAACCCTGAGTGAAAGTTTGCTTATTTTCTTCAACGTGGTTTGTGAATAAAGGCATACACTGTGGTCTGTACATGAGTAACTGTGAACATTTGGGTCTTGCAACTGTCATTTAGATAGCAATTTTAAATGATTGAGATAATTGTTTTTATCTATTATTTTCTATTTTAGTATCTCAGTAGCACACGCAAATCATGATTGGAATGGGCCTGATTCTATCAGCACAAAACAAATCATATTCCTTACTCTAAAGGTCTTACCAACAAAAAGGGAAGTGTAACAAAAATTAACAATGTTACAACTAAAATAGCGAGCTGATGTACTTCTGATCAATCATACAGAAGAACTAAAACTACAGGATACCAAGAGACAGCTTTTGCATAGTTGTTCTTTTCAGGGTAGAAGTATACCTCGGATATAAAAGCTGAAATTCAGCATGGGACAACTCTGCAGTTCAAAAGATACATTGAACCACACGAGGTTACCTGCTATTTGTCACAAAGGCTTATCTGAAACTCAAATATTGCATACAGTTAATGATGGCTACTGTCTGTCAGTTCATTTTCGCTTAACAATTTTTAGTCAGTGCTGTACTAGTATTTCCCACCATGTGCACTGTTTTGTTTGGAAGAAGTTTGAAAGAAAATTTCTGACTAGAGCTGAGAAAAGTTAAAAAGAAATGATAATTTAATAAAAATCATGGCTAAATGATTGACTCCCTTTAAGCTGTTAACTAAAAAATCTCCAGTGCATGCAGTAAATTGGCTTCATAACTCCGGAAACAAAACACACAAAACAGCCTTTCTTTTTTTGAACAAAATTATTTTCTGAAAAAAAAAGCCCAAAACAATCAGCTAAGAAAATTAAAGGGAAATAACTTTTAAGAATGGATAGCACATTAATTAGAAATTATCTGTCTCTTGTCTCTGGAAAAACAAACAACCAAATCTCAAGAAAAGTGTTTTTCCTAAGTTATAATATACAAACTTCCTGCTTCTTTTTCTCAGCTGCAAAGCACAACTGAGCATGTCACTCTAAGTCTCTAAGAAGGAACTGTTCTTCAGAACATAGTAGATATCTACATGGTATAATCACACACACGCACAAAAAAGTTAACCGGGACCATAATGTTTTAATCAGAAGTGAAAAAATAGGGCTCCATACTTACGAGTCTTGCCTTTCTGGTATTACTGTGAATGTTTACATTTTGCTCTGTTGTCAGTTATTCCATGACATCCTAACATTCCCTTTGGGCATCTGATAAAATATTTTCTGCCCAATAAACATTATCTCCTTTATTGCCCAAGTGAAAATGTAATCTGTGTCTTTGAAAGTAACTTGTTTTATTATGTAGTCATCATGCACACTGTTTGCATTCAGGATTTACAGAATTCTTGTGCAGCACAGAAAATACCAGAAGAAAACTGAAGCCTTTGAGTGAACATCTTCTATTGTGTTTCAAGGGATAAAGAAAGAAAAAAAACCTAGTGAACAAATTCAGAAGAGCATTCAAACCAAGAACCACAAATAAAGAACTATAACAGAAGTGTAATGCTTTTTAATCTTTTAGGTTTTGCTGGAGCCTAGCCCTGGGTCTCTGTGCACTTGAGTAGCCTCATGTTGCACTCCTGCTTTGCTGTGCCGCATGCACTCTTTTTCAAATTTCGGAGACCTGACTCCTGATCCACATCACAGTACAGTGACTTCAGGACTGACTTATTACAACACCGTGACTTCTTACTGTCATGCAGCTTCAGCTGCAGAGAGCAGAGTTTGTTCAGGTTCTCATCAATGTAATATCCGATTCATCTCATAGCTTCGCTAACACAGTGTGTCTCCTTGCTTGCAGACCTCAGAATAATACACTGGATGCATGTATTTGTGTGTCTGTGTGTTTGTACGTTGTGTTTTGTCAAGCTTACAGAAGGTCTCAAATATCTGCAAGGTATTCTTAAAATATTTAATACAGTTTTTAAATGTTTCCTTACAAAATAAAGCAAAGTATGGTCATAGCAATATCCAAAGAAAGCAGTTAAAAGGGTTAGGAAGAGTCAGGTATCTAAATATAAAACAAATGTGGAAAATAATAGAAATGAGAGGCTATTGTAACAAATACAATGTACACAGGACAACCATTCTCTGGCACTGAGGTCAAAAATATATGGAAAGTTCCGTGCGCATGCTACTAAATTCTCCTGTCATGCGAACTAAAGCTGTATCAAAACTGAATATTAAGAGTAGTCTCTGGGCCATGCTACCTTGACTGTGCCTTGTAATTCTTTGGGTGAGCGCTATTTGGCCAACACCAAATCCAGGCCATCCTAACAGTATAACAAGTTAGGTGATTGATTCCAGTGCTCTAGGAAGTTCCATGGCAATTTTGGTTTATTGTGATGAACTGTGGCATAGCTACAGACAACATAGTTAAAAAAAAGAATATTTAAGGTCAAACTTTCTTGACTTTTTTATTAGCTGCATTTTCTTCATATGAAAGAAAAAAACCAACAAATAGTATAGTTAAATTACAAAGAGTTTATTTACTAGCATCAGAGAGAAATATTAAATTGAAAGTAGAAAACACAGTGCAGGGAAATTTTGCATGTCACTGCAGTACCTGGCATACAGTACTTTCCAGATACTGTGATTATTACTTTCTTGCCAGATATATGGGAAACATAGTGTCCCCTATCTTTTCCATAGAACAGGTAGTACAGGAAATAATAATCTGTTATGATAGTCCAACTATGACTGAAATAATAAGCTAATTTCACTAAGCTAGCCTACCTATGCAAGTCCTTGTGCTGTGTCCTGGCCATAGCTCTGTGTCATTTCTCTTGTATAAAAAGAATGGTTTTAAATCACCATTTTTATCAAGATAACATCTCCTATGACATCTCATCTTACACAAATAGCTCCAGCATATAGGAGACACTGACCTATAGTGTCATCCTTTCGTTTGCAATTTAACAGCAATCTTAGACTGTATCCCACTATTGCAAAAGCCTTCCTTTGAAAATCCCTCTGACTCATGGTTATCATGCTATTAAAATGCAACTATTGCTTCAGCTGGTGCAGACTTACTGAGCTACTTTTGACCTAGAAGCGATATTGTCACAGCTATTGGGAAGACCCCACAAAAGAAAAACAGAAGAAATCAATCATTTTGCTCTTTGTTGTTGCTCTGAGGTTGACTTTGAGAAGCTTAAAATGGACAGGAAAATAGTCTGCATAAAATTTAGTATTGTCTGCACTTTTTGAAAGTTCTCTCAGGATTGGCTGCCAAAGGTCTGTGATGAAAGAGCAAGCAGGTGTCCAAAAGTTTTGTATTTGTTTCTTTTTTTTTATCAGTAGTTCAGTTAAGTTACTAATATTATACTTACTAATCCAATCAAATTAAAAAATTTTACTTTGTTATTTGACGTATGTATTATTTTGGCTATTACAGTGTATATATTTTTGAGATATGGAGCTGTGAACCTAAATCCCATTATCCTGAGTTTTTCTTTTCACAGAGGCCCATCTGAACTTTTACATGTTCTAGTACCTTGTCAACTCTTTGTTTGCTAAATCAGTTGAGAAGAAGGATGTTCCTCTTTTGTTACCACCTAAGAGTTTGTAGACATTTCACTTCTTGATATACCCTTTAAAACCCCACACAAATAAAGGCAAAGTTTAGTCTGTATTTTCAGAATGTTGTTCATTTTGCTTTTGGGCTTTTCTTGTAAGCACATGGTAAGGTAAGTCTATAAAACTGTATATCTCAAACTGGTTGAATTGACTACAGTCCCTCTGAGTGAAACAACATACTGACCTAGCCCCCATACTGAGGGGAGTCAGGGGGGAACACAACAGTTTAGAAAACAAGCCATGGGCAAACCATGTGTTAACATTCTTGACTGACTACAGTCATCTAATTCCTCATGAATAAACCAATGGGGTTGTGACTAATTAGCCTTCCGCCTTTTATTCGTAACCAACGTCAGGGAGCAGTGAGGGTAGGCTGCTCCTTAAGGGACAGGGAGCTGAGGAATTCATCTCCATGACCAGGCCAGACCAGTATCTGAGCCAGGCGAGGGGGAGGGCCTGGGGTTGGAAGGCCGGCTCAGTTAAGGGCCAAGACTGCCAGATGATGATGATGATGAGGATGATGATGATGATGATGATGATGGTGGAAGGCAGAGACTGGGCTGTGATGCCAGCCCGCAGATGGGGTCAGGATCAGGCCTGGTGAGGGTAACCACAGTCCGCCCCTGGGAAGGCCAGGCAGGGATGTGGGGATGTGGACAGTTTGAGGCCAGGCCGGGACATAGGCCTGGCTCGGCAGGGCCCATGGCTGAGCAGGAGACCGGCCCTGCTGGGGTGTTAGCCTTGGGGGCTGACATGGGGCCCACAGTCATGGGTAAGGTGGGGAGAGGGTTCCCTGACAGTCAATTTTAAAAAATTGGTAATAGGAAAAAAATTATTTTGGACAAAAATAAGAAAAAGAAGCACCAGAAAATAAGTTAGTTGGAAAACAGATAAAAATGTATAAAAGCAAGAGTCTCATTTGACTTATGAATGTAAATTTAATATTGTCGACCAGGAATAACATCAATAATACCAGAAGAATTACACAAGTGTGAATTACAGGTCCCTAAGAAATGAGATTTTACTTTAGTGAGTAGGAGAATTATACAGTTCAGATATGCTGAGCAAAAAAAATATCTGAATATGGTAAGAAAGCAGATGACTCCCAGCTACTAATTAAGGGAGAAATAGGCAGACAGAGTTGTAATGAAAATAAAACATTCAAAATGCATGAAGACGTTAAATAACCTTTTGAAGCATGTGATGCATTCTAGCAAAATATATTTGCAGAACAGGAAGATTCAGATAAGAGCAATAAAATGTCAACATTTGTGAATAACCTCCAAAGTATTTCAAAGTTAGACAGAGCTTAAAACCCCCATAGAAAACTCCAGAAGTACTGGCTTTTATCCTGTAAGTGAAAACATCACTGATATTGGAGAAATTTTCCCCCTTCCTCTTTCCTTTCCTTTTTCCTTTCCCTTCCTTTTTTTCTGTCCCATCTATTTTGCCTTCTCTTTTCTTTCCCTGGTTTTAAAAGAAAGTACCAACACAATAATGCATTCCTCAATATATAGAAATGAACACCATTCTACTTGATCTAAAGGATCTTGGTTTGAGTGAGTTATTCGTCAATCAAATGAAGCATTTAGCTGTGCATTTTCAGCTCCAACCATAATTCTGCTATTGATTAGTACTAATCCTCTGACCTCACAGCAAACACCTTTTAATGCAGGATCAGTTACCACTGATGTCCTTATCTGGCTTATGACTTTTAACCTGATGCTTATATGCATAGAGCAAGATTTGTATTTCACTAATGGGAACCCATTTACATATGAAGATATACATACAGATCGAACTAGAGGACTTTAAGCATAGTACAGCTGGGAATAGTTTTGTCATTCGCAAATTTCTTCCCAGTTAGGACTTCCTCACACAGATCTCTCCTCACTCTTTCCACTAAAAGCTGCATTTCACCCTTCTTTTCTTTTTTTTTTCTTTCTCTTTCTCTGTTTACACACACCTAAGTATTTACAGCAGACCCATAAACTCTGGTTTTCCTAATCACTCTCTGGGAAAGCCTTACAAGTCATAGGTCTGAGTTTCTATTCATCCCTTGCTCTATTCACACATGTCCATGTCACTGTCCTCTATTATTTTAGCAGATATTAAACAAAGAAAAATTCAAGATGTATTTCTAAAGTATACTGCAAACAGAACTGTAATCACATTAATCATTTTCCTGGCTGACCATAAGCAATGATGGCTAGTTAGCTCAAAGTAAACAGCTGTCAATATGGTAACCAGGATGAAAAGATAAGACTATCAATGCGTGAGCTGGGAGATGTTTTATTATCCTGGCACTGTTATCTTGATACTTCCTCTGACAGGACATTGTTACAGACTTTTAGTAGTGATCTGAGCTTTTAGACAGATATATTAAGGAAGGTCATGCAGTCCGAGATCACATTTGGGATTGACTTTTTTTTTCTGGTGAGCCCTCTGGCTCTCACTGTCTATATCATCAGACCAGTAAAGATATATTTGTAGGAACAGAACTAGAGTGGGAGGAATCTACTCCTATGTGTGAACTCTTTTCAGAATTACAAAGGAAGATTGATGCAAAATAAGTTTTCTCCATGCTGTCTACTCCGAAAATGTTATGTTTGTTGGGAATACCTGTGTGAACAAAATATAGACACTGGCATTTTTAATAGGAGGAAGCAAAGATAATGATCTTTATTTTGGCACTGCCTGCCAAATTACAGAAAGCATCATTCAAGTCAGGTTTTAAAAGAACAGAAAAACATAATTATTTTTTTCACTAACCTGACAGCCTTGTACAAAAAGAGAACTTGACTCAGAATATATTTAAAGGAAGAGCAAATAAGGCTAGACAGTTACAGTATAACTCTCTGGAAAAGAACATTCAGGGGTTTAGGGAGAGGTAGAAGCATGCTGGAAATACTGACAGTTCCCAAAGAAAGAAAGCCAACAAGGGCAAAGTCACAAAGAAGCACCAGTGTGAGGCAAGAAAAGGTCAAAAGTTCTGACATTCGCACTTAAATGAGCATACCTTTGATATTAAAACAGATTGATTAGAGTTTGTCAGAATGTATGCAACAAAGCAGCAAAGACCCAATGATGTTTTATAAGAAGGACTTTTGAGGTCAGCCATTACAATACTGGGTCTTTGTGCTATATACCTGGCTGGAGAAATACAGCAGAAACTGCTTTAAGCATCGAAAGGCACTTTGGCTACTTGTAAGAAAAACAGAGGGAATACATGAAAAGGACTCTTAGGTTTTATAGTATTAATCTCCTCAGAAAATATTCTACTTAATGAAGTAGTGTGAAATTATGGCATGCTTGTGATGACTTAAACCTTCGATAAAATTAAGCATCGATACCTTTCTATTCTAATTATTTTTCAGATAACGCCTCTTTAGTCATTCCTGAAACCAATAAAAATCAGACCATATTTCAGATTTAAATATTTATGACAGAACCCACTATACATAAACCTTAATTTTATTCCTATATGTTTTAAAATTACATCTTAATTTGACACAACTTTAAAAAACTGAGATAAATACATTTGCTTTACATGATTCTACGGGCAGTACCTGTCTATTCCCACATTATCAGCACAACAGCCTTGTGGATGGAAGGGAGACAGGATGCAGGGTACGCAGTGATTACCATGGTCTGAGGTACTGCTCTTTCAGAACAGCAGAGACATAGTCTTGAGGGTCCTGATTTAAAAAAAAATAATACAGTAATCAATTATATACCCCAATTTTTTGAAGATTATAAACCCTAGACTCTTATAACACTTTTAAGTCCATAACTGTTTCTTAGTGTGGACTTGCCCAACATTCACAACATCGAAATGCAGGCAAGTGATGTAGCCATAGACTTGGGCTGCACTCCAGACTTCCTTAAGAAGCAGGCTGCATTTTATTTAAGTGGAGCCAGTTAAGTGAAGCCCGAGCTGTACTGTTGCTGAGCCCATCCCATTGGGATTCAGAAGATAACTACTTCAAGAGCAGCCTGTGCTTCTCCCTGCATATGAATGAAGCACTGCCAGAGGGTAACAAAAGGTTTTTCCCCAACAGCTATCAGACAGGAAGACTGCATGAAATACATCTTGATGGAAAGCAAATATATTTTTTGCTACATTAAGAGAAATACTGTCCTAATATTTTTTTTTGCTAATAATTATCATATAATGGTACAATAATGATACTATATAAAATATGACTGTGATTGTTATCTCTGAGGATGTTCATTTAATGCATTATTATGTATGGACTGATGATACTGCCTGATCGTTTTTTGTTTGCTGTGCCAGAGGTTGGCCTGCTGAGTATTTTTTCCATGCAGTTTAATATGGTGAATAAAGAAATACTTAAAGGAGAAAAGGTGATGGTGATACTGATGGTGGTATTTAAATAACACCACAGATTAATAGAGTGAATCTGTAAAATGTTACTACATTCTTTCAACATGAAATAATGTTGGTTTTGTCATAATTTCTGAGATTTTTCCTTGGATCAAAACTCTGAAAGCCAACCTTTGTTTTCTGTTTCAAAAAAAATTTGTATTTGATTGGCTTCTGGGGCAAAAGTTCTGGTGCTTTTCACCCAACTACTACTAGGTCCTTTTTGCCTGATTACCCACATCCACAGCTGTCCTTTCCTTTAAGTAAGCATGTTCTCCTTAGGCTTACATGGTCAAACAAATGGTCACAGTGATTAAAATCTGAGCGATCTATGTTTAAAATCAATATCTGAATCTCTTCCTTGGTCTTTATCATGACCTATGCATAACCTTGCATCTGTTTATCAGAGAACTAAATATCAGTGACTTTTTGTACCCCCACAGTATTGTATACTATTATCTGTTATATTTGAATGCTACTTTATATAGCTAACAAAGTATTTAAAAATAACCATCTGTTCTATGTATTGCTTATTGACGAATTGATTAATGGTACTATTTTAAAAAATCCAGAATATGCATAGATTAAGCAAGTTTTACTCTGCCCGTTCTAGAGTCAGGGTTCAGATCTGCAGAAGTTTCAAATGCATGGAAAACAATGATAAAAATAGTCCCTCATATCAGGCACTCAAAAGAAAAGTAAATTGAGTTGGGGTGTGAATAGTTTCATTGTGCAGCTGGACAACAGCTGAAGTTTGTCAGGTAATGACTGCTTTTGCAGAGGAATGTTGCACATAGACTCCTAACCACCAAGACAAACCCAAAACACATTTCCAGGGAATGTATTTATGAGCTTAATAAATGACAATTTCCATATAATCTTGCCACATGGAAATACTGTTCTAATATATTTAGGTTACTAATGGATAGGAGTATAAAATCTGTATTATCTGATTAATAACTAGACATTGGATAAGATTCTTTATCTATGCTGGTTTGAGTTCTTAAAGGTGAAAGACACTAACAACAAAAGATATCTCTCATCCCAAAACTTAGATCTGTATGTTAAAAACTAAATATAAGAACATAGAAAGGGCAAGAATTTATGTAGTTTGCAAACAACTGACTGAGATTATGCTATAGGTAGTGACTACAGGGCCTTGTGAAAGAGGTTTAGTTTATTCAATTGAAAGAAAAAACTACATTAGGAGTTGCTGAATCTGGTAGCTCAAAAGCCATGAGGCTACCACAGCACGATGTTTCAGGGATAGCCAGTATAGAGGCTGAGCATGAACAAATACATATATACATCTGATGATCAGAGGGCTGGAGCAGCTCTCCTGTGAAGACAGGCTGAGGGAGTTGGGATTATTCAGCCTGTAGAAAGGAGGCTCCAGGGGTAATTTATAGCAGCCTCCCAGTACTTAATGGGGGCCTACAGGAAAGATGGGGAGGACTTTTTATCAGGGAATGTAGTGATAGGATGAGGAGTAATGGTTTTAAACTGAAAGAGGGTAGATTTAGATTAGATATTAGGAAGGAGTTCTTCACTGTTTCCTGCGAGATTGGTGAGGCACTGGAACAGGTTGCCCAGAGAACTGTGGATGCCCCATCCCTGGAATTTTTCAAGGCGAGGCTGGATGAAGCTTTGAGCAACGAGGTCTAGTGGAAGGTGTCCCTGCCCTTGCCAGGGGAATTGGAACCAGGTGATCTTTAAGGTCCCTTCCAACACAAACCATCCTAGGATTCTGGGATCTACATGTGGTCATCCATACAGATGAACACTGAAAGATAACTGGTCCTCACCTTACCAGTAGCTGACCCCCAGACCCCACAGTCTCTTCAGGAACTGTCTTTGACCCCCTGGTCCCTCCAGCAGCCAAGTCTCAAACCTTTTGGTCTCTCCATTATCCAGCCCTGGCCTCCCTAGTACTTGGCTCCCAAGCCTCTTATTCTACTTGATGGCTATTTGAATTCTGCTATGAATTAGATACAAAATTAACTTTGGAATATATCATATAAAAAATACACTCCTATTGACACAAAAATAAGAAGTACATAAGATTTGGAAAAGCTACTTACCATCAAATATCTGTTTCTCCTTTAGCAAGTTGCAGAGAAATTCTACAGAAGTTTTGGTGGAAATTAGTCTTTTGATTCCTGTGGTACTTTTTATCTCTACTAGAAACTGGATTAGCTCAGTTTCAGAAAATGCTGTTTTCTTCGTGTTTCTCTCCAGCATGGTAAAAACAAATAAAACCTTGCAGGAAAACCTCTTGTTAAGAAATTTCCTGCCTAACTTTTTGAACCCTATGGTTCAGTTGATCATAAGAGCGTTCTTTTTTTTAATCCTTGTCTGAACTGATATTCATGCTCTTGTGAAGCTTTCTTGGCAGTAATTGATATCAATCCTCAAAGTAAGAAGTTTTAAAAAAATCATCCAGGTCCTTTTTTCATTCCTTTTGCACTCAGAATCAGAACTGGAAGAAAGTTTCTGTAGACACTGTTTTAATCTTTCTTCCCTTTTCTATTGCGCCCTTGTTCTCCTTACTCTCCTCCCTCTTCCTTCTTCCCCCTCTCTTTCACGCTTTAAGTGATTGGATTATCTGTTAATTCCAGTTTCTTGTGAGCAATTATAGTGTCTTGTTAGCATCTCTTTCTATTGATGAAGAGAAGACTGGAGAAAATATTATCTTAACTTGTTTCTTAATGTGGGCTGCTGCTTGTTTACCAGGAGTCCCAGATAAAACCTGCACAGTATTGCCTCAGCATGTTCCTAATGTGCTGCTTCTGTTTGCTCATTTTCATGGTAGCTCCCTGTTTTTGTAATAGTGTAATGAAATTTACCTTTTGAAATGTTTCTCGTGCTTTTTATTATTCTGCTTATCTACTGAGCATATTTTTTGTAGTATAGGCTATAATTATTTATTTTTAAATAAAGAGAAACTTTAGATATGCTAACAAAAAGACATAAAGTAAAATAAAGAAAAATGAAGTGGTATATAAATACAATTATAAAATTTTTAATTGATGCAGATGGCAATTACGTCATGTAGGTGTTATCAAAAGCCGCAATGAAATTTAATATTGGATCAGAAAAAATTGTTGATTTTTTTAACTTATTTTCTAAGTTACTTCCTGCCATTTGTTATGTTATTTTCTATACACTACTGTGTCTGGATATTTACAAATGCTAAGTTCCTTACTATTGTACATGTAGCAGCTATTTATTCTTGAGTACAATAGTAGATATCCAGAAATGCAAATATGCTTGTCTAGATTTACACTGTTATGCGTAGGTTTGAAACTAATATTTTGCTTCTCAGAGTATCATACAGATCAGTTCTTTTCAGTAACCAGCTCAATGTTTTTAAAATAATATGCTTATTAATTTGAATTTATGGTATTTTATCAGTTCCAGAAAAAATGAAATTAAATAATTATTTTCCATTTAAAGAGCTGTTTTAAGGATCACAGCATATCGCATTGAATAGAACTGAGTATATTATGAGTTTCTAGATAATTAATTATTATATCATGTATCATTAACAACTATTAATTTATCAATTGATTACATCAATTAAAACATTATATGACATAGGAATAGAGCTTTTCATTCATATTCTGATGCTGCTCCAAATTTATGCAGGAGCTGAAGCTGATCCAATATTTATAATCCATCTGAGAGAACGCAAGCTCTTATAGATGAAAAGTCTATAGAAAAGTGTCTTAACTTCTGAGAGATGTTAACAACACTGGTGAGAAAAGGATGATTCACAAGTCCTTGAGTACTTTTCATCTAAGTAATGTTCTTGGCACGGTGAACACTTGTCTGGTTTTGAGAAGCGACAAATGACTTTGAAGTTTAACCAGGGTCTAGACTGCTCAGTGAAGCATGTATTATTCCTTCCTATATTCTCTATAATGGAAGAATTGCTGCTTGAATGGTTTCCTCAGCTTAATCAACAAATCAATCTTCCATACTTTTCTAGTGCCAGAACAATTTACATTTATACCCTAACTTTACTTCATTGTTCTCCACAATTTAGATGCAGCCTTGACTTTTCTTTGTTACCGTCATTACATTCTGAGTTCACGTATGTCATTAGTGCTTACATCCACCTCTAGTTTGACTTTAAACTTGAGATATTTAAAAAAATAGCCACGTACATGATTTTGCAGATAAACCAAGTGCTTTTGCCTTGCATAATCTGCAAAGAGAAACATCTGTGCAGCAACAATATATTTTTTTAATGTGTTCTTGTGTCTTTGATTAAACTATATCTTCTGGCAAAGAATGAAAAACCTCAGGAAAAAAAAAGATGTTTCACTAGGTCTAAAATGAAAAGCAATCTCAGACATTACCTTGCAACAGCAGCTTAGACAGCTGGCCATTTTACAGTTGCAGTGGCAACATCTTAATTGATCATAAAGCCTTATGAGCAATATTGTAGACTTTCACTGCATTTATTCACTCTGACCCTCAGAGGTACAAATGATACATGAAGCAAGAGGCCATTGGTATGTCCAGAAATGGTAATTTTAAGCTACAATTTGGCCATAGAACTACAGATCATTTTGGGAGTCAGTACGTTCCATGAAACAATTTGAGGTACTGGGATCTGCTTTTTTTTATGGTGTTCTTTCTTGTGCTGGTTGTGGGCTGTTGCACAGCTCAGAGTTACTTAGAACAGCTATATTTGTTGTGCTATGTCCCCAACCAAGCATATCCCCAACTAATATATGAGATGGGAGGATGTATTTAAAGAGACATAAAGCCTTCCTACATCTTTCTCTCTGTCCTCCTACAGTCTTCTGGAGTCCTGTATCTTACTAAAATACATAGGAAGTACAGTTAGAAGGATGTTCATAATACATAATTCCTTCTCATGTTGTCATACTTCAGTAGATGGAAATTTTAAAATATGCTAGTCAGATTCTCTTGGTGCCTATCTGTCTTTCGTACACAAAGGTACACAAACAGGCTGCTAACTGATAACTTGTTTTGGCAACCCCATTTCATGTTTATTATCCACTTCTAAGTCTCATATATTCTGATTTTCCTTCACAGAGGACTTAGAATGGTTTTGTCTGCATTGATGGTAAAAACAAATTTTCATTTATGTATTCATTTTTCCAGATTTCATTTTTCTAGTTTAAATCAGCCTTTTTCTTTGTTTTCTATAAAGTCCAAAAGAGTGATATAAAGACTGCTCTACCAGTGTGACAGCAGGGCACTTGAAAAAATGGCAATAAATAATAGCAGCTATCTAAGAATTAGATCTCAGCTTTTTATTGTTAGCAGGGCATGCCTTCCGAGTCATCTTTCTGGTCACATGCTTTGTACATAGGCTTTAGCTATATACACACTCCTGCATTAATTGCTCCTGTAACAGTTTCAGTAATTAATTGTTCCAGTAACATTTATAAAAAGCACACCTTTTATTGTTGAAAATCATCATCATCTCCCAGTTACTGTATCTTTTAATACTTTCTGCTATACCATTATCTGAAACCTCTTCCTCTGTAAAGTGAGTGCACCAAGTGACAGAAATCTGAATTAGACCCCATACCTGTTCTGTGTTTGGACCTATCAACACAAACATTTCATTTGCTAAATCAGTATTAATAAAAACCAAATGATCTATATAAACTATAGAGTGATCCCTTTTAATTACGGAACATTAAAATATCTCAAACGTGAAGTTGGTGACAGTATTTACATCACAGATACCTAGAAAATGCCACACTGCTTTCTGAACAACAGAATCAGAAAAACAGGCACATTTAGCTTCAGGAAATTGATTATTCAGTAAGTTCTTTCAAGAGTTTTACAGAAAAACATACGACTTTCCTTTGTAAAAAAAGAAATAAGGGGCTTATTCCTATATAATTCTTTAAATTTTCTGCTGTCTTTTTGATTATCTTTTTGGTTTGATTGCTAATTATGAATAATTCAAACAAAAGACACCTCTCACCCCCCCACACCCCTATCCTTTAAAATGATATCTTTTAAGAAAACAGTATGAGTGATTAGGATTATAACATGGAAGAATCAAAAAGGAGGTGCTGAAGAAACCCTTGTTAAATGTCTCATGATGACCTCTTCCGCTATGACTGAATAAGTGGAATAAGCTCTGGAGTCCTCAGTACAAGGACATGGGCCTGTTGAAGTGGGTCCAGAGGAAGGCCACAGAGATAATCAGAGGGCTGGAGCACCCCTGCTATGAGGACAGGCTGAGAGAGTTGGGGTTGTTCTGCCTGAAGAAGACTCTAGAGAGACTTTTTAGTGGCCTTCCAATACTTAAAGGGGGCTTACAGGAAAGATGGGGACAGATTTCTTAGTAGGGCCTCTAGCGATAGGACAAGGGGTAATGATTTTAAACTGAAAGACTATTCAGACTAGATATAAGGAAGAAATTTTTCACAATGAGAGTGGTGAAACACTGGCACAGGTTGTCCAGAGATGTAGATGTGCCATCCCTGGCAACACTGAAGGTCAGGTTGGACAGGGCTCTGAGCCACCTGATCTAGTTGAAGATGTCCCTGCTCATTGTGGGGGGGTTGGACTAGATGACCTTTAAAGATTCTTTCCAACCCAAAGCATTCTATGATTCTGTGAAGATCACCAGACTCAAACAGGTTTTGTTTGGATTTTTTTCTGTTTTGGGAGACATTAGTCTATTATTTTACCTGCTTGAATTAATTAAAAAATACTGATAGACATTCTACTGACTTTTTTCTGTGTTAAAATCTGGCATTTATAATGCACATTAAGCATACTTACCACCAGGTTCAAATGTTTCTCAAAAAGCATTGTCTGGAATCTTCTTTTTAAAGTATAAAAAGTTCTGATCACTGTGAGATACATTATAAATTGTTAATGATTCTACAACGAATTTCAAACGAAATTTGTTCTAATATACAAACTGATCAACAGAATGAATCTTTCTTTCTTACTGTCTTTCCTTGTCTTTATGAGGTATTCACAAAACGATGACTAACAAAACTGTATATTGACTCTTGTGGTTGTTATTATGCATATTAGATTGCTACTTCAAGTTACAGTGAAGATATAATTATATTCTTTCCATATGTTTAGGCTCATTGGAAGAGAATTTGAAAATGAGAAAATGAAGACAAATCTGCTCAAAATGTGAGGTATTGCAGATGTACTCTGCTGATAAATTTAAGCTGAAGAAAATAGTTTTAATCTACAGCCTCGCAGAACACCTCTTCTTGTCATGCAGGAAGAAAAGGATTGTTACTCTCCAGGCAAATTTCTTTTTGCCTTCAATGCTACCAAATATTCTGTTGTTTATGATAATAAATGCTGGCCAGAGCAGTGGGGACTGTCTATAGGAAGACAAGAGTGATACTCAAAGTTCTCTCTTCATTCTTTTTCTGCCCACTTATATGTAATGCAGTATGGCATTTGCTGTGAAGGACAACAGACATTATCTTACTCAGCACAAAGTTTGATTATATGAAGTTTACTTGTCAAGACTTTTTTAGCATATGTGAACATTTTTAATCCAGTATGAGATTCTTTAAAATCATTTTCATTGCATCTTCCGGCAACAAGAACTAAGTCAGTTTGTAATAGATCTACCAGATCTAAATGTAGGTTCATAGAGGAGAACTAAAGACAGACTTTCCTCCTCTGTGACCCTTACACTGAATATGTTTTCTAGAGAATGTGAGCATTCTAGCCATCCAGACCGCGACGAACTGTCACAGCATGTCTGAAGTTTAAGCTACATGATGATGTCTATGTTGGTGACATTTCTGAATCAGTATCCTTTACTAAGGCTTCTTTGTATTTCAATACACTTTTGTATTTAAAATTAATTTCAAATGCTTTTTGCTTACTTCCGCTGTTAGCCCCACTGCTTTGATTGCATTTCTTGCTTTGGTGGGGATTTGCAGCTGCCACAGATAGCTGTTTAGCCTGTTGTCAGAAGAAAGAAATACAGTTGAATAACAGCACTTATATAGAAAGAGAAATAGATTTATCTGAAATAACTGAAGAATCTATTAATTATCTTATTTACTTTTCCTTTATATTACATTGAGGACACAGAACTATGTTAAGACATTCACCGTTTGTGCGGTAGAGAAATCTGACACACATAACTATATATAAAAAGGGATTTGTTATTTAAATGGAGAAAAAAAGCCCACACCTTTGCATGAGCAAATTGATTTTCCTCTACAATAGGCCTGTTTGTTCTGCTCCTGCAAATGGTATCTCCTTTCTTGCTATTGTGCATGAATTATATGACTTTTCCACTGTGCTTTATGACTATGTGATTGAATCAATCTTGAAACTAAATGTAAATGAGGTAAAATGAATTCCTGAGTGTTATAAAGAAACTCTTATATAGAAATTATTTACTGAACTATACTAGTCACTTCCTTTCACCATATACTTTTAGACTCTTTCAGTTTATTTGTGAAAAAACTTTATCATCCACATTCTACTGGAAAACAGCACTTGTAGTTTATAGTCATAATAGCAAGGAGAAATCCATGCAATGAGTATGCACTGGGTCTAATATAATAACTCTCAGAAAATACAGAAGCTGCAGGGTATTCAACAATGTATTCAACAGTGCTGAGTTCTTTTATTTTCACAGACAGTATTTATCAGTTTGTCCTGTGGTCTATCTTCCCTCATCAAATCACATCCCCATTCGTTTCTTAACCTGTAGCCTGACATGGTAAAGTGGCTTCTAAATTTAGCATTCAAATACTTGTATGTCTCCAACTCAAACTTCCAGTCTCAGAGCCAAGAACATGAGCTCCATTTTCATTACACGAGTTTAAAGGCCCAGCCATGAGTGAAAATACACACAACTGAGTGTTAATAAGTTCCAGACATAAGACGTTTCTGATCTATATCCCCATTTTGTATCTTCTTAAAGACTTGCTTCATGGTCTAGGAGCCATGTAGTTTGGAGTAGACACTTTTGCTATAAGGCTGTGTAACTCTATGTCTGACATTGTTTAAGAACTAATCGCTAGGTAAGAATGCAATGAGATGGGCTGTTGTGTGGCAGCAAACACAAGATGAATAGGCCTGGAGATGCTGAAAACAACAAAATTTGTAACTGTTTCTTTTGCATTTTACTCTCTGATTGATTATTTTCTTGATACTGTCCTCACAATAGATTCACAGATGAACTTACACATCTAAATCCTGTGTCAGGTATCTATGTTATTCAGAAGTCTCTAAGTTACCCTGAAGGTATAGAAGTCTCAGAACAGTTAGGTTTTCAGCAGTCAAGTACTGAAGTGTCCAGCTTCCCTCTTTTTGCCATATGCACAAAAATCTAAATGCTGTGAAACAAAGTTAGGCAAGTACCTACCTCACATCCAAGTTTGTTTGGAGTTCACAAAATATTCATTTACCCACTCACCTCACCTGTGGTTTCCAAGTGAATGTGTTCAGATAATGCAATAGAGAATGTTGCTTTTACCCAGTAGATATAGGTTTCATCTTAGATGCAGGTTGCCTTCCTAAGCATTTTTTTAAATGCAAAATCCAATAATAATATTATATAGAAAAATGAAACAATACAAATCAAGAGAGTATCTTAACTAATTACAGACCTCTGGTAAGAATCTGAAATGATCTTTCATAAAAGTTCTCAGAAAACTGCTACCCATCCATGGATGCTTCAGCCAAGCTATTTAATAGAGGACCATTGACTAGCTTCTTGCAAACATTTATGACACTTCATGTGTATTAGATATTTTCCCAGGTTCTTATTAGTTTTGTGCTGTAATATGGGGTTTCAAAAGTACCTGAGTTTCCTTTCTTGAGTCAAGTACACGAGTGTGTAATTTTCTATATCGTACTTTCAAAAGTCTTTGGATCAGCTTCTTAAGTACATTTAAGTAATAACACACATTTTGCCTTGTGTCTTATTCCAAATTCTCTAAATACTTAACTGACATTAACATAATAGAATTTGATGCAAATAGCTTCTTGAAAAGTCCAGTAAATGTTTCTTTTGATGCAAGAATAGATTTTCAAATCTGCCCCAGTTTCATTTCAGAAATGAGTTTTCACTCAACTTTAATGTTATTAAGAAATACTAGACCTTATGCAGGATGATATTGTCTTAATTAAAAAAAGTATTAATATAGAACTACTTCCTCAATTCTTGTTTTCTTAATAATATTGTTTCTGATCTTCCATTTTTGCTCTAAGGAAAATAAGTTTTACTCCAAAATAAGAAAAAGTAAATATACTCACTTATATCCCTGAAAAAACATAGAAAAATATTTAAATAGGAAAAAAAAGAAGTCTCGTTTTAGGAAATTAAAAATGAAGGCAAGTAAATAACTTCATATTGAATATTCTTCATTCGGTTATGCTGCCCAATATCTTTGTTAAAAAGATTGTTAAAAGTTGCAAAAACATTATAATCTTTAATAATTTTTCAAGGACTTATTGTAAATAGCAAACCTTCATCCTGGACTTGGTGATTTCCTTGTCTCAGAAGATCTAGCAGATTGTCAGCTTTGAGTATCTTTCACTGTCAATTTTTAGTTTCGCTTGAGTTTTACTCCCTCCTCTCTTTTTTAATGTGATTGCATCTCTTATCAGACACTCAAGCTGTCTCCTTTCCTCTCTCCTCATTCCCTTGTTGCTCTTCAGCTTCAGATCAGTCACAGACACTTTGATGATATCACCTTCCTCCTGTATTCTCTGATAAAAAATGTTTCTCTTGTGTACATTTCATTTTCTAATGGAGTGCAGTAGTGCTCTAATTTCTGTAGCATGCTTTTGCAGTTTAGCTTCATCCGCTTGAGTTGACTGGAAACTATTAAACATGCCAAGTGTTCCAGGGCTAGCTATTGCGAGATATAATATTATCTGCTGAGTTTTATTTTTTTGTGACACATACTTGCTTCAGACATAGAATGAACTGCTGTTTAAATCTTTTCTATTTATTTTTTATACTACCAAATCTTCTCTATTAATTTTTATATTATCATAATACTCTGTCCTTTGAGTTTTTTATTTACTTTATTTTTCCACTTAGGATGTATAAAAAGAAGTAGTCTTTCTGGTTAATGCCTCATGGTTATTGAGAATACGTTATATCAGGAGGATTGTAGTAATGGGATGAGATCCACCCCAGTACACCTCTTCAGCCCTGTCTGTCTTGTAACCATGCTAACAGACTCTGCTGAAACACCAGCTTGTTCATTGATATTATTTTCCAGACCTGGGAGAAGGCCTGGTTACTAGGGCTTATTCCACGATGCCAGAAAACCACTTTCAGAACCCTCATGCCTATAGAAAAGACAGACATGACTTTGCTGAGGAGAGCTGCCACTCCTAGTTCATCGAATAGGAATCAGTCCAGTGGGAATAAGTGAATTTAGGTTGCAATCAGACATTCATCCTCATTATTCAGATCATCTGCATTCTTATTGTTATTTCCGAAGTTTTAAAAATACTTACACAGTTTGGATTCTTCAGTGCCAATTTAAGATCCAGCTAAAAGACAGTCTATCTATGCTTGTTTAACTTCTAAGACAGACCTATGGACAAAACTCAAGCCCATGATGGCTGTATTTTTAATCAGACTGTCTTCCATTGAGGTAAAACAGCCTCCTCTTTCTCCTAGGCAAAAGTAGTGTCCATTTACACTGTGGCCAATGGCTTATACTGCCAGTCCTTCCTATCCGTGGATATGTAGGATTCCTGGAATTTCAGCTGGCTTCTGTTTTCCTGCCCTGGCATGGTCAAGTATTCTGGTTGTCTCATTGCAAGATGGAGTGCATTCTGGATCTGATTCAATATCAGTGTCTCACAAGCTGGGAGGGGATGCTTGGGAAAAGCTTTTTTATTTGAGATGGCTGTCTGTGGATGTGTCCCTTTCTGCACAGGCAGTGGCCCTCACTCACAGGATGGAAGAGAGATTCAGAAAACCATCTGCTTACATACACTTTTAACACCCACCCTCCATAACTATAAACACTGTTTCTTCACTTTATTCACCAGTGAGCATAGCCCCTTTGCATTCCCATGACACAATATTTAATTCTTCTTTCCACCAAACGTAGATCCTATGAGGCAGATTCCAGCAAGGAACTATTCTGTCCCAAGCCTTGGGGTCTGACATGCTTAGAAAAAGACCTCTCTTAAATCTACTCTTTTAAGAAAATAATATATAATAATATATATAATAGGTATGAAGTGTCAAGGGCTTCAGAAATCTCTTCATATTTTTGTCTTTCATTTTTTAAACAAAAGCTCTCAAAATGTCTAAACTAAGTTATAATTCTTACAAAAATCTACAAAAGCCATTAATCGCATATGCAGACCTACATGCACACTGTCCTCTCTCCCTTGCACTACTACACATTGTCACAATTCAGTGGAAATGTAATGAAGTTTGTTTCCACAAAGTCTCAGCCTGGGGATGGGGGAAAGTAGAGCATTTGGGTTCACAGAGGGATTGCAAGCACAAATTTTGGAGTATTAGGGGCTTTGCTTGTGGAAGCTTCTTTAGCTGGACCAGAAAATACTGCTCTTCTGTTATGTATTTCAAGTCAGGCTGAATCTTAAACAGAAAAGTTTGCCAAGTGTCACTCAGTCAGCTTATATCATCATCAATCCTTCTGGAGCCTGGAACATTCTGGGACTTACACTGGAACAGCTTAAGAACAGAGCTTTCTCATTCAACTTCTCATTTCCATAAAGGCAAGGATGCCACTTAGCAGTCATTGCTAGTCTGAAATTACACTTGGTGGTATAGACCCAGAATCTGGGCACTCCTGCATTCTAAGTCTGTATTTTACAAAGGCGTATATAGATGTCTAGATCTGACCCATTCCTTAGTAGATTGTGTTCCATAAACATTTGTTGGTGATATGAATAGATATATCAACTGTTGATAAGCAGTCATGAACCTAGGAAAGCATGAAATGACTTAAAATGAATGCTCTTTATCTCCACCTGCTAACCTGGATTGTGAGAGAAGGAAGGAATAGCAGAAGCTGGCAAGTGAGAGATAGCTGCCCTGTCCTTTCTGTGGGATGGACTAATCATGTATCTGTTAAGTCTGTCAGGAGGGGAGGAATGCATCCTGGTGATGGAGAAGAGAACTAGCCATGAGTGCATGATCATGGCATATGCTGATTGCCCAGTCAAGATATGTCCCCTCTCGGATTTGAGTTCCATCTCTTTGTGCCTATTCTATTTCTTCCCAGTTTAAAATACTAATGAGAAGATTGCTTGATTTGTGTCATAGGTACATTTTTGTCAAATAATGTTGAAAGTGGGTCACATGAATGATAGGACATGGGACGAAACCCATGAATCATAGAATCATAGACTCAGTTAGGTTACAAAAGACCCTTAAGACCATCAAATCTAACCTTTATCCTAACATGACCAAGTCCACCACTAAACCATGTCCCTAAGTGCTATGTCTACATGTCTTTTAAATACCTCCAGGAATGGTGACTCAACCACTTTCCTGGGCAGCCTGTTCCAATGCTTGACAACCTTTTTGGTGAAGAAACTTGAAGGAGCTTGGAAGGTCTCAGGGACTACTAGGATAACCTCAGAGATCTGGAAAACAGAACCAAATCTGGAGTGGCTTTCCTTTGTGCATGGCAGGGTGGACACTAGCACAAATTCTTCTGTAAGTGACTAGGGAGAGGAACGTGATAGAGTTAATTCAGAAAGGAACACAGGTTCCAAAACAGTATGAAGGCTGGACTCCTTGCACCAAGTAGGAGTGTTCCAACTATGTAGCTGCAATCTTAAATTTAAAAAAGAATACAATACTTATCAGTCTGATGGTTTAACATTTTATCTCACTAACAAGTTTCTATTCTTCACAAGGGAGGCACGCCCTCTCTGAAAAATGAAAATTGTTCAATTTTTCATCGATTTTAATTTTTAAAGCCAATAATGAGAGAATTAATTAACTGAAAGCCTTAGAACTAAATAATCATCACTGCAGAACAGGAACTATACACAGTATAACTTTATGATACTTATCTGAATCTCATGGAACTACACCTCTCCACAGGAGGCATTCACTGCTAACAATTCAGTTTTGATACCGTAGTGCAATCTTTTTTATGTGTGTCTGTTAATGTCCTAATTATATAGACAAAAAAAAGAGCAAATAAGCTCAAATAACTTGCAAGAAGGCATAAAAAGAGAGCTCAGTGGGAAAAGAACTTCTTGGGTCCTAATGCAGTGACTCATATAAAACCCTACTTTGGACGATTCTATGGTGGGAGTATTCTCCCATTATTCACTCCAGTATAAAATATTAAAATCAGCATGAACAAGAAATGAACAAACAGCATATTACAGTTCCTTTTCTTTATTTTTTAAATATTTCTGTAGTTACTGTGGTGACAAGCATTACTGGCTTATTATATGTTAATGAAAATGATTGGACTTTATGGCAGTGGAAAGGTTACTAGATCTTGTGAAGGTTAAACATTTTGAGTGGCTCAGTCCTGTAGTTCATGCCATTTGAGCTGTTTTCCTCTTAAAGTATTCATTTTATGAGGTTGTTCATTTTGATTTGTTTGATCATGATGTGTGATTTATCATCTGTTGGTCTGGAGAGTGAAATTCAGCTAGCAAGGTTACCATTCAAGCCAATTGCCCTTTGACCTTCACCTTTCTTTTCTGCTATGATGCACTGCATGTGCTTAATTTTTCTTTTGTCAAATATGTGCATTTGGGTGAAAAATGTTTTTGTTCTTTTCTGTGCATCTGTTAACGTTTTATCCACAGAAGAAGTACCTTTCTTGCTTGAAATGTGGAATGTAGTTTCAAGGTTACAATTCTTTGGTTTCTCCTTTGTCTTTCAGTGTTGCTTTGTGAACAGCACTCTGAATTACATTGGCTTATATCATCTTTTTCCTCAGAGACACCCACAAAAAAAAAAAGAGTAGCAGAATGGAGAAGAATATCCATGTGGATGACCTTGCACATTTTATAGATAACTGCGCCTCTGGGGCTGTATGGTTCAGAGGCATAAAAATGGTCAGATTTCAAACTGTAGGAATTCTAGAGAGCTTGAAGTTAAAAAAAAAAAAAAGAATAAAAAAGATGACAATTCTCATCTACTATGAGCATTCAGCTGTGAAATAATTACTCCACTGACCTCGTTTTACCACTGACATCCATGAGAGCAGAGATTAATCAAGGTTGAATGCTTCTGAAAGTCTCACCTTTAGTGTCAGTGAGAAAACCTGCCCATTCCAGATTTGCACTTTGCCTGATACTTTTAGGAACTAACATGAAGACCCATGATAGCCCCTTAAGATTGAGGGGCAAGGAAGGGAGGATAGAAAACAAAGGACAGAGAGACCTAAGCAATCTTTCCCTCCCTGCACCTACTTAAAAAGTTCTTCATTCAAAATGTCCCATTCTGCTTGTAAGTTAATCAGGGCATTGACTTTATGCCTGAGTGTTATTTATGGTTATTAATTCTATTTCAAACTAGTTATTATATGTAAATTAAAGCATTACACTCTAAGAAAGAAAGTGGTGATGGATTTTGCTGACAGTAGTACAATGATTAAATGAATGTATCTTTTTATTATCATTTTAATAATATATTGAGCCAAACTTCTGAATACATAGTGGATGTGTCCGAGGCTTCATATAGGAAAAGCTATCACTCTGAAGATAAAGGGCAAGACTGCCACCAGCCAAATGAAGGCGTGGCTCTATCTTGTACACGCATGAACAAGACCTGTGCTGAGAATAGTAATAAACTTAACAAAAGGAGTTGGAAAAAGGAGGTGACAAAAGTTCACTTTTTCCATACTCAGTGGAAAGCAGTAGTTGGGTAAATAGAATACACTAATGTTTAAAAAATTCCAAACTCTTAGCATGTTTTGTATTTTCCTCATGAAGCATTTCAGCTACAAATAAATGACATTTGTATATAAGCAGGAGTTTCCTACTGTATAATGGACAAGCATTGTTCTTATGGAACATGGCTGGGGTTAAAAGCGAGAGCTGAGAATGTGCAACTCCTAGTGAAGCAATGGAAGTCAAAGGTAACAGGAATTGGATCCATGGAGGCAGGCTTCACTCATGTTAAACATAAAGCAAATGATGTGTAAAAGTTGTTATCTACTGATATTTCTAGAAGTTAATTTTATTTCCTAAAGATATTGAATATCTTTATTTCTTAAAAAATATGTTTCGTAACAACGAAATTTATGAGGATAGTAAAAGAACAGGATTATGAGAACTTTGCATGGATTCTAGTTTTATTTTCCTTACAGCACAGTATTCCATAGGGTGGAACATTTTAGCCCACTGCTCTTTGACATCTGTCATAGGACAGAAAATGCAAAGCATTGTTATACTAAGTTAATGAAATTTACTTAAGCAGAAATAATGTCTTAATTAGAGATTTTCATGTCTTTTCAACAGCTAATAAAAAAGTCTTTATAATAAGTATTTGTCATATTCTAGCTATTAATATTTTATATAAATAAACCCAAATTCATTAAGGAACAGCTGGAACTGCGTATTCTCTTATTAGTCTAACCTTATACACAGAGTCAAAACCTAGGAAATATATTTGCTTAAACAAAACACTTGTATTTTTCATAGGATTTAAACCTCGATTTTCAAATCAGTCCATATTAAAGTAATCTGGATGTTTGATTCTCTTAGAGACTTAAGAAAAAAAGTCTTATAAAGTTACATTTCTGGTCCTCTGTAAGTCTATCTGAGGGTTAGTTTTGTGTTCATTCCTCCTTCCTTTGGTCAGAATGAGCATTTAGTAATAAGAAATATAGTACTGCAGAAACCCAAAATATGACATAAATGCAGGGGGTGACACTGATAAATGGACTCATTTTTATATACTGTACTGCAGGGCTAGCAAGCACTATTGAGTGTGCTTTGTGCTGGCCTGTTCTTTATATTGGCTTCTCTCTTTCACTTTTAAAAAAATATTTGTATTGCACAAGCTCATACGAATTAATTGTCATTGTTTTCCTGGTTTCATTTATTCATCCAATGGTTTGAAAATGTTCCAAGATATTGTAATATCTGTTTTAAAAGAGTGACAGCACTTCTAAATGTCATTTTACAAGGCATATCTTCGGGGCTCTGACAAGAATATATAGTAGTTTTTAATCTACACATTAGGAGAGCATTTTTTTTCTTTTAATTCACTAACACAGGTTCTATCCTTTGCTTTATATAGCCTGTGTATATTCTTCCAATTCTATTCCCTCAGCCATGTTATTTATTTCTGCAGACACCATTTCAATCTTATCTTTTGCAGAGGTCACTGGCAGTGGCAGCTTATCATTTCTGGTATGAATTCTTTTGCACATGTGTCTAATAGAGTGCTCATCTTCTGCAAATTTCAGTGGAGGGTCTTCTGTACACTGTAATCTCAGAAATTGCAATTCTGGTTATGAAGTGCTGGTTTGGTTTGAAAGCACTACTTTTCTTCAGTTTTGATTGGTGTTTCAGCATGGTTCAGTCTGAATACACTGTCAATGAACCAGCAAATTGTGTTTTTGCAGTGCCCAAAGCAGACTAAGCACTATGTGGGACTGATAGAACAATGGTCTCCACAATGGACAGATCTCATCCCCCCTTTTTTTTTTTTTTTATGGTGCAGAGCAAGCAAATAGCAAGAAAATAGTAGGGTGTGTTCAAGTGAGGTAAAAATAGAATTCAAGAAAATCTGGAAGTCTTTTGAGCAAACCAAAAAAAATGTTTGCACTTGAATGGACATTTTCATTTGGTTACTCCCTTTTCACATGTAGTCAATCCTATATTTTGCCAGTTAAGCATAATAGTATATAGACTACTTTTTGCATAAGATGAATGCTTCCAAAAGGTGTGGAAAGTAGAAACTGAAATTTTGAGGTTTTGTAGTAGTATCACCTAATTTTTACTTTTCAGTATGACCAATTTTTTTTTTTTTTTTTTTTTCTGAAGACATTCAATCCGTTCAGGTGTGCTCCTAACTGAAGTGTCCTTTAAACTCTGTTGTACATTAGCAATTAAAATTCACAAATTTAAGGAAATTTTTTATCTCTGCTAACTGCCTTTGCATTGATTATGTTTTTATGCAACATACAGTTTGGGTTTTAATAAATTTGTAACGATATTTTATTGCCCATATACTCATCAAGAGCAATAGCTAGGTCTCAAATCTATTATTGAATAATTCAGTTCTGTGATTGCTTTATCACATAATTGTTTCTTAAAGTCATTGAGTAACAGCAAAATCATTTTTCTTTTACTGTGCTAAATGCATTGTCAATATGTTTTTTGTGTGCTGTTCAATGTATCTGAAATTCACCTATAGACACTTTTAGTATGGAGCGTACTTTTTTTTTTCCCTAAATTTTGTCACACTTTTTAAAGTATCTTGATGTTTTAGCGTTCTGTATTTTTCTGGACAACAGCTATGTCCATATTCAGATTTTACAGGAAAAAATGTAGAAGAATAAAAAAGAAAACATCTTGTTTTCACAGCAACAGATCTTTTCTGTAAGAACAGCAGTTTCATTAACCGCCTAATTGCTTACTCAGTGTGTGCTGAAGACTGATAAGTTTCTGTTTGGTTTTGTTTGGCTCATTTCAAACTCCTGCCATTTCTTTAAAATGTTCTTTTCTGTTCAGTTTTTACCAGTGTAAGTTGTGCTGGTTTGTTTCTTCCTCCATGCACCTTTCATGCAATCTACATTCATGAGAAAGTATTTTGGAAGACAAACATAGAACTTTTCTGTGTCACCTGTAGTTCAGATCTTTTCTGGATTATCAAATGGTGCTTATATATTTCTTTCGGCTCCCTAAGTTTGTATTATTGACTGAGCTGTGACCCACTTTGAAAAACGGGATACATATGCCTAATTTCATTGCTCCTTTTTCACAGTTTGTGGCAGTTAGACCAATGTTGATCAAAACACACTGAAAGATGATCTGTAAAATAAATTAAGAATTCTTTTTGCCTTGAAATATGTATACGGTCTTAGTAATATAAGTGCAAAAAGTAAATGGAAAATTTGTTCATAATTTTGCTTAAATTTTATTTGGTTTTAAAAAAAGGCAATACTGGAAACTATATTCATTGGCTTTTCATTTTATTTTTTTTTTGACTCTTGAGAAACATATGTTTAGAGAGCATTCAGGTAGGTAGCCAATATGCACTTGAGTCTCTATCCTGCATCTTAGGCAGTATTTCCTGGACAGCCACACTAATAAACAGGCTACCATACAGATCACCTTTTTTTCTAAACCATAGAACTTCCTATAATATAGTTTGATGCCTAAACTCTGCAGAATTGAACATATAAACAGGTCACACTCAACGTTTCTTATAGTTTACGTAGCTCCTTTCCCAGTATATCGGGATTTAAATTACCCTTCAGAAACGTCTAATTTTCCTTTAATTATACAAGGCTTCATTTCCTAAATCACCTCAAATCATTCTGTGGGATTAGGTATCTACTTTACAGCATGTATGTCTAAGGGGAACATCCAAAACACATGATATCTCTCTCTCCCTTAGTAGTTTCACCTGCCTGCCTGCATCTTACTGTTCCCCCAAGCACATTTTTCCACTGAGCTGTCTCACATCTTTTCTTCTGTCTTCACCTCCTGAAGTCTCCAAAGAGTGAGTGACCTCAGAAAATCACATATTCGTTCACCCCTTTCTCTGGCCTTGTTCCTATGTTTCTGATGATTTCTAGTGACATTCACAGGTTATGTGGACTACTGCTACAACACATGTAAGTCTTGCTTCACATTTGGAATCTCTCTTTTTCAAGCCAAAGAATCCGCCAGTCTTCTGTGAAATATGAGATTTTTAAAATGTAATCCCTCCTCAAAAAGAGAGGAATATCTGAGGTTAAATGTGGTGGGAAAAGATGGTTCAACAACTGTTGATCAAGCAATTATCTGTTCAGCAGTTAACTAATCCTTTCCTACATTTCTACTTATTCAGAACAGAGGGGAAGGTTCATTCAGGTTTACCATGAAGCACAAGTTCTGGTTGTCAATCAGGCTAACTTCTAGGGAAAACTTTGATAGTAGACTCAACTCGCACCAAGTTCAAGCACCTACATTCTACGGATTGATTAAAATGCCTACTCACAATTGCTGTCTGATCTCTCAGGTTTCTCATGCTGGAACACAAAGTTCCTTACATGGCTAAGGAACATACAGTCTCTTTTACCAGGATTTTGGGAACTAAGTGCCTGAAACCAGAATTCTGGCACGTGACTTCGGCTATGTAATTAAGGCATGTAATTTTGGACCTGAGTCACTTTAAATCAACAGCAAAAACCTGTCCAGAAAATCCTGCCTGTTCATGCCTGGCCACTGTGAAGTTAGGAATTCAAATCCGTTGACCAAAGAGTGAATGAACAAGGGGGACCCTGAAGCTGACTTGGGCATTGACAGTGGGGGCAGAAACCTAAAGTGCAATGCTGTACCTGCTTTAGGGGTATGCAGTTCTGTGCAGATAAACAGCACAAACCAGTGTAAAATGGAGGGTTAAAATAATTTTCACACTTGCAGACATTAAGGATTAATTGTGATGTACCTCAGATCTCCTTCAAGAAAAGTTTATCTTTCTTTGGCATTATGAAACTTGTGTTTGCAAACTCCTTATCATTACAAGAATACCAGTAATACATTGTGAAAACAAGTACCCAGAATAGAAAGATAGTCCAATTAATTAGTGTTAGCTAGAGACCTGAGGTGAAAGCAGCACTGCCTCTTCTTTCCTTCTCTCCCAAAGCAGACAGAATTATGTTTCATTTGGCTAATTAGCAGAATCTAGATCATGTATTAATTCATATAGTGAATGTCTTTTCTTTTGTATCAATTAAGTTTATACAACAGGGAAGGGTTTAAGATTTTGACTTTCAGTTGTTAATAAAATGGAAACAATCAGTGTCTATTTAAAAGTTCCTCTACTAACTATAACAGAATCTATGCAAGGATTTCAGTTGAATTTTGTATTGCATCTATGCAAAATGTATAAGAACTTTACACAGTCTAGTCTCCTGAAAGTTACCTTGTCATCAAGTTACACAATGTAATTTCCTTTACAGTCTACATTGCTTCAAATTGGCAGTGATTTATATAGCTTATAGTTTTATAATTTTATATAGTTCAGGATTTCACAGAGTTACAAGGTTTAATACATTTTATTGAGAATGATTATATTTTTCAGATTTATATTAATAAGCTAATAAGAAAATGAATGAATATATACATATGTAAAACCTAACATGTTATTAATACATATATTTAGATGGATATATTGATATTGATGAATGGATGTTGATAAAATAGGTATTTAGATGCATGTTGATGGGAAAACATTTGTTACACCAGATCAAAGTCAGTAATATGTAACATTAATTCTAACAACTCCTAAAGGCATTTGAAAGAATGTATTAAAAACAAATTTTTTAACCAGAGCAGATCAGGAAAATTGGCCCAAAGAGAAGAAAGGGTGCCCTTGTGGGGTATATTTGCATAGCAACATCAATTAATACTTATTAGCTTCTGTGAATAAACTACAATTAAAGGCCTGACATTTAACAGAGAAGCTGTGATATAATCCTTTGTTTGAAATTCAAGACATTAAATCCATTTAGTTTTAAACTAGACCCATGCACCATTTATTGTTTCTGTGAAGAATACAGTGTCTCTCTTCCCATCTTTTTTTGGTGTTTATTTTTGCTTTTTTTGTTAGTGGCTCTATTCAAAGGAGCTATTTAATGTTGCAGTGTGTTCTTCTTAGCTGCAGGAATGGAACCATTAGCCAAGTCTGAAGTTGATTTTGATGCTAGCCCTCAAAATGCTCAAATCCATGTCATCCTGAATAAATCAGGAGTGTTTTGCAACATTGCTGTTGGTGACTCAGTCTGCCTTTGTTATTCTAATGGATCCCTATTGAATGGGTCACCGGAAATATCAAAATACATCAAATTGCCTCAGACACTTGTCAACATACCTTGAGTACAAAAAAAAGGCACACTTTATAAAGCATCAGTTCTAATGGAATGGGTTTTGGTCTCTGGTCTACAAACGTCTGGGGCTCCATAGACTCTTTCTGAGGTACTATTGTGGTTTAACCCCAGTAGACAGCTCAGCCCGACACAGACACTTGCTCACTTCCCCGCAGTGGGGTGGGGAGCAAATTGGAAGGGTAAAAGTAAGAAAACTCATGGACTGAGACAAAAACAGTTTAATAGATAAAGCAGAAGCTGTGCATGCAAGCAAAGCAAAACAAGGAATTAATTCACAGCTTCCCGTTGGCAGGCAGGTGTTCAACCATCTCCAGGAAAGCAGGGCTCCAACACATGTAACGGTTGCTTGGGAAGACAAAAGCCATCACTCCCAACGTCCCCCCTTCCCCCTTCCACCAGCTTTTACTGCTGAGCATGACATCCTTTGCTCAGTTGGGGTCAGCTGTCCTGGCTGTGTCCCCTCCCAACTTCTTGTGCACCCCCAGCCAACTCACTGGTGCGGCAGTGTGAGAAACAGAAAAGGCCTTGACATTGTGCAAGCACTGTTCAGCAATAACTAAAATATCCCTGTGTTATCAAAACTGTTTTAGTCACAAATCCAAAACGTAGCACCAAAGAAGCTACTATGAAGAGAATTAATTCTATCCCAGCCAAAAGCAGTACAGATAAATGTTAAAGTAGTAAAGAAAAGAAAACTTCTTGCATATTCACTATACAGAGACCTACAGTTTTACAGAAAATATTTTAAGTGTTTTCAAATCAGAGAAGGTTGAAACGCAGTGATTTAGGAGATCAAGGAGCCTCTGCCATTGCTCATTCAATTTAATTATATCTGATTAAACTGCAAATGCCCATGTTTTCAGCATATAAAGTAATTTATTATAATTATGTTACTTTCTTACTATTTTCAGTTAAATCCTCAGTACTGTTTTCCATGGGATGAAGGTTAGAATACATAAAATCTAGGAATAACTTCTGAATGAAATCATTAAGAATTCTTTCCAATGGCTAAAACTTTTGACACAAGAACTGCAAGATTTGAAAGGACTTCTACATACAAAATCAAGAAGTTCATCAGGATCATTGACATGGATTTGAAGTCTTCAATGTATTTAGCAGAATTAGGGTACAGAAGCCTATTTAATTTTAGTGACTTAACTTGGAGATCAGAGGCATTGAAAATTTCTTGGATCAAAGTCTAGGTTCAACCTTTTAAAGTTTATCACCTTGAAACTTCAGCTTCAATTACAAATTACATTTGGCATGCTTTCAAATATTCCAAAAACTTTTCCAGTGTTATCAGGTAAAAAACAAAGTTTATATGTGGTCGCCCCCCTACCCCCCAAAACATGAATTATGGGCTTATTGCTAGGCTTTTTCTTTTCTGATTTTATTTTATA
>VWZL01004978.1:139761-226358 GCA_013396915.1 Stercorarius parasiticus | reverse complement strand
TTTCTTCCTGGAAAGTTTTGAAGTGAATGATACACTCTGAAAACAAAAGGATATTCAGCACTGTATCTTTTGACAAGAGCATCTTCAGAATTAATTAATCCTAATTTAAAAATTGCTACTGATGAAGTATTTATATATATTATATATTTTTATATATATACACCAAGTACCTATTTTTTTTATATATATTCCTTAAGAAATAGAGGAAGGGAGGGAGGAAAGGAGGCAGGAAGGAAGCAAGCAAGCAAGCAAGCAAGAAGAGAGGAAGGGAGGGAGAAGGTCAGTGTTGCACAGAGAAGGCTACGGTTCTTCCTCTTCAAACCTCTCACTAGGCTCAGCATAGTTAGAGCCTCTGAGGTGAACTTTAGAAAAACAATTGTGTTCTTTTGGTTTTGATAGGGTTGAGATGTGAAGTGCATTCTGAGCACTTTTAAGGCTGAATGATTGCTTTCCAGAGCTTTGATAAATTTCTACGACTTTAAGTGCTGAAGCATTTTTCTGCACTTCAGCCAGCCCGAGGCTCACAGGCTCACATGGTGTGTGTGATGGAGAAGGGAGTGAAATCAGACCATACAGCACCCAGGCTTGGGGTCTGCTCAGCTCCCTTTCTTTCCAAGCTCAACTTGAAAGACCGAGTAAAATTAGAGAGTCTTTGCATGTTGTCCCAAGTGAGTGACAAGAAACTTCTGTGCACTGGACTATGCGTAAATGGACCTGCAGACAAGGATTACCAGAAAACAACTTGTTTAAATGGTTGTTTTCTCAGTTTAGACCTAACTTTAAAGGTTATCATTTAAATAGTATTATTTTTTTTTGTTGTTTGCTTTGTGAGGGAAGTTTAGCAACATGTGTTTAATTAGATCCTTTCTAGGACCACCAACTAGTTCCAAAATTCAACAGATGAAGATATTTCTGTTCGTTTACACTACCCTGCTCTTACTCATTGGAGTTCTTTGATCATCTGAGTCATGGCATCATTCCAGTTATTAGGTACACATATATGTGAAAATTTTCTTACTTTCATATTTACTGTATGTGAGACATTATGTGCTCTACTATTCAAAATGAAAATGAAATACTGCATGTATTCCTGGTAACTGTAACAATCCTTTCTAGATTTTCACTCAGATTTTCCTTTCCACATTATAAAGTTCCTCCTCCCATCTATAAGATGAATACCAAAACTTCACAAAATACAGCATGTTTGAGTTAGACACCAACTCTAGTGCATGATTTATGTAAACTATCTAAGTGTATTCTGTATATTCAGAACTAGATATGCATTAACACTAACAAAGAGATATAGATGACAGAGTACCTACAGTTTTGTTAAAAAATTCTTTTCCCCCTTCAGCCTAAAAATTCAGTAATAATTTAAAAACCTACCAAGGGACATGGGGGTGAGTGAAAATTGTGAGGCTATAACAGACATGAGGATAAAACAATCTCATACTTTTTAGAGAGCTGGAGTTTCTCATGCTTTGGAAATTTCCTACTTTTCCTAGGGTTGGCTCTTTTATTTCTGGTTAACAATCATGACAGTTTATTGATGAAAAATAGATGGGAAATAAATCTAATTTCACTTTCACCATATTCCTGAGGGATTCTAATACCATATCCACATTGGATATTCTTGGAGTACAAGAAGAAAAAGATGCTGTCTGATTCCTACCCTTAAGCAGCACATTATGGCTTTTTCTTTCTGTAAGCTTTAGTTGTTAGTATTAAAATATGAACCTTCCATTCTGAAATCAACATGCAGCTATTTTTTTCTCTTCATGTCTTTGGTAGTCAGATTAAAATGTTCTGTACTGTGGTATCTGACTAGAAAAAAGCACCTTTCCTCTCATAACTGCGTGGACAAGATGAGAATACAGATTGAATAACACTCCTGTGATGACCAGACAATAGTCACATTAAAAAAGCAAATAAAATAAGCTTCTATATAATGTAGGAGCACAAAGATGAGAGAAAAAGAAAAAGCATTATGTAAATCTATTCCTTTTTACAAACCCCCTCCATGTGATTCCTAACTCACATTTTGAGAAGCACAAGCTAGCAGGGAAAGCCATGCAGCACACAACTCAGGTGGCTATTTTCTACTTAGTGGAATATTGTGGGTTTAAAGGTCCAGATGAAATGTGAAACTTGTTGTGTTCAAGCTCAGTGCAGAAAGGCTGAAAAAAAGAGGAAACAAACAGAAAGCAAAAATGCAAATGAATCCAGAGAAGAGTAGGCAAAATGAAAATTGAACATAGAAAATTGGTGCTAAACAGCAGGGGAAAAAAAAGGAAGAGGGAAAAGCATAACAGAAGCTCATGTTCACAGGCTCTAATTAAATGTGACAAGTGTAACACATTCCAGAATGAAAACACACTCCAGAATTAATTCCTGCGGCTTTGTCTAGATTAGTAAACTAAACAGTGCCATGGCAAACACTTGAATACTGGCATGTGAGCATTTATACTACCATATTAACAGCAGAGTCTCTTCAATAGTTTTGCATTTGGCCTGAGCAGACTGAAGTTGAGGTAACTGCATTTGGCATTTTGCATTTGGCCAGAGCAGACTGAGGTTGAAGTTGGGGATTGCTCCTGCCAGCCCTGCAGAAGGTTTCTGGTTTCTGGAGAGGAGAGAGAACAAAGAGATCTTATCTACTTGGGTACAAATCCTGTTTTGCTACTTGCACTCAAAGAAAAACCTTGGCCCCTGGACAATGTTGTTTACTAGAACACACATATTCAATGTGAAGGGCAAGAAGGAGGACCTGGGGAACTACAGGCCAGTCAGCCTCACCTCCATCCCTGGAAAGACGATGGAACAGCTCGTTCTGGGCCTCATCTCAAGGCATGTAGAGGAAAAGAAAGCTATCAGAAGTACTCAACACAGATTCACCGAGGGGAAATCATGTCTGACTAATCTGATAGCCTTCTATGATGGCATGACTGGATGGATAGATGAGGGGAGGGCAGTGGATGTTGTCTACCTTGACTTCAGCAAGGCGTTCGACACGGTCTCCCACGGCATCCTCATAGGGAAGCTTAGGAAGAGTGGGTTAGATGAATGGACAGTAAGGTGGATAGATAACTGGTTGAAAGACAGAGCTCACAGGGTTGTGATTAGGGGCACAGAGTCTAGTTGGAGGTCAGTGATGAGTAGTGCTCCCCAGGGGTCAGTACTGGGTCTAGTCCTCTTCAATATATTCATCAATGACCTGGATGAGGGGATAGAGTGCACCCTCAGCAAGTTTGCTGATGACACAAAGCTGGGGGGAGTGGCTGACACACTGGAAGGCTGTGCCACCATACAACACCTAGACAGGCTGGAGATTTGGGCAGAGAAGAACCTTATGAAATTCAATAAGGCCAAGTGTAGGGTGCTGCACCCGGGGAGGAATAACCCCATGCCCTGTACAAGTTGGGGGCTAACCTCCTGGAGAGCAGCTCGGTGGAAAGAGACCTGGGAGTCCTGGTGGACAACAGGATGACCATGAATCAGCAATGTGCCCTCGTGGCCAAGAAGGCTAATGGCATCCTGGGGTGCATCAAGAAGAGTGCAGCAAGCAGGTTGAGGGAGGTCATCCTCCCCCTCTACTCTGCCTTGGTGAGGACACATCTGGAGTACTGTGTCCAGTTCTGGGCTCCCTAGTTCAAGAAGGACAGGGAACTGCTGGAGAGGGGACAGCAAAGGGCTACCAAGATGATTAGGGGACTGGAACACCTCTCTTATGGAGAAAGGCTGAGGGATTTGCATCTTTTTAGCCTGGAAAAAAGATGGCTGAGGGGGGATCTTATCAACACTTATAAATACTTAAAGGGTGGGTGTCAGGAGGATGGGGCCAGGCTCTTTTCAGTGGTGCCCAGCGACAGGACAAGAGGTAATAGGCACAAACTTGAGCATAGGAAGTTCCACCTCAACATGAGGAGGAACTTCTTTACCCTGAGGGTGGCAGAGCACTGGAACAGGCTGCTCTGAGAGGTGGTGGAGTCTCCGTCTCTGGAAACATTCAAAACCCGCCTGGACGCATTCCTGTGCAACCTGCTCTAAGTGACCCTGCTCTGGCAGGGGGTTGGACTAGATGATCTCCAGAGGTCCCTTCCAACCCTACAATTCTGTGATTCTGTAATGTACCTTAAGAGCCTGAATTACTCAATCCCCTGCCCTTCCGGCCCCTAAAACAACAAACAACTGGCTCTCTATGACTGTAAGAAATCTCAGTGAAATAAAGGAAAAGCTTGCATTTCACTTTCCTTGGATAATAGACACTTATTTTTTGTAGATAGGTATTAGTATCTTCCGTGGAGATTATTCAGGCATTGAAGACAGCATAGTTCATTCATATTACAGAACCTGATTTTGCCAAATTTTGATTGATTATGATAGGTAAGCCCAAGTTATTATTTATTTCTGCACACCATCTGTGAAGTAATAGAGTCTATTACTATCTATTATCAGTATTTTCATGATGTGTATTACAGTTGTCAGCATTATTGATGTCAATATTACTAATGGCTATTCTGACCTTCTGATTTTAGAACAAGTAATATTTGTATAGTGTAAATCAGTAAAAAGCTCTGCCTGCATCACAGTTCTCTCATAACTGTAAGGAAAACTTACAGATGTACACCAAACATACGATGCTTAGAAATTCATAGCACAAAATGCAGCCCCTGATCTTGCTGCCAAACTGTAGTGAGAAAGACAAATGATATGGTTGATGTCAAATGCTCATATGCTTATGATTTCTAACAGGAGCTACTCTGGAATTTTCAAAGTGCCTGTGCGATTTTAATATTCCATGCTTGTTAATTTCAATGTTAATCCAAATCTATTAGGCTACTCTGAAAATCTTACCCACAAAATACTACAGAACACTTGTAAAACATATGTAAAATTGGGCTTTCTTTGTCTCATTCTGCATTCACCTTTGTCAAACTGTAATGATATTTTAACCTTTCTCATTATCCATTAAAAGGAGAGTTATTTAGAAACAAGGAACACGTGAAGATTTTTTAACTCTTTCATTATCTTACCATAAAAACAGTTTGCTCTTCAGGGTAAACATTGCAACACCTACAAGATTAAAAATTCCAGCTTTCTACAGTACTGAGACATTCCACTAGTTAACTTCAACAACAAATACAAGCGCCAGACCGACCAGCACAACTCCTATTTGAAAGTCAGATGAAAGAATGCTGTAGGAGTCTTAACTCTTAATAGGGCCTGTATTAGGTCCAGCATAGTGTGGCATGAGAGAGAGGTCCCAATGCATAGCCTGAGGAAGGAAAGGCTATAGAGAAACTACGTCTTTTTCAGACCAGAAAGCCCCGGTTGAGTTTATCCGTCACATTCTTATTTTAGCTAAATAATAATTTTAATGATGAAAAGTATAATTCTATTTTTATGCTGTTATGGTAACCTTGTGAAAAAGAAAAATCAGGAACATAACCAAAATCCTACAATAGTTATTTGTATATGACAGTATTTTCAGGTGGATAATAGAAACTTGTAAAGTTCAAAACGTCTAAGACACAGCAATTCATTCTGATAGAGAAGGTAATTGTTATGACAAATAAAGATGGGCAGCAAATTATTTCTGTTAAAAGATTAAAATAACAAATATATTAATCTTACATTTTAATTATTTGTCAAACTATAAACATAGATTAACATTAAAACGCATGAAGCCATAACATGTTAGAAAGATAAGATCATGTACATCAGACTGAATGGCCAGTGTTCATTAGGATATTCTTAGCAATATGAAACTTGTCTAAATTTCCCTGCTGTAATTTCTATGCCATTTCCTAATATTGTAGATAGGTAATCATATTAATAGCTTTGAAAAAGAATATATGAAATATATGAAAATTAGAAAATACTACTCATTCAAATGAGTAGTTCTTTAAATTGCATACTTAACTTTTGTCCACATAATAGATTCCCAGTTTCCTGAACAAATACAATTCCTAAAAAAATAATTTTACACATGTACGTGTAAAATATATTCATACTTTACCAAAAGGGAAACAAGTATTTATTTGCAAACTCAAGAAAAATGAGAGTGAGTTACTGACTGAGTGAATGCATAGAAGAGTGAGCAATCTACGAATCAAATTAATATGCTATAAAATATTTAAGGAGAGAAAACAGTACCAAGCTATGTTGCTGTAAAGCTGGCACATTTACAGCATTATCACTGAAGATTGTTATTGCATTTTTTACTGAGTCAATGAATCAGGTTCAATACTGCAGTATCGATATTTCAATTTACTTCCATGTGTAAAGCTGTTTTGTTATCCTATTACCAGGAAATATTTGAAAGTTAATGAAAGCAAGCTATGTAGTTCTACATTCTACAGCCCAGTAGCTTACAATTACAACAGATGGGTAAAAACAAGCAAAGTCTGAAAAGACTTTTTTATAAATCCTGCTAATTTCAGTATGAATCATTCAAATGCTGGTAAATCCAACATCTGTGCATTTCTACAATGTAACAAAGACAACATAAATGTTATGAAGTGCATTTTTTCTATATTTCAAAATAAGATTGCTCACTAATGGCCAGTAATTTCAAGTTCAACTATGTCACTCTTTTAGAGGCAAAACTTCCCTAGGAGTAGTAGGGGAGCTTTCAAAAATTGCTGTGAGGTACTGGGATCTTAGGTGGTTGTTAACAAGAAATCTACGTTGGAAGTCATAATTACAAGAAGTCTTGAGTATATAGCAGAAGATAAGGTAATAAACACCGAGGAAGAGTTCATGAATATGTGAGAATGAAGTGTACAGATCCTTACGGGCTGTAGGTCACCCATTTGGCTAGCAAACATCGAAGGAAGAACTTGTAAGGAAGAGAAACAGTTGCATGTTTGTAGGTGTGCTGCCAGCAATCCCTCTGGTAAAATAACTAGAAACAATTAAAACCAGTGGGAGGGGCATCACATATTAGCCCAGCTCTCAAAGGCATGAAATTATGAGATGGCCACTGAGCAACAGTGGTGCTTTAGATAAAGAGAAGAGATACGTGATTTTAAGGTCTTCATGCCTATTCTATGCTATTCTGATCTTTCAAAAAAGACTCTGAAGCCCAAATATTCTTCAGTGTATTCATAAGTGAAAACAGGCTTTGGCCCAAAGTATTTTTTGACTGAAGCGGGAGTTGAACCAGATAGACTCCAGAGATCCCTTGCAACTAAGTCTTCCTGTGATTTGATGACTCCATGTTTTCTTATAACCTGACTCCTGGAATGACAGTGCTTTCCTGCTTTCATAGGTGTGAATTTCTGCAGCCAAATATTGAGCAAAACAGAGTGCAATTATTTAAATTTTCTCTTATAGGCTATATGTCTATAACAATTATGAAGTCCAAAGGGAAAAAACAAATGCTAGAGGTAAGAGAGAGGTACAAACGCAAGGCCAGTAAAAGTGATGAGGTAGCTTATATTGCATTAAGTACATGGAGAATCCTGTTTTTATTGTGTGAAGGTTCTGGCCAGCTGCCAGCAGGCATGATGTCCATTTGCAGGCACCAAGGTCAGTGAATCAGGGGATTTTGTTAGCCTATTTTCACTCCTTTTAGATGAAAAAGGAATTAAAATCTCTTTGTTTAAAAATAGTGAAATAGCAGAATGTACTTTCTGAGGTACTGGGAAAGACTGGAACAGAAATATGCCAGGATTTGTCTGCAGTGATGCAGAGAGTGGAGTTTTGTGGGATTTGTGGGAATGTACGCGAATAACAGAAGCTGAATGATAACAGAAAGAGACAAAAAGATACAAAACTCCAAGGAAAAATAAGAAACATGACTGACAGTGGTCCAAAAGGCAGAAGACAAAGACTGATATGTGTGGCCTCAAGAAAGACTGGAAATCAAGTGAAAAAAATGAAACCTCCTGGAGTGTGCTCCTTGTGTGCTCAGGACAGCAGAACTGTGCCTGTGCTGCAATACTGTCATGAGTGAAAACTGAAACAGCTTTGCAATTCCACCTCTTTTTTGTCATCAACTGCGCTTTCCAACATGCTCTCAACAAAGCTAGGTTCTCATTATAGTCAAATATAGAATTGAATTCATACCTCATGCAAAATACTTTTAAAAAGGGAAACATTGCATCATATGGCTTACAGGATTACTTACGCTTGTCAAACCCTCATTCATTTCACAACCTATCTCTGAGTTAGAAGTCAGGTGGATTCAGCTACTTCAGTATAAGAAACATTGGGAAACGTTGCCAGGTTTTTAAGGCGGGTGCCCTAAACTGTGGAAAAAGCTGTGAATGTCTACTTTTATCCTTGTTTGTTTTCTAACATCCTTTTTTTTTATTAGAAACTTTTAAATAGAAAAATGGCAAACACAGCAATATTCTTTGTGCAGAGATTTCACTCTATTTACTAGCAAAGCTATTCACTTCTGCAACAGGATATCATGTTAAAATATATGTTTCTTCTAAGCCTGAATTTATTAAATTAACTAATTAATATTCATTAATATGATCCATTATTCATCTTCAAACATACAAACATTCCACAATTTATTGTCTACTTAAAGACCTACAGTGGTTCCTCTTAACAATCTTGAGTTGTATCACTGATCTGTGCTGTATATTTCAGTAAATAAAAATAATATGAGAACGGAAAATCATGAATAAAATCTTTTTTTCTTTCTTCGGTCATTTATTATTATTGTCTTTTATAGGTATTGAAAACATGTTAAGGTTCTTTAACCTGAAGTATTATAATCTTCTATTTCAATGAAAAAAATATAAAAAAAATCTAATGGCAGGAATATAAAGGAAGAAGTTATATAATATTTTATATAACTACACCTATGCATAGCATAGATTCTTCTCTTTCTGAATTTTTATGTTCCTTTTTTCTTTTTTAAGCTTTCAACACTGAAGGACATGCACCGTGTCCCCTTGTGGTTTTGTGGAGCACAAAACTTACTAGGATTTGACTCTGCTGATCAAAATGAGCCTTTAGGTATTCTTCCATTATAAATATTAAATCAGTATATTCACACATTGTTATTTTTTACCTCATGTCTCCATGATGGCAGAGAAGGAGGCAACACAAAATCACTTTCTCATTCTTTTGTCACTAATCTGATTAATATAAACCCTCTTTCTTCATCAATCCTGTGCATTACTGTGGTGCAGGAAGGTTTGGACTTCAAGGTAAGTATTTACATTATCTTTTTCAAAAGGAAGGAGACTGTAACAACAGCATCTCTAAATACAGAGCTTTGAAGTATTCCCTGCAGACTTTGAAAAAAGCCACCTTGGAAAAAACAAGTGTACAGTGTGCCTGCTTGGCCTGAAACAGCCACACTCTCTGAGAGTGAGATGTCAGCTTGCATTTTTTTTTCTTCTTTGAGGAGAGTAATTTTCTACTTACGGATAGTGACTCTTTCAGGACACTATCCCACCAGGTGCACCTGGAGAAGGAAACCATATGCACATGACATTAACTATTAGGTAATTCCTGGTCCTGGAGCTGTAAGTGGATGTTTTCCAGGAATCAGCATCCCTCAGCTTATCTCATATTTTGGTAGGAAGCCCAAACAGCAAGGAACTTCTGTCACGTGTGTTTCATGTCAAGACTGCTTTGTGCAGAGGAAGTGAAATCTGTCACAATCCATGCTTATACTGTCTGTAGGGTGCAAACTCTGGAGAACATTATCCTTCCTTCTGGGTACAGGTTTCCTGGCTGAGACCTATTGGCATCATTCCAGACTGCAACCTGAGAACGAAGTATATGCACTGAGGGGAACTGGTGACAAGGTAGCAAACCAAGCTCCTTTACTCTTTGAGGTGTTGCTATTAGTAATTGTACAATAACAATTACTTTAAAAAATATAATACAATAGAACTTTGCTTTATAGCAAAATTACTTTGAAATAAAACAAATGAAAGTAAAAATGGGTTAGAAAACAAAAAGTAATATTAATCTAATGTAATGATATTATGAAATACAATGTTATGTATACAGCACTTATAGCGGTTATAAAATAATACACAATATCAATATAGTTTTGAATAAAATCAGGACAAAGCATGCCAATCTGGCTAAAAAGAAGTTAAAAAAAACCCAAAAAACAAGCACAAAAAAATCCAAAAAGGTAAGATTGTAAAAGGCAATGAAGTATAATGAGGTCATTCATAGTAAACATTCTTGGTAATATACTACTTTCCGTCAGTATTTACAGCAGGCAGTGATTGTGAAATTAATACTGTGCACACTCCTTACCAATTTGTGGATTTAATATTGTTAACTGAAGCCAAACCAATCAGTATATACTGTCTTTCAGATATGACTCGATTAGACATAGTTTCATGGTACTCAAATGCATAGGAAGTATAAGCTGCATACCTAAAAGTATTTTGCTTGGCTTTGTGAAGAGTAATGAGGAGATGAATAGTGTCTTCTGTATTGTTTAGTGATACCTTTGATTTGCACTCTGAAAATAGACCCTTCATTAATGTTTTTCTTGTTGTTGGTTGGGGGTTTTTTGTGATGGGATTGTTCCTTTTCAATATATATTCGGTTAATGAACCAACAGAACTTGCACACACACAGAGTCTGAAAGTGGCTCTAGGCAATTCTCTTTTGTGTTTTTTCCTTTTTCATTTTTTTTTTTGGTTCTGTTTTATATTTTTTAAAGACTGAGCAATGTTACAGACTAATAGCTTATGGCAGTCAGCTAATGAGTTGAAACTTCACTGAGACAGAAGGCACACACAATGGAAATGTGTGAAAAATTGAAATGACAAGGTTGTTAAGGTAACTCTATCTTGGTTATGTATTTAGGAAGCTTATCATAATGCAGTGAAACGAAAACTTAATAAACATACCTAGTCATTATGAAGAAAGAAAAAAGACACCTTATTTATTAACTGCAAGATGCATGGATTTGCTGTTGCTGTGTTGTAATGGAAATGAAACAAGTGACAAACAGTAACCAACTGCCCCATATGACTAGCCAATGCCAATACAGAACATTAAAAAGTAATTTTAAGAAGTTGCCTTTTCACATTAACTTTGTAAAACCAGCTGACTTTGTGACTTTGTAAATGAGAATTTAAATGAAAATATTCTGTCCATTGACAGCATGGGAAGCATGGTAACACTTAAATACATAGGTTCATGCTTACACATACTCGCAAAACCCCAGACACCAAGGAAACTGGATAAAAAGAGTGGTTCTTTAACCTATCATACCATGGTTTATTGAAATATCATTGTCTGCATGATCCGCCATGTATGCTTCTCTTTTTGCTGAAGTCATAATCTTTTTTGAATAACATTGTACATTAGGGACGCATCCTGGGCTGTACTGTGCTCTTAGACCTTCTCTAATTATCTCAAAGTCCTTGTCCCTAGAATTTCAGAAAAAGCAGAGAAAGTAGGTGGGTCATCCAAAAATGCTTTCAAGGTTGCAATGTTCATTGGTGGCAGTTAATGAGAAGGCTGAGGTGGAGACACCAACAGTGATGAGTCTCTGATATAATAAAATAGAGAAATGCAAGAAAAGGAGATGAGTACGTGTCTCCACATGCTGCTATCAGAATTGTTAGTTAAACAATTAAAACAAGTCACAGAATCATAGAATGGTTAGAGTTGGAAGGGACCTTAAGGATTATCTAGTTCCAACTCCCCTGCCATGGGCAGGGACGCCTCCCACTAGACCAGGTTGCTCAAAGGCCCATCCAGCTTGGCCTTGAACCAGGGATGGTTCAAGGGGTGGGGCATCTACAACTGGGCAACCTATGCCAGTGTCTCACTACCCTCACAAAAGAATTTCTTCCTTTTATCTAAATCTACACTCTTTCAGTTTAAAAACGTTACTCCTCATCCTATCACTACACTCCCTGATAAAGAGTCCCTCCCCATCTTTCCAGTAGGGCCCCTTTAGGTGCTGGAAGGCCGCTATAAGGTCTCCTTGGAGCATTCTCTTCTCCAGGCTGTACAACCCCAACTCCCTCAGCCTGTCCTCATAGCAGAGGTGCTCCAGCCTTCTGATCACCTTCATGGCCCCCTGCTGGACCTGTTCCAACAGGTCCATGTCCTTCTTGTGCTGAGGACTCCAGAGCTGCATGCAGTACTCCAGGTGGGGTCTCACCAGAGCAGAGTAGCAGGGCAGAATCACCTCCCTCGACCTGCTGGCCATGCTTCTTTTGATGGAGCCCAGGATGCAGTTGGCTTCCTGGGCTGCAAGTGCACACTGCTGTCTCATGTTGAGCACACCCAAGTCCTCCTCCTCATCAGTGCTCTCAATCCATTCTCCACCCAGCCTGTATTTGTGCTTGGGATTGCCCTCACGCATGCAGGACCTTGCACTTGGCCTTGTTGAACTTCATGAGGTTTGTACGGGTCCACCTTTCAGGCCTGTCCAGGTCCCTCTCAATGGCATCCCTTCCCTCCAGCATGTCGACCACACCACACAGCTTGGTGTTGTCGGCAAAGTTGCTGAGGGTGCACTCAATCCCACTGTCCATGTTGCCGACAAAGATGTTAAAACAGCACTGGTCCCAGTACCGACCCCTGAGGAATGCCACTCATCACCACCCACCACCTGGACATTGAGCTGTTGACTGCAGCTCTTTGAGTGCAGCCATCCAGCCAATCCCTTATCCACTGAGCGGTCCATCTGTCAAGTCCATGTCTCTCCAATTTAGAGACAAGGATGTCGTGCAAGACAGCGTCAAATGCTTTGCACAAGCCCGGGTAGATGATGTCAGTTGCTCTTCCCTTATCCACCATGCTCTCATTGAAGCCATGTTGGCTGTCACCATGTGCCTTAGCAGAGTTTCCAAGAGGAAACTTCCAGAGGTTTCCAGGATCTGCTCTATGATCTTGCCGGGCACAGAGGTGAGACTGACTGGCCTGTAGTTCGCTGGGTCATCCTTTTTTCCCATTTTAAAAATGAGGGTTATGTTTCCCCTTTTCCAGTCAGTGGGAACCTCACAAGACTGCCACAACTTCTCAAATATGATGGATAGTGGCTTGGCAACTTCATCTGCCAGTTCCCTCAGGGCCTGCAGATGAATCTCATCAGGTCCCATGGACTTGTGCACCTCCAGGTTCCTTAGATGGTCTCTAACCTGGTCTTCTCCTACAGTGGGTGGTTCCTCATTCTCCCAGTCCCTGCTTTTGCCTTCTGCAACTTGGGCATGTGGCTAGAGCACTTGCCATTGAAGACCGAGGCAAAAAAGTCATTGAGTATCTCAGCCTTCTCCATGTCCCGGGTGACCAGGTCTTCTGCTTCCTTCCAGAGAAGGCTCACATTTTCTCTAGTCTTCCTTTTGTCACTGACATACCCATAGAAGCTTTTCCTGTTGCCCTTGGTGTGCCTGGACAGATTTAACTCTATCTGGGCTTTACCTTTCCTAACCTGATCCCTGGCTGCTTGGACAATTTCTTGGTATTCCTCCCAGGCTACCTGTCCTTGATTCCACCCTCTGCAGGCTTCCTTTTTGGGTTTGAGTTTTTCCATGAGCTCCTTGTTCATCCATGCAGGCCTCCTGACATTTTTGCCCTACTTCCTCTTTGTTGGGATGCATCATTCCTGAGCTAGGAGGAGGTGATCCTTGAATATAAAGCAGCTTTCTTGGGCCCCTCTTCCTCCAGAGCTTTATCCCATCATACTCTACCAAGCAGATCCCACAAGAAGCCAAAGTCTGCTCTCCTGAAGTCCAGGGTGGCGAGCTTAGTGTATGCCCTCCTCACCACCCTAAGGGTCTTGAACTCCTCCATCTCATGTTCACTGCAGCTAAGGCTACCCTTGAGCTTCACATTCCCCACCAGCCCCTCCTTGTTGATGAAAACAAAGTCCAGCATAGCACCTCTCCTCATTGGCTCTTTTATCACTTGGAGAAGGAAGTCATCATCGATGCATTCAGGATCCTCCTGGACTGCTTATGCCTTGCCGTGTTGTCCCTCCAGCAGATATCAGGGTGGTTGGAATGCCCCATGAGGACCAGGGCTTGTGAACATGACGCTGCTCCTATCTGTCTATAGAGGGCCTCATCCACTTGGTCTTCCTGGTCAGGTGGTCTGCAGCAGATCCCCACTGTAACATCACTTATGTCTGCCCTCCCTTTAATCTGGACCTATAAATTCTCAGCTGCTCATCCATCCATCCTCCATGCACTCCAGCTGGTCACTGACATAGAGGATGACACCCCCACCTTGTCTCCTCCTTGTCCTTCCTAAAGAGCTTGTATCCTTTGATTCCAATGCTTCAGTCATAGGAGTCATCCCACCATGTCTCCGTGATGCCAATAAGATCATAGCCCTGCAGGTGTGTGTACATCTCTCTTCTTGTTTGTTCCCCATGCTCCCGTGCTACATGAATTAACAGAGAGGCATTTAATTTGAGCCCCTGATGAAGCTACCTTACTGGCTGGAGTGGCTGGAATTCCTTTGTGATGCACTCCAGGTGCTCTCCTGTTTACCTGCGAGCCTTCTCCAGGCTCTGGGCATCTATTACTGGCATTGACACCATAGTGGTAGGAGAGGGATGGATTGAGGTTCCCCTCCCCTGGCAACTTTAGTTTAAAGCCCTCTTCACCAGCTTGGCAAGCCTCTAACCAAAGATGCTCTTCCCCTTCTCTGACAAGTGGACCCCATCAGCCTCCAGTAGACCTGGTTTCTCAAAGCAAGTCCCATGGTCTAAGTAGCCAAACCCCTGTCTGTGGCACCAGTCCTGTAGCAATTTGTTGATTTGCCAGACCCGATTGACCCTATCAATCCCCTTCCTTTGACCGGGAGGACTGAAGAAAAAACAACCTGCGCCCCAGAGTCCCTGACTGCTGCTTCTAGGGCTCTATTATCTTTCTTGATAATCCTCAGGCTGCTCCTGGCTGTATCACTGGTGCCCACGTGAAACAGCAGCAGTGGGTAATAGTCAGAGGACTATACGAGGCTTGGTAGTCTCTCTGTGACACCCCTGATACGAGTCCCTGGTAAGTAGCACAGCTCCCTAGAAAGTGTATTAGGTCAGCAAATGGGTGCTTCTGTACCTCTCAGAAGAGAGTCACCTACTACTATTACCCATTGCCTTTTCTTAGTTCCACTGGTTGTTATATTGGGAGCAGATCAGGTTGTCTCACTCTGCTCCAGCACCTCTCCTGCAAAGTTGTGAAGCAGTTCTGCAAGGGCACCTCAGGCTTCGGGGGAAGTCTCTTCCTCATGCTAGTCCTTGCTGTCACAAGCTTCCATTCTTCTGTGCTACTGAGCCCCCTCCCTTCTGTGTGTGCCAGTGTGTGAGTTTTTGACTGTTTGGCTGTGGGTTGTTGATCCACTGCCGACTGCGTTAGGAACCAGCTATCTAACTCATTCTCAGCCTTCCTGATGTTATGCAGCCTCCTCACCACCTCCTGCAGCTCAGACACCTGAACACACCTTTTGCAGGGAGGTGTGCCACCTATCCCTGCCCCACCAGGAAGGTTGAGGTTCGTCCTTCAGTCTGAGCTCAAATAAGAATATTGCAAGAACCTGTTACGTTGATGTTATGCCTGCAAAACATGTTATGTTTCAACCTAGAAGCAAACTTTAAAATATAGATGATACTATTGGTGCCAGGTAGGTGGTATCCCCTGAGGATGGTGGAAATGAGAATGCCAGCTGCACCAGCTGAAGGAGGATTGGACTACTGCTCTCCTGAATTTGGCATCTGATCTGGCAGATAAATCCAGCATATAATACTTGACAAGCATTACTGCTTTCCCACATAGATTTCAGATGGCAATACATTTTGGAACTGGGCCAAAAATGTTGCTCATGTACTGGTAGAATGAATCTTAATTTTTGGTAGCAAGATAGGCTGCCAACTGGTAATGAAATGATATACAACACTGATCATTTTGATTATCTTTGTAGTGAAAGAACCTGGTGCATGTAGCAACCAACTCCAAAATTCACAAGCAAATACTGAGACAATTGGAAATATTTGGTCTTATCATTACATTACTGGAAGATTCTTGAGACATCCATATTATGTAGCTGCTTCACTCTTTATGTGGACATTTTTTTTCCCAAGGCAAAAAAAGAAAAAGGTGTTTAAATGATTGGTCCAGTTACAAGACAGAACAGATAGATCTGACTCATGGCTGACATCTCCTTACAAGCAGAGAAAAGGATGAATATTCCACCTGTATTGATATACAGATAGCCTCATATGCTAAAAATTACATACATTTCTTTAGCTTTTGAATAAGGTTTTCAAATACCTAGAGTAAGCAAAATAATATAATTGTGGAATTAAAATTTCCAACATTTTATAAATTACATTTCTTTCTGTTTGCATATTCACACTTTCTGGAGAGTAGCAGTTTGGGCTTGAATCAAGTTCAGTCATATTTTCTAAAAAATTTGCTACATATTTTTATTTTCAGATGTTTGACACATGCATATGTCTGTGATTCACTCATTTTATGCTGCTGGTCAAATAACTTGTGTGTGTGTTTGTCAATAATTCATTCAAAGGATTGTACAAAATATCTCAAATAATAAGTTCTATGAATAATATTAGCTGAATATATATATGGCAGATGCAATAGATTGTTTATCAAAATGTTTCCACTATTATTCACTTCTGAAAATCCAACCAAATAATTTGTGACTATAGTTAGAATACAGCTATGTAAATAATTGTCAAAGTTCTTATTCCAGCTTTTTTGGAAAATTCACTATTGTTCATTTAGCCTCTGTAGTGACTGACCCAAAGTTCAATCGTATCTCAAACTGTTCTTCCGTTACTTCATCGGTCTTTGGATCAGTGGCTTAGCCCAAGCATAGGAAGGGCTTTTGATAGAGGCTGCTCTGAATCTCACCAGTGCATATCTTACTCCATTATCTATTGCTAATTTACATGCATATTTGAAATCAAGGTGGAGCGTGTCAGTTAAAAAGTAGTGTGCAACTGGATTAATTTATCTTTTGAATAAATTTATAAAAATAATGGTGAATTAACCAGCAATTACAGCATTTCTTTTCAAAATACTAGTAGTCCAGATAACCTGGGTATTGTTTCACTGTTTAAATTGCATGTACAGAAATAAGTAGTAATATAGCTAAATATATCCAAGGTGTACTGATATTTTTAAAAAACGAGATGGGTAACTTTCATAGCTGTTTGCATTTTATGTTGGTTTCTACACCCCAGAAAATTGGGCTGGGGGTAAGTCTTGAGTCAGACTATGCCATTATATTTCTGCAAGGCCTTGAAGAATTTTAACAGCATCATTTTTGCTATTCCACAGTCAGTACACATTCACTCTTCTATTTTCTGACTCTGTGGTTTTGATAGGTTTCACTTGTCAGGGTTATGCATTTTTGTTATGTTAATGAATGGAGACAGCTCATACGATTTTAAAATATCTTACTGAAAAACTCGAAAGGTAAAGAAAAACCTAGAAATAGCTGTACATCACAAATTTAGGTTTAAAAAGGTTTGCTGCAAACAAACAATATTTAATTTAAACCATACACAGCAAATTTATTGAACAACTTCAGTTGGTGCTGAAAGATAATGAAAAACAGAGGTTTGCTTAGTATACAAAAATTGTTGACGTTCGTAGTAGTATCAGTTGCGCAGTGATCAGGCAAATGAGACTAATTACCTCAGAATATTATTTTGAGGCAGACATCATGCCTTCCACCTGCACACATGACAAAATTAAAATAACAGTATCTAAAATATTTTATTATTGTTCCATAACATTAGCAATTACGCTACACAGTTCTTTCTTTAGATATAGAAATTTAATAGCAATTAAATGGCCTAGGTAAAACAACGAACAAGAGACTGTTGTATTTCTAGTTTATATTCAGAGTTTCTGATTCTTATACTTATGTTCATTCAGACCATCTATTCTAGGACCTGAATTTAGGCATTGTAATCACTCTAGCATTTTAGGTCAAGGCAATGATGAGAGAATCAGCCTACCTTATAGCTACTGACATACCCTAGCTCCTTCTACAGTCAATGTAGAAAATTTGTGATGACCCAGGTTTCTAATAAAGACCTGAATTAGGAGGAATGGATAGACACGATCATGTATTACCATAATTTCACCCACCGACAGTTAAAAAATGTGGCAAAGGGAAGACATATAGAGAGTGCCAGTTCATTTTATGCCGTTTTTAAACACCAAAGAAACTAAATCTGAAAGTACCTAAGATACCAGTTTTTCTCCAGGCCTGTGTGCACACACTCACAAACATAGGGATTCTACCTTGATTGATATAAAATGGAAATTGCCTGCCCAGACTTCATGTTTCTTTAGCTAGACTTAATGTTTCTTTAGCTTAGAACACTAATAAAAGAACAGAAAATCTTCTGCTGTCATTCACATCCATTTTTTTGTAACTTACTTTTTATTGGACTGTACAATACACTTGTGTTAGTGATTTTTATTTGTGATAGAAATCAGAAATCCATGTCATTTAATTTGTTTTTATAGTCATATTTATTTTGCAAGCCTGACCACAAAGAGAATGTATGGAGTAGGAGGCATCCCATAAGAGGATAAAATATGAGAAAAACAAAGAAGTTTGTTCAGTGACAAGTTTTAGTTATATTTCGTGTCTTGGATACACAAGTAAGTAATAGCATTACATATGTGTTGTGGAATGAAATGGTGGAACATGAATTTTTTATAACATATAGATGTTATGTACACATATACAGAACTGTATATAAATTCCAGATGGTGCATAAACATAAAAGACTGTATAATACATTTGTCATATATTTAATTACTGTGGCATACTTAATTTTTGTGGTTGATTTAGGGACCATGTTAGGCAATAAAACAGGAAATCTGTTTATGTGGATTCAAAGGTCTTTGTCCTCTTCATTAAAGCTTGAGGTTTATCACTGTTGTGTATTTCCCACTGTTGATTGTTAGACATGCTCAAGGAACATCCTGTTTCGTGTCTTTTGTCTTTCTAGACAAATTGAAAACATCTTGCCATAACTCACAATAGTCCTGCTATCAAATTCACAATGAATATGCAGGTCTCATGCCTGCTCCTACTTTTGCAGTACTGTAAAGAAAACAGATCTTTGTTGTTTTGGCCAGCCTGGATCTGTCAGAAATACTCTTGACCGTGTTGGGCACTGAGCATCTCACAGAATGACTTCTGTTCCAATTAAATCTGCATAGGAGGGACTCATGTAACCCTCACATGACTTTGAATAAAATCATCTGCAGAACAAGGAAGATCCTTATGGGACACACACCACCACTGCCACCACCCCACAGCTTACCCCCGTTGCTCAATGGCTCTTGTCCACGACATGTAAAAGAAGCATCTCACCAGTAGCAGAGGTACCTACATTCTTTACCTGTGTCAGCCAAAGCCCAGCTTGGACTTCAGGCATAAGTAAAATTTGAGAAGATGTCTTTGTAGTGTCTTATCTAAAATGTTACTGCTCAAGTGACTGGGTAGTGTACTACCAAATTATGGATTATACAAATATATATAAATGCAATCATACAATCTTGACTTGCTTATATAGAAATAGGTAACAAACACAACGTCATCAAGCTGAAAGTAAGATTTTCAGAAACTTGGAAAAAACGTTCTTTGCAATGTCTTTTTTCTATTTCTGTTGCTTTGGACTACAGGTTCCTCTATGCTGAATTGTAAGGTGACCAATTTCAATTTGTTGTCAGCTGCAGTACTTCCTAAGTTTTTTGTTGTACATAAAAAAGAGATCCATCTCTCTCTGATTCATATGGTTGGGCACCTTTTGCCATACATGAAGAGACTCTGCGAGTGGGATTCAGAAGTACAGAGCGATTTTCTGTTGTTAAAGCACAAACAAAATATAGTAAAGATTTAAAATTTTAGTCGGCTAAAATTTTCACCACTCCCGATAAGAAATCCAAGAAATCTCTGTAAGTGAGGTAGGCGTGAGTCAGGAAGGGAAGATTCAACCTCTGTTTCTCTCTGCTGAGTTGCCTTCTTGCACTTTAGATTTCTCTTTTTTATCCCTTTCCATGTTGCTGTTTTTCTGCTTTAATTTCTGAGCTACTCTGAGTTCCCATCTCAATAATCCTCCTTCAATCAATAATACTATGTTTTGCCATTTTGTATGATTGTACAGTACAAACTTTCTCACAGCTCTTTCTGCAACTAATTTCTTTAGCCACCTATTTCTCTTTCAAACTCTGTAACTTTACAGTTGTATCAGCAATCTGAGGCTGCCCATCGTGTACATAGATTTAATGAAGGTGACTTGATTCACATGTGTAATTTGAGAAAGACTTTTTTGCAGCCGTTTTCCAACTCCAGACTTTGGCTTCATGGTAAGATAATTCCCCCTTGAAGTTCTGGATACTTCAGGCTATGTTATTTTTGCATCTTGCTAGTAAGCTATGAGTATAAATATCTGCTATGTGATTCTGATCTCCTGGGAGGCTGTTTTGTTATGTATTTGTTTTGAATACTCCTGGTTCAACCAATGTAAGTATATGACAATTGCTTTCTTGAGAATGAAGTTCAATAGATTGTCACTAATTTTATTTTTGTTTGAAGTTGTGCTAATATTGGTGTTTCTACTCTGCAGAAATAGTTGGATGCCGGAGGGTATGCTCAAATCCAAAACAGCTTTCAATGCTTGCTAGCAGCAGCAGCACTTTCAGGATTGGTTCTAGTTTGACCTGGTAGGAACTGATTTATACAGGGCTTTGACACCCTTGAAAACACAGCTTAGAATACAGACAGACCCTAGTATCCTGTGCAGGCACCAGCTGGAAAGAGTAAGAACAAAAGTATTGGTGCATGCATGACTGATCCAAATTTCAAAACTGAAACTGGTGTCCATTTCCATGCATGGTTTTTTCCCCCCATTACGTACTTTTCACTGATACTGAAAAGTAAAATAGTTTTGTTTGAGAACAGCAAAAAAGGTTCTGTGTCTTAACTGTATGTAGCCTTAATTTAGTGCAATCAGATTTCACCGAGCGAGCCATTTGCTTTTGATAATTGGCATGTATATTTTTCAGGTTATAGATGCTATTTACTCAGGTTGAGCGTTTTGTACAGGAGTTACATTACATAGAAGGAGTATGTGAATTTTCTCTGCTTTTACTGAACAGTGAAAACAACCTGGGAGAATGGCAGTAAGTATTTCCTTCAAGAACACTGACTGCTGTCACTGAAAAATGCTTCAGGCAAAGCGCTTATCAAACCAGTATTCTACACATGTAAAGATTTTATAATAACATCCAGTGAGGAGAATTGTTTCTTAGTAGTAATTCTTTTTTACAATCAAGGATAGAAGCATTACAAATATTAAAAAGCAAGCAAAAAACAAAAACTAAAAATCTAAAAAATTCTGCATTTGTTTTTTGGCTTGGTTTACTATGATAAAAGGATCATGAAGCTATAATAATGTGCTGCAAAACCTACAATATTATTTCTGAAGGTCTACTTCTACTCTGTGTTTATTACTCTGTAAAGATCTCTGCAATATATCTGAATCTTGGATTAAAACCATTAATTTTAATGGTTAAAAATTAGATTTTTATAAGCAATGATTTTACTGCTAACATATTAATAGTATAAAATTGAATACTGTCTCACTGGTTTATTCACTGCAAAGGTCAAAGATTAGATTCAGTTTAATTTTGCTTGTATTTATGACTAAATAAACTTAAATGAACAATTAAATTACCAGCTTTTTAGGTTTCTTCTGATTATTGCAATTGTGGAAGACCTTTAAAATTTCTGAAGTAGATTCCATTATTTGGAAATAATAAAACATTGAAAACTTGGGGTTTAATTATTTCAGAAAAAGATGAATGGAGGAGCCCAACAACACAAAAAGGAAATTGCATGAACTTAACAGATGTAAGCGTAAATGGGAAAGAGAGAAATGAAAAACAGATGCAAACTGCAGCCAGCTCACAAGAGATATGACGTGATAAACAATAGAAGACAGGGAAAACAAAAAAGGGGCTCCTTTTAACTCTCTGGTAGTGAAGGTAGTTCTGAAAGACTCAGTTTAGTGGAGGCAAGTTCAGACCACATTGATATCCCACAGTACACAAACTCAGTGAACAATCAGGCATCAGCAGTTATGTGAGCTTTAGGAATACTTTGTTTTCTTTGAATGGTAGCTACAGGGACATGATTCAGCAGAGGAAAAGTTGGAAAATTACATGAGGAATTAGACTAAAAATGAAAAATATGAACTCAAACAGTGGTCCCGAAGTCACAGCTTCTTGGATCATTCTTAAAGAAAATCAGAATACAGCCTTCCCAAGTGCATGCACTCAAGCAGTAAGTTAGTACTTCTTCCTCACTCTGTTTTCCAATGTTTTTCAGTTTGTTATCTGGCTCCTGTTATATTCATAATATTACTATAATATTATTATGATACTTGCTGTATTTTAGCAAAGCATGTTTTGTCTGCTGCTCAGTATACGCTCACCTGTTATTCCCCAAACAATTGCAAGTAATATTATTTAGTCATTTTACTGAAGGTTATATTTGGGCAAGAATGGTTTTCTCCAAAGCACTGTTTACCTCTTGGATTCGCATCATGAAGTATTACAATGCACTACCTAATACCACTAAAACACATTGTATGGTGACTAACCACTGTAATAATGTGATCACTCTGTTATAATTCAACTGTTAACTCAAGCACTTTACTGCAGCAAAAGCATGCCTTACTGTTGTGGATAATTTTGGTCTGCTGTTATTGGTTTATTCAGTCTCTTGTTAGGTTGGAAAAAACTGAGAGCATACTTATCTAAAGAATTACATAAAGATTACTTTAATGAATTACTTTAATTTTCAGCTTCATGATGTTCAGAGAGGCAGTGACCAGACAGATACCTTCAAAAGGTACTTGGTGCTTGACAAGATTCTACATCTCTAACTAGATTTACCAAATGGTGTAACTATGTTTGTAATTCTAGAAAACAAGTTTTTTTTGGATCTAAGCAGTTCTTTGGCTTCCAACAAGGTTTTTAACACCTCAGGGATACCAAATATTCTCTTCCTATCAAAACTAAGAGATTCTCTACTGTTTAAAGACCTAAAAGCCTTAAGTTTGAAACATTATGGGTAGATATTTTACTGAAAACTTCATCTGTTTAGTGACCTCCTGGGCATGAAAATTTTTCTCTTTGACTTATATTCTGGCTGTGGGAAAATTCTGCAGTCCAGTACATTTAATCCACTCTAGCAGAGACTGGCCTTCTGAGCTAGATTTTCTGAAATATCAGGAGGGAGAAACTAATAGATGAAGCGTAAGGCTCGACTATGTGATCATATAGTATTATTTTTAAAAAATTAAAATGTGGAAAAGAACAGAATATTTTGTTTCATGTCTCGTTCTGGTGGTAATATTTGTTTCCTTGTTATATATGCATGCAAATATGCGTGAGAGAGAAGAGACAATGTGTGTGTATACGCATGCTGTGAATATTATTTTAAGCTTTAAAAGTCAAAAGCTCAGGCTTCAGGAAATGCCAGGAATATGGATGCTTTTGCAACCTTAGTTTAACTTCACTGTCCATATGTTTAAGAAGCAAATTTTCATTGCACAGCAATGTAATATTTTTCTATGGGACCTGTGTTCAATGTATGGGATAAACAATACTCACTAAATAGCAATACAGTGTTTTGGATTTTTTCTATCCCATATTTAGAGCACAGTATAAGACCTACTCTGAAAATGGAATTATTCATTTTCTCAGGTTTTTATTTTTTCTTGTTGCTTATCTGTATATCTATATATATACACACATACGAGTGCTTCAAAAATAGTGATGTATTTAACACTAAAGCACACTTTTAGAGATAGACAATATAAGCACAGTAAGATTCTTGTCTACAGTCCCCATGGAACTGGTGTGCCCAAATTGGGAAATGTAGGTACGTGATTCTTACAGGAGTTAGATTTATATAAGCACTTTATATATTCAAAGCACACCTTTCACTGATTTCAGATGCATCTCTTGAGTGCTCCACACTTGCACTGGTCACAATCCAAAGTATAAAATCAGATACCCCAAAAATGAAAACCACATAATTAGTGACCAACTACAAAAAGTTTCCATTAAGCACCTTTATTGATATAGAATATGATCTGATGGGGAAATACAGGCATTGACTTTAATCCCATAGGCAATCTTCCACCATGGTAAACACCACCAACCTTTTCTCTTTTTGATGGTTTCTGTCTCATTCAAACTCATATTCAAATGGCTTTAAGAAATGAAGTTGAGTCCTACCGACAAACATATGCTGTAATGCCTTTTTTAGCCCTTACAGCCCCTCCATCCATCTGTTCTAACATGGGTTTTGTCTTAAATATTTTCTTCACGTTTTCTTCTGTACCTTGTCCTGGTTGTCTTATTCTCAACTAGTCAGGTCTTACGACTACAGATAGACAGAAATCCGTCTTCTGGTTTTCAGGGTGAATGGCATGGCATATACCGTGTCTGTAGAGCTAAACTCTGTTGCAGACAGATGGGGTGGTTTTATCCATCCTGCTTGCTGGAAGCAATCAAAAGTTTGTACTATTTCCCTAAACCTGTCTAGGAGCACAACAAGTAATACTGTGTCAGGAAGTCGTCTAAAAATTAAACAGGATGAATAAACATGGAGCAGCACTCAAGTCTGCCTTGGCTCTGTTTAGTTTACATGGACATGTTCCAACTGCAGTCAGATTTTTCATCCTGATCTCCTTTTCCCTTATGCCTTATTATCACCTGACCACTTTCTTATTCCCAAACTTTGTCACAGGTTTTTCCTTCTTTTTTTTTTCCTTGCCTTTTCAGTTCCAGTCCGCCACTTCACAGCTGCCTAGTCGTTTTGTCTGTTTGCTATTTTTGTCTCCAATTGCACTGCCAGTCATAAACGATGACCATCGGATGGCACTAATAAGCTTTCTTGATGAGTTCATTGTTTAATACCAGGGAAATCTCACAGGAGCTCCTCTCTGATCAATGCTAGTTCTTCTCCTGAAACTTAGTTTCAGTCAGATCTGTCTTCTTTTTCTGCCCCATTTTCATCTGCTTGTCAGTCTCCTTGTCCTTTCAGAGCCAGCCTTCTAAAGCTTCTCAAGTGATCTTCAGCTCTTTTTCAAGCAATCTTCATCTTTTTTCGCATCTTCTTTAACAACCTGGCTTCCATTTCCAGCTTTCTTGCAGTAACCAGTCCCCATTATCCCACCCCAGCTCCAGTCTCAAGTCTCACGTCCATGTCTCCATTTATTCCCTACATAAATTCTATGGAAATTTTAGTTCCAGAACATGAGAAACAATGTCAGGGGTGAGAGGCAGAGAATGCAGGACCTCCCTTTCAGTGAAAATATGTACTTAAGTTAGTTTACAATTATGCTGTAAGTGCACCTTGAGAAGCTTAATTTGCTTTCAAAGGATGATGAAGGTGAACATCAGATTTTTTTTCTTCTACTCTTCCTGCTCTGCACTCTAATATCAAAGGCTTTGAAGCAGTCTTCTCTTAGAAAAAAATCTTTTCTTTGTATTTCTGAATTAAACATGGTGAAATTTCTCTCTTGGAATCTGTTACTATCTATAGCTGTCAGGCAAAGTTAGCTTGGTGAAAAAAATTGAAAAATTCTGATTTTCAGTCTGTCTGTAGCCTCCTTGTTACACCTCAAGAATGTAATGGGAATTTAAACTGAGCACAGAAATTTAGCATACAGCACAGAAATGCCCTTTTGCAAATCAAGAGTAAATAACATTCATGAAAAGAGAATCTGGCCCTTGTTGTGGAGTGGTTATAAGTGGAGCAGCAATTTGGTAGCTGCTTTTTTAAACTGTAATTAGAAAAGCTTTGCTAACTCTTCTATGGTTTTGACCCATTAAGTAGAGTTATTCTCTAATGAGAACACAGTTCACAGGCTGCTGTATGAGTCCTTCTCCTTTCTTATCTGGAGGCCAGTGATATGAAGACCAGCATGGGTTAATTGGAAATCTAGCCTTTTGTTCATTTTCTTCGCTATGCTGCTTTCTTTTTTTTTCTCCTCTAGAGTGCAACAGCAGGAAACATTTTTATTTTTTTAATGACATGAAAAACAATAACCACTGTTTACATTCCATAATTGTTAGAAATGAAGCTTGTTAAAGTGGTAACGAAGTCGTTACATGTTACTTTGGTGCTGCATATGCAAGACCAGTAAAAGAAAAAATCATTAATGGATCAGACCTGTGAATCTACAGAAAGGTAGGGCAACTATGTCTTCAACACAGCATTTCAGTTGCAAACATCTTTCATTTGTCTCCCCATTTCTCTGCTGTGCAGCTGGGAATGGGCTGGGCAACTGCTTTTTGCCTTGCCTCTCAATTTGCACCAGAGAGGATGCCGAATTTTGATTTTTATTTTTTTTTTAACGTCTCTATTTCATTTCTAGCGTCCTCAAGAAAAAACCCAAAACAACACAGTATGATACCGCAGGTTTTCCTGTTGACATTTTTTTCTTTCTTTCTTATTCCTTAGGAATATGTGTCATAATGTGTAGGGAAACTTTTCACTGTCTGCTTTGGTTAATTTTGGATCTTTGAAAAGCGAGAGACGGAAGTTGCTTCTCTAGAAACTGATTGGCAGAGAGTCTTGAAATGATGCTGTGTTGTCTGGCTTTTCTGATTTAGGCCAGTGTCCCCTGGAGATCTTTCTGCTCCACTGTCAAGGGTGTTACTGGGTTTATTTTTCCATTGAGTATGCTCTTTATATGATCTTCTAGCATGTTTTATCTACGTTTTGTACTTAAAAAAACCCCCACAACTGATTTATCGTAGTCTTGCCCCGCTTAGATAACTAAGATTTCCCAGTAATAATATATGTAATGACCATAAAACCCATGCAAATCCTTGTCTTATTAAAAATAGAAAATAAATTAGTCAAACCAATACTTCAACAGAGATTTAATTTTGAGAGATTACCAGCTCACCAGAACGCTGTTTTCACTGGAACCTTCCAAAATGGGGGATTTGCTAATGCATACCACGTATCACACAACATGCAGTTTACTAGCCCAAAACTTGGAAAATGAATGAGAAAAAGCTGTAATTTTAGACTTGCCAACCAACTGTAAAATTGTGTGCCAATCACCCTATCGTCTTGCCAGCACCACGTTAAACTACTGCAGCATTGCAGCTCCCACCGTCTGTGAACTGGATCTGCTATTAGCATCTTCAGCTGTAGACATGCCCTGCCTGCTTTCACGTTTCCTCTAGTTCTGCAGCGTGAAACGCTAGCGCTAGGGATGACAGCAATCAACTCCCACCTTGTTAATTTTTTTCATTTCAACAGGCCAGAATGATATGAAAATCCAGAGGGACTAAGGCTTCATCACATCGATTCAGATTCTGTGATACAAATTAAAAGTAGGTACAGTTGCACATACATGTAATATATTATTAGCCAGACTAGCACTCACCATTGGATTCCTGAAGTCTTAGAACAAATATGAATGCCAAGATCACTATAATTTTAAGGCCAAAAACCCTTATGTCAATAGTGGGAATATGAATAAATAAAATAGTTTTATGGTGATCTGAAAATAAAAAGCCCAAAAGCTTTGAGACATATGATCAAGAAGAAAAAATACGTATTTTGGGTTTTTCAATGCATTTTGAGACAATTTTTTTTTATTTTTAAGCCAGTACTCTCCACTGTAAAGTAGTATTATACTGCAAATTTTAATTCTAAAAAACTACAGTGTCAGTTGTTTTCATGCAATCTTCATGCAAATACTTAGAGCCATGTAGATGCGTACAAATATTTTTTTATTATACCAGTTTTAAAGAATGAAAAAAAACCTTACCCAGACTTCAGGAACTATTCACAAGCATGTATAGTAGAGAAAAGATGAAAAATTATTCCAAGAAAATTTCTTGATAATATTGCTTGGGTTAACATATGTAAGTAGGAATGGCAGTTCCAAGTTAGAAAAGAAATAAAGCATCTAGTAAAATATAAAAAAAAAGCCCAAATTTTATTGGTTTGTTATTTCTTGTATAAATCGTGCTGCCAGAGCAAACTGAGAGCGACTCAGTCATCTCAGCCTTGCAAAGCATGTAGAGCTATTATTGGTCTTCTCATAAATCTCGATATTAAGTTCTAAATGTAAAATGGAAACGATCAGCACAAAGGTTGGCATAATTCTTAGCAATATAAGGGGATCATCACACGGAATCACTGTACACCAAAAGCTAAACCCATTAAGTCATTTAAAGAGACTATTTGATTGATTAATGATCAAAAAAAATTATAAACAAAGTAATATGATTCACTGACAGAGAAGAAGAGATCAACAACTTGACCTTTAAAAAGGTATTTCTTTAGGAATTCGCAATGGAGCTTATATTTCTAGAAAGAATATTTTGCAGGGGCATGATTGTACCAAAGAATATTTCATTGCAAAGGTTTCTTGAAACCAAGATAGAATTTCTGATAGAGATGGAATATAGACCTACACCTCAGATTTGAACTTTTGTGTCAGATCTGCAGGAGCCAGATTCACATTATTTTTCTAACTGGAATATGTTTAAATTTATATCGCTCATATCCTTACTCAATGTCTTCATGGCAGTATAGCTTCCTTCCTGATTTTTTTTCATTTGACAGTTCTTATGTGAATCCTTCCCACAGTAGAAAGTGAACAAAGAAGCTAGAAGATTTTAACAAAATTGAATTATACTTTTTCTACCAGACTTGTTCAATGGAAATCTTGCCCGGTAATAAATTATACTAAATAAAAACCCCCACCTTATCTGCACACCCAGAGAGCATGGGGAGATGATGGTAAGTGTGGGAGCCAAACAAACTCCGCCCTGTCTGTCCCCAGGCCCATTTCAGGAGCCATCAGCCCATCAAAGGACCATCTTCACAAGTGCAGAGAACTGAGGCACAAAGGCTGGTGAGGAATGCAAACTAAGGACTCAGAGGAAGGCACACCCTATCCAGGCCCCTGACAGGGCTGTCCCAGGACAGTCTCAGCCCCAATGTACTGTCATGCAACCTATCAAGCCAAGAGGAGAAATTCTCTGGATGACCTTTTTGCACTGAGGAGGTGGCCACTACCTAGGAACACATTATGGGAAGCAGGGGAAGAGAATTTTGGAATTGCACAAGACTTACTAAGGGATGTTTGGAGGAGAAACAAGTGTGGCAAAATAGAAGCACAAAAGGATAAAAAAGGTGAGTCACTTGTAGACACTGCTGGTCAGTGTTCTTCTCTAGCCATGCCCTGTGCTTGATCAGCACAGTTTGTCCTGTCTTCTGCTTAAATTCCATTCCTAAATCATTTCTTGGGTGAGGGACTCTCTATTTGGTGTGCAACTGTGTGTCTGTGGATCTGAGTGTCAGCCCTGGGATGGGACCGGGGTCAGAGTCCGCGTGTCTGTGGAGCAGCAACTGGAGTGAGCGTGGGTGTGTGCGTGAGTGTGAGTGCCTGTGAAGATCCAGCTGCATGAGCTGGTGAGTGGGTGACATGGCCTGGGAGCCGGTGGGGGGTGTCTGTCAGAGTAAGACCACAGGAGGAGCTGGCTTTTGGAGGGCTGGGTAGTCCCAGATATCTGCTGAAGAGACCGTAGGGTCTGGGGAATAACCATGGCCTGCTTACATGTGCATGTGTGTTTGTGTGTGTGTAGGTGTCTCTAGGAGTGAGGTACCTGGACAAAGTGAGGATCCAGGACCAGCTCATGGATAGATTGTACGTCCAAGGTCAGCTGCTAAGAGATCTACAGTCTGTGTGTGCGTGTGGAGGGTTGGGGCAGAACTGGGGAGGATAAGGGAGTGAGTAAGGACTTCTCTAATAGCAACTGATGTGAAGCTGCAGCTGCTGGGGCTTATATGCCCAGATGGTAACAACTGGAGAAACTGGGATCCAGGGGCAGCTGGTGGGTGCATTGAGTGTCTCAGCCCAGCTTCTGCAGGGATCCACACTGTACATATACACGTCCCACTGACAGACCTTCCTCCTAATCAGCCAGAGAAACAAAATTGGTATTGTTTGCATTGATGTGAGTGCTGATTGTGCCTGTCTATGCGGATCTGTGTGGCCAGCTGCATGTATACACGTATTGCATATATGTGTTTATGTATGGACCTACTGATAATACACGCTCAGCCTCGCTGCTGTTTGTACCTGGGGCACACAGCTGCAGCAGCCTCAGCTCTATTGGGCTACAGATTCAGTCTCCCCTTAACTAATTATACCGAGTTAAGAATCAAATTGTACATGTTTGGCATCAGAAACACATCTAGATATCTCCCAAAATTTGGGGTAAATCTAAGAAATAAAGCAAAAAATAAAAACACCTAGGTCTCTACAGGGCTCTGGTTTCTGCTGGTTTAGCTCTACCATTATATCTGAGCAGGCTGAGGTAAGATGAGCATGAGGACTGCCACAAGCCATGTGGAAGGAGCTTATGGAGGAAGAAAGCCAGGCAGCTTGCAGCACCAACTACATATTGCCTCAGCTTTGCTACAATGCAAATGGTAGGCAGAAATCTTTCTACCCTTTTGCTTTGTGAATAGAAACTATTTTTTAACTTTTCTTCTTGAATGGAAATGTTCTTCTGTCTCAGCTTAGTTATTATCTTCTGCAACTGCAGAAGTTTTCTTCTATGAGCATTTCAGTCAATAACATTGGTCAGATCCCTTTACCAGCTATCCCACCCAATATTGTTGCAGCAACTGTGACTTTTTCTGTGACCAAGGTGACTGTGGAGGACAGGGGCAAGAACACTAGAAATCTTTGCTAAGAACACGTATTGTATACAAGTATAGCTAGACATAATAGGCTGTAAGAGAGCTGCTAATTTATACTACTTCTACACATGTAACTTTTAGACTCCTTTTCTACTACATCTTCTATCAGTAATCTCTTCTACCATGTGGTAATTTTGAGTTAGAAGAGAAACAAGTAACTTCAAAAGCAACCTACAGATGCAAAATTTTCAGCAAATCATTTTTGTTATATATTCAGAATTTCTTACTTCTCAGTTCTCTTATCTACCCTTGTAATTCATTACGAAAAAGTAAGTAGTTTTTGTAAGAGCAGGTGAAGTAGGAAAAAAGATGGCAATATTCAATTGGGAAAGTAAGGAAACCATTTTAAGTATTCAATATATACTTTTTTTTTAAAAAAAACCCTACATATGCTGTTGATTCTTTTTTGATTGTCTTCCTTCTGCACATTTTTCAGTTGTAGTTTATTTGGGCTGGAAATTGTTGTATTAATAAATCATTACGGCAGCAGTCATTTTGACCCTGATCTGAGAAATATCATAGCATGGATCTTGAGAGACCATTTCGTCCTTCAGTCTGCTCCAAGGCAGTATTAGCACTCCTCCTGACAGACATTTTTGTTTAACCTTTTCTTAAAGACTTCAATGATAGACCTCCCTAGGCAATCTATTTCCATGCTTTATAATCCTCACCATTGGAAATATTTCCTAATATGATGCCTTCTTTCTGCAATTTTTCCCCTTCCTTTTTGCAAAAGTGTTTATGAAATATTATCTGCCCTCAGTCCTGTCTCCTTCAGGCTAACCATTATATGTTTTGTGCCTTTCTTTTCTCCAAAGTCTTACTTTTTTAGACTTTTGATGAATATCAGAGATTGCAAGACTTTAGACATCCGATCAACCTTTACCTGGTTTTAGCCTCCATTAAATGCAATACCTGCAATTGATCACAAATCTCCATAAGAGGGCTTAATGATGCCAGAATAAAAGTATAAGGGCTTGAAAACTATGCTTTTGTTTATTCATTTTGGTATGATTACCATTAGTCTCAATAGGACTGTACATAAATACAGTACACAGACAGAGTACTTACCCTAAGTTTAACTTGTGATACTGTATACCCTCCTTTCCTCAGGCTTGACAGTGCAGTTGACCTGTACTGGTGCAGATAGTTACTCCTTCTTACAGCGAGGAACCTTGCAGTTGCTCTTACCAGATCACTATTTCAAGTTTATTTCTTCAATTTCTTAAGACTGCTTTGTATTCTGATCTCATTTTCCAATGCCTTTGCAGTCCCTCCTAGTCTAGTTTCATCTGGCATGCCCTCTATTTCATCACTCAGGTAATTTGTGAAAGTATCATCATACCATAATAAGGCATATAAGCTGCAGGACAAAGAAATTTAGTACTGATTGTGTCTGTGATATTTTTATTACAAATTCAATTAATAGGGATGCATAGGTATCCAATATTTGGTGGATTCACCCCAGCATAGCAAAGCACAAAATGGAGGCATCCTGCATTCTTATTCATGCAGAGAAATATAAACAGTAAGAAGCAATGAGAGTGTGTGGTTAGGATTTTGGTGAAAGGAAAAATGCTACAAAAACCAAATATGTTTTTTAAACACAAAAACAATTAGTGCTTTGAGTGACTTAAACTTTTGAGCCTGATCTTGCTGCACAGCATTTCTGAAGTTAACTGAAAAAACACCAAAGCAGCTTTATAAACTTGTTCTTAGTCTTGCTCTCAGTCTAGAAACTTTCAGCAGGATTTTGGATTGCATCAGACTCCACACAGCCATAATTGGTGGCTCTGTATGAAAAGTTTTTCTTCTTTTTTTTCTTCTTTTGTTTTACTGCCTTAGATACTCAGTTGTGTCTGCTATGCTTCTGATTGCTTATGTCCCTTCTTGATGAGATCTCTTGTATTGCCTGTCATGTTTGTTGAAAGCTTTTCTCACTTGACCATATGTAGCAGACCCTCAAGAAGGAGCTGCCATCTCCTTCTAAAGAAGAAGCTTCTACCTAATGCAGCAGCAATCTCTCAGCAGCCAGTACAGCCCTATAGTCCTTTAACCTTATGGGCGCTCAAGAGGTATTTTGGGAAGGTGAGGAGAAAAATTTCAGCTTTTCAGCAATTCAAACAGTTTTTAGTGCAATCTTAAAGAGCTAAGGCATCCAAGACATCATCAGGGAGCTGGCAGATGCAATCAAGGACACATGGGGTACTTGTGATTTTCTTGAGTGTCATTGGAGGCCAGAAAGAAAACTGTGCCACTAGATGCCTCTGTTTGGGTACTTGAATTCCACCCAGGTTTTCTGAGTATGCCAGTTCCTAGTATTCTTAGACTTTTGAGTGAGGAACTTACTGTCAGTCACTTACTCTCCGATTACAATGATTTAGTTCTTGTTAAAGAAAAATACAAATAAATTTAGTATACCCAAAATATACAATGTAATTCAAAATGTTAATAAAGGCTGAAATGAATTAAAAATTAACTATTTTACATCAACATTAAATTTGAAATATGACTCTCTTTTTTCCCCTGTATACATAATCTAATGTCATGTTGAAATGTTCCTGATATACAAAGCTCATATGTCTTTGATTGCATTTAGCAGAGAACCCTCTGTGAAGCACGATGTTATCTGTAATTAATCTCTTTTCTTAGTTCCTCCAGGAAGTCCGAAGTGATTTTGTTTCCTCTGTCCGTCCTCAATTCCCCAGTTCTTTAATATTAAATATTTCTAGTTTATTCAGGAGATACTATTAGATGCCCCAATTCGACAATCTTATCTCTTTGGAGTTAAAATACCAGATCAGAGATCATCTTTTGTGTTAGATATATTGATTCATACCTTGTGTCTCAGAAAGAAATAACGCTCCCTTATCTTTGTGACTTTGCCTTCACTGTTCAATGTGAAGTATCTGAAATATTTTTTTTATAAATCTCAATGTTGCCAAAATACTTGATCTAGACATTTAAAGGGATAAATGCATGTAGCTCATTACTGGCTTTTGACTGAGACCAGGCATGATGGTAATCAGCATTTCTGGGGTGATAAAAGCTTTAGAGTGATTGCTGCTGCTCTCCATCCAAATTTTTCTTTTCTTCTCTGGAGATACTATAATAAACTCTTACTGAAATATTCTTGACTGAAATTTTTCACTTCTGACATACTTAATGGTTACTACAATGTTTCTGGGATTTTATTTAGAAACCCAAGAGATTTGTCTGCTCTGTCCCATCCATATCAGTCTGGTAGTGGTTCTGTATGCTTTCTGTTGGCTGCAGGTCACCATCTTCTGAAACATTTTCATTAATACAAAAATTACCTGAAGTCCAATTTCACAGTTCAATAGTAATTTTGCACGCTCAGAGCTTTTTTGGCTGTCCAAGTAAGAACTAAAAAAAAAAAAGGAAAAAAAAAAGATTAATTTTTCACACTGTTTTCAGCTGTTCAGCTTAGATGTTTGGATAAATTCACCAGTCTGCCAGCTGAATGTATTTATAATGAAGACAGTAGAATTCTTTTTCCTTTTACTGGAAGGAATTTTCATTCTTTATGAAGGTTTCTAAGGATTTACTTTTTCTAACACCATAAGTCTTAAGTGATATTTGTTTTTGAAATAGGATAAATTCAAAGGTGTTGCTAGTGAAATAGGGTGTTGTTTCTTTGAGATTCCATTTAATACTGGGTTTTATCCTGCAGGTTGGCTTGAAGACAACAAGGCTCAACAGGGTTCAACAAGGCCAAGTCCTGCACTTTGGTCACAACAACCCCATGCAGCGTTACAAGCTTGGGGAAGAGTGGCTGGAGAGCTGTCTGGCAGAAAAGGACCTGGGAGTGTTGGTCGACAGCTGGCTGAATATGAGCCAGCAGCATGCCCAGGTGGTCAACACCAGTACTTCATGGCCTGTATCAGGAACTGTGTGGTGAGTAGGACTAGGGAAGTCATCGTCCCCCTGTACTCGGCACTGGTGTCCAGTTTTGAGTCCCTCACCACAAAAAAGACATTGAGGTGCTGGAGCAGGTCCAGAGAAGGGCGACAAAGCTGGTGAGGGGTCTGGAGAACAAGTCTTACGAGAAGCAGCTGAGGGAGCTGAGGTTGTTTAGCCTGGAGAAAAGGAGGCTGAAGGGAGACCTTATCGCTCTCTACAACTACCTGAAAGGAGGCTGTAGAGAGGTGGGGGTTGGTCTGTTCTCCCAAGTAACAGGCGATAGGACAGGAGGAAATGGCCTCAAGTTGTGCCAGGGGAGGTTTAGACTGGATATTAGGATAAATTTTTACACTGAAAGGGTTATTAAGCATTGGAACAGGCTGCCCAGGGAAGTGGTTGAGCCACCATCCCTGGAGGTATTTAAAAGATGGGTAGACATAGTGCTTAGAGATATGGTTTAATGATGCTTTTTGTCAGGGTTAGGTTGATGGTTGGATGATCTGGAAGCTCCCTTCCAACTCAGGCGATTCTATGATTCTAAGCCATAGGTGAATCAGTATTTCTGACAGACCTCAAAGGAGATTGTATGTGTACCTGACTGTAAAGTCCAGTACTTTAAATCTGGTCTTTGGTAAAATTTGCTTTAAAGTGACAGTAAGGGATGGGCAGTTCTGTTTAGCACGTAGACTTTTATTTATGCAATTATATTCGTATTTTTCCGTTATTATTCTTGTCCAAATCCCTTTTAAAACTCGTTGAAAAATAAAATCCTGGTTTAAAAGTAAACAACTACTTTAAGGTCATGAGAGTAATTTTGTTGATTTTAGGAGTGAGTTAAATCAAGGCCAGTTTTTTTGGAAAGCCAGGTACAAATTAACCGTAAAGCAAATACCATCACTCATACTGTGCACTGTTCATCATTCTGATTAAATGGAATGTTGAATGTTAATTACCATGTAAAAGCCCTGTGATTCCTAAAATGTCCATTTAGTTTAAGTGTTTGTTCATCTGTTTGTTTGTTCTTAATAGAAATTAAAACCTTTATGGAGAGCTGCTTCTTTAAAGCCAACATGTTCTTCCTACCATGAAGATATAGAATGCTAATTAGCTTCTAAGCTGTTCTGAATTATTCAATTAGACAACTGCTATACCCTACTTCTGGTTACACCTTGGATTTTCTTTTTTTTTTTTTTTTTAATATAAAATGGCAACACTGACATCCAGTGTCTAGTTAAATTAATTGCAATTGAGTAGTCCCTAAGGATATCCCAGGTGCAGATCCTCTATTCTTTACATATTTTCTAACTATGTTTAAAGGTGACAGTGCATCCTACAAAGTAATAGAAACAGCCTTCTAGGAGATAATTTGTGCAACTGAAAGACAAGAAAATAAAAAAAATAATCTGATAAATATCAGAAAGATGAAATCAGTTATTTCACGTGGAGCTATGACGTTGTATTACTACGAAAAGAAATTCCAGTTCCAAGACTTCTGGGTAGAAGAAAGTAAAAAGTCCAGTTAAAAAACAAACTAATGTATTTCAGAGATACCTAATTTTGATGTGAAATCACTAAAATACGGAGAATTTCCTTCAAAAAATGGTGAAGAAGGTTTCCACTGAAACAATTTGTACTACCAGTACGACATCAATACCAAAGAAGTATCATATCACTTTGCTAGAAATAGTCTTTCAATGTTTACAATTTTGAGTACACCTTTGATACAAGAATATTTTAAATACTTTGGAACTTGTGCACTATATAATTACATATTATAATTTACTATTACAGAAATGTACAACAGTGGCATAAGCAAGCCTTAGTTTTCTTTTCTATGTTCTCAAGCCCTTTCTCATTTCCTAGGCTGCTTGATCAAAGGTGAGGATTTGCTGGTGGGAGGGGAGATTACTGGTGCGACTTAATCTGCCACGTCAGGTCAGCTGTGGCTAAAACTAAAGTGCTTGCAAGATGGTATTTGGATGAGGGAGGACGGGAAAGCTACATGCTGAGGGACAGGGGAATGGTAAGGATTTGGAGGAGGAACAGTATGGGAAAGGAAGGAATGGAGGAGGGAAAGGAAGGAATGGAGGAAGGAAAGAAGGAGGAAAGAAAAGAACAAGATCCTCAAGACGTTGAAGTATTATAATTTTAAAAGTATTGATAACTGCGAACAACAGGATTTAAATACATACATGGTCATGCGATGGGTAAGAAAGCACAAGTTATTCTTGAAGAGAATATGGTATATCATCAGAATACAAGAAACCACAATGAGTGAAGGAAATGGGGTTGGGGTGAAGACCGTGTTCTATTCAGCATTTCTTGGCATGACTGATTGGTGCAAGGGTAGTGAACAACTCCAGCAAAATTATTGAGAATTCAAACACCCTATGCAGTATTGTGGTTACCTGCTAACATAAGATTTTACTATATTTTTAAGAGCTTTTTTTGTAAACTTTTAATTTCTCAACAAAATTATTTTTGTCATCCTGAGAACTGTGTGCAAGTCTATTTTGAATCCACAAAATTATTTCAATTGGAAGCAAAAACACTGGGATTCATGAAAACAAAGGAAGGCCTTCCCATACGTCTCTGCATCAAAGGGGTTCAACTCATTTTTCCATTTCTGAGAAGAGTGTTTTACTTAATAATTCATAGAAGATTTTGTTTTACATCTCTCTAGTACTCTTTGCTACATCTCCCTCAGTTTTTATTAAAAAGTTTCCTTGTTATGGAAGCAGAAAATCAGTCATGGGACTGATTCTCTAGCTTGGTGGGTAAATAGCATTTCCAATATATGGTACAGCTATATTTTAGACTTTGCTTTAGTTAATCAGGCTTTCAAAGTAGAAGAGTATCAAAAGAAAACAGAGCAAACAAATTTAACAAAATAGCATCTAGTCTCTTTCTTTCATGAACTAAATAGCTTAAATTCATTTAGAAAAAAGCTTGAATTGAACTCAAATCTCCCATTCTGGCTGATCGGTGAATGTGAGCATTCGCTTTTCGTAAAAATGTGTGAAAATGCAAGGTTTCCTTTTGGACTAAATAGCAAGTTTCAATTCAGATCCTAAAGGAAGAAATTTGACCTTGATTTTTTCAGATGATCACAGTTTCCTATGATCCTTGTTGTTTATTGGAGTGTTAATGATTAAGTGCAGTGCAATGAAATGGCTGTACAGAAGTGATGAAAGAGAAATTTTACCCCTTGATGCTGTTATTCTGTGTAATGCCAAAAATCTTCCAGGAAATGTTAATATTATTTTGGCTGCTAAGCCCTTTAGCTTTTTTTTTTTTAATTCAAATTCATATAATTTGTAATTTATGAATCTGATTTCAGGAAGGTTTGAAGACTTCCCAAATTCAGGACAAAATAATGCCATTCAATCTCATCCAGGAAGCATTTATTGGCATACAAAATGAGGTCCTGAACACTTTTAAAATTTTGGAGAGAAACTTGTTAAGAAAAACATATTATTAACTAGATAAAAATAAGTAAGTTTTAAGAAATGTGTTTATGTATGAAAGGAAGCGTGTAACTGTTAGGAGCTTTTTGCTCACTTACTAACTTACAGTTCCTAAAATTTGTCTGCTTATACTTGCCTATAAAGTATTTTACTTATTTTAAGAAATGCTTTCAATAAATTATTAAAGAACAATTTGAGATCATTCCAGTTAATGTCTTTCTTGTTGGCATAGTAATAATTTTCTAAAGGGGAAAAATTAAATCAACAGTTTGAAATTGCTGGTCACAATTCATATTCAATAGTTGAGAGCAAGGCTTTCTTTCACAAAAATTATTAAGAGGAGGAATAAATACAGCCAGTATCAGTTCATGCATCTAAATACAAACCTTAGATCCTCAAATTCTGTTATTCAATTGCTAATTAACTACAGGGGAACATACATGTCCAGAGACACATTAAGCCTTATGCTGGGTTTGTCAAAAAAGGTTATATAAGGAGTCGAGAACTTGCTAAAAAATGTCATGAGGATTTTACCAGAAATTGTCTTTGTGAAAGTGCTACACTTGTGGACCAGACACCTATGACCACAGCAGTGGCTTATGAGATATTCTGTTTAGAATTAGCAAGAGCGGTTATTCTTTGTCTACCATATTGTTCAGGTATCAAAGGGGCTGCCAACATCAGGAGGTGAATGCTCAGTATGCTAAAGTGTTTATTTACAGTATGTATGTTATTTCTCAATACTTCCCTGTGTGGATACTTTCACTGTGAAGTAAGAATTCCTCTGCATGACTCTACTTTGAAAATTGAGAGAAATGTTTCACAACTAGGGCACACTGAATATCTTTACAGAAAGTTAATTTCTGAAAGTGCACTATAAATGTGCCCTTAACTCTCTGTGCCTGAATTTCTTCAAATAAGCAAGTTAATATATAATGCTTTATTTCTGACATCTAGGCATGGTAAGCAAACATTTTTGTAATTACTCAGTATTTTTCATTCCATTCTCAAAATTGATTTTTACATTGCATAATCTAAATTTCAGAGAGAGTAGGTACTTCAAGACAGGATTTGCAAAATACTTTGGTGCCTTTAGTTGCAGGTGAGAATCTAAGCAGGCTAGATATTTAAATAGGAATAAGAAAGACATCATTATCACTATTAATTCACAGTGTAAATGCACCTCAAATATCCAATGTAATTCAGGAATCCCAGCTCAAAAGAGATATAGTAGAAACTGAAAACAAGGAGATCTCACATGTGATCAAAGGTATGGCTTCGTTTTCATGAGAAGTGTTGAGATATAATCAGGACCGCTAGTCTGGAAAGGAGACAAGTACAGAGCAGGGATGGATGTGATAGAAGTTTTTAATATCCTGGATACTAACGTCAACAGACAACATCTGTCTCTATTCAGTAAAAGAAAGGATGTATCAAATAAAACCACCAGTTTGTAGATTCAAACCAAAGAAAAAGAACAACTTCTTCACACAATGTATAAGTAAAAGTAACATCTGGTAGTATTACCTAGATTTTGCAGACTCTCTTGAACACTGATATTGGGAGTATCTGTTTTTTTAGAAGCATAGGATCATAGAATAGTTTGTGTTGGAAAGGACCTTTGAAGGTCATCTAGTTCCAATGATTACGTTGCTTAAAGCACCATCCAACATGACCTTGAATGTTTCCAGGGATGGGGCATCTACCACCTCTCTGGGCAACATGTTCCAGTGTTTCACGACCCTCATTGTAAAATATCTCTTCCTTATTCTAAATCTTCTCTTTTTTAGTTTAAAACCATTACTCCTTGTCCTATCATAACAGGCCCTGCTAAAAATTTTGTCCCCATCTTTCCTTTAGGCCCCCTTTAAGTACTGAAAGGCCACATTAAGGTCTCCCCGGAGCCTTCTCTTCTCCAGGCTGAACAATCCCAACTCTCTCAGCCTGTCCTCATAGCAGAGGTGCTCCAGCCCTCTGATCATCTTCATGGCCCTCCTTTGGACCCGCTCCAACAGGTCCATGTCCTTCTTATGCTGGCAGTCCCAGAGCTGGACGCAGTACTGCAGGTGGGGTCTCACCAGAGCAGAGGAGAGGGACAGAATCACCTCCCTCGACCTGCTGGCCACGCTTCTTTTGATGCAGCCCAGGATGACGCAATATTAAGAGGAGTAAAAAATGGGCAAACTTAACAAGAATCAGAAAACAAACCAATTAAGCACAGATAGATATCTTTAAGGCCATCTGCTTTTGTTTAGTTTAGTTTTCTAGAAGAGATAAGAATTCTATTAGGGTACATGAGTAAATATATAATATTTCTTTGAATTTGAGGGAAAGACATTGACTGAGAATTGGGGGGTACCATGGAAACTTTTAAAGATGCTTTATGAAAAGGTTAAAATTGTTATAGCTGTTGAAGAAAAGGAGTGATGTATATACCTGACAGTTCTGATTGTGGGTTATTTGAGCCACTTGTAGTAGTATGAATTTTTATCCACAATTTTAACATCTTATCTTCACTAGCACTGGTCACAGAAATCCCATTCTGGGGATTTTTATCTATATATTCTTCCTGAGTTATATCTCATTTCTCAATGGCATGTTTGGGCAGTGCTGTCCTCCCATTGCCCTTGTGTGGAGTTAATGAAGGATATTATAGTTCTGTATTTCAGCAATCTTCATCCTTGGCACGCTCTTCCCTGCTATAGCCTTCTGCATTTTGCTCTCTATAATCTTGAACATATTTTCCAACGTATGAAACAAGGATTCTAACTATTCAAATTTCTTTAGAAGAAAACAAGGATTTTAAAAGAAATCAAGTCCTCTGCTAACTGAGTCAGTGTTCCAATAAACTACAAACTGTCACTGCATGTCTCAAGGGAAGACAGATACTGAGTTAAGTCTCTATCCCCATGATGAAGAGGTACAATTTCAATTGAGATAGAACTACTTCTAAAAGTGAATTAAAAAAGGAATCACATCTACTGTCCTTAAGAACATACGATGATGCTCTACAATCCTGTTCTGAGCATGCTATGCCTTACACAATCTGTGGTTTCACAATCACCAGAAGCAATTCACACTGAAAATTATAATGAAAAAAAAAGCTGTTGTGTGGATTTACGTAGGAAGAACATAGTTTAAGGTAATACATAGAAAAAGAAAAAAACACAAGTGAAACATCTTGTCCTGAAATGCAATAATAAAGGCAAGAAGGAAGGGACCCCTTAAAATGGCACCTCTTGGCTGCTTGAATAGGATTTAGACTTCTGTTCTGAAATACTGGATGCAAGCTATAATATTCCTCCAGTGTTGAGACTCTGTTATATAATGATATTAATGGATAAATTACGTTTAATTTGTGCAATGATATTCAATGTATTTACACTATAACTTGCTGCTGGAGGCTGGATACAGTTTAAAAAACAAAAGGCAGAGCTGACTAATCTCACCTTTTAAAGTCCTTAGTGAGACAGATTTTATTTTATTATTTATAAATTATGAAACTGAATATTCACTGCAAATAAAAGGATACTAGTTGGTAGTGGGGAAGAACTTCATGACAGTGTACTCACATGTTTGGCCATATTAATACCTAAGACAATGGACTGAAATGGGAAACTTGATTATTTTATTTATTACAAATAATACACCTTTCCTCCACTGCCTTCCCCTCCCCTTCCCTTTCCCCTTCCCCCTCACCCCATTTTTCCTGCTATACACATTGAAATTAATCCATTAACAGAAGACCCCCACTAACAGCAGATGTATTTGCAGAACATAATAACTCTTAGAGTTAAAGATCAAAAAATATTTTTGTTAATCAGTAAAGAAAGAGAAATTTTAATGTTGTCATTAGAAGAGATTTTTTAAAAATCAGAAACATTGAAATGTCTTTTAAAAATAATTTGTTATTTCTCTATCCTCACTTTTAGTTAAACACATTATAGAATATATATGCAATAGAAAATAATGAAAATGTTATGATAAATATGTAATTACATACTTTTAAATATTTATTATGTCTCAGTATTTTGCTTTACTACAAATGTATATAGATAACGACAAGGTTAAATTCTATATGAAATTAATGGACTTAAGACTATATAACGGGACATTACTGAACAAATCAAAATCCAGATTACTTGGTTTTGCAGTTATTCTGTTAAAAATGTTATAAAAATAAATATTCTGTTGCATTTTTTGAAGAAAACGTTTCTGTAAAAATTTTTCAGAGTTGTGTCTTTCTGTATCTGCTCTTCAGTTCAAAGAACTGCCAATAACAATTTTTTTCTAATGTTATAGGTACTTCTATTTAATATTTGCCATTTTTCTTTTGCTTTCATTTATAGACACAATTTTATAGAATTTACAAGGCTTTTTGAGGGACTAAAGAACAATATTTTGCATGAAGTTACCATTTTTACTAACTTCCTGGGAACGTTTGTGTGATTTAAGTTATTACTTTGGTTAAGTGAATTACAGAATTCCATCTAAAAACATTTGTATGTCTTATATCTAATAAAAGAAGATAAACTGCAGTTGAGGTGTAACATACTCTATTTGCTCTGGAGTCATGAGAGTTTATGAATCAGCACAAATCAGAATATGGTCACAGGCAGCTGAAAGGACATCTCTGCAATTAGTTTACGTTGTAATATAAAAGCTGTTAAAGCTTACTGTTATGATTAATTGCAAATAAGTTGTCTTCTGTACACTAACCTCAAAATTTCTGAACGTATCTAGAATCACAGAATCATAGAATCGCCTAGGTTGGAAGGGACCTTCCAGATCATCTAGTCCAACCATCAGCCTAACTCTGACAAAAGCCATCACTAAGCCATATCTCTAAGCACTATGTCTACCCGTCTTTTAAATACCTCCAGGGATGGTGGCTCAACCACTTCCCTGGGCAGCCTGTTCCAATGCTTAATAACCCTTTCAGTGTAAAAATTTATCCTAATATCCAGTCTAAACCTCCCCTGGCACAACTTGAGGCCATTTCCTCCTGTCCTATCGCCTGTTACTTGGGAGAACAGACCAACCCCCACCTCTCTACAGCCTCCTTTCAGGTAGTTGTAGAGAGCGATAAGGTCTCCCTTCAGCCTCCTTTTCTCCAGGCTAAAGAACCCCAGCTCCCTCAGCTGCTTCTCAGAAGATGTGTTCTCCAGACCCCTCACCAGCTTTGTCACCCTTCTCTGGACCTGCTCCAGCACCTCAAAGAAACCTACGATCAGTTTTCCTTCATACTACTATCCTTGCATTACTTTTAGTAAGTCTTTTTGAGGTTAGCATAAGCCTCATTTTTTTTCAAATTAGTTCTTTATCTAAATTATAAATTTTGCAGTTAAAGCTATTACATTATTTAGACATCAAAATTAGACTCATATATGGAACTTGGTAAAAAAACCATTGTTTTGTCATGTCCTTCAATTTTTTTTTTTACTTCTGTTTGCAGTCAAGAACAGCAGAGCACAGGCTATTTATTTTCATTGACTTCTCTTAGGTAATGTAAATTTTGTCAGTATTCTCCTTGGCCCCCGGGTAATTATGACAGTTGAACAGACCATAGAAGAAATAGTTAGAACACATCTTTTCTTTCAGAATACCTGGTGTCACCTATTTTAAAACAGACTTAATGAGCTGATACATTTAGTAGCCTTCTTTCTTGACATCCTCAGGATATATGTAATTGTATAACTACCTCACAAAGTTAATGGGCCACCTGTAACATCACTGAAAGTAGTTAGGTCCATTAGGTAAATACGTTGGAGTCTGCAGATCAAAAACTTAAGTACTAAAGTCAACGTCCATTTGAATGAGCTGTGCGCTTCCGAAGATTATTTGCAAAGTCAATTAAAAAAGAAAAAGAAATAAAATAAAAGAAATGAGAAAGCTGCTGTGGGGCTTTTCATGAGCAAAAAGGTTATTTGGGCTGGCAGACATGCAACTATGCAGATAAAACTAAAGGGGCACTGAGACAGACTTTATAGCATTTGTTTCAGGGGTGTTTTTCTTTCACTGATTCTCTGACAATTATTAGCTACTTAAGACTCCTTGTGATACTGAAAACAGTCAGTCTTGCATCTAAACTCCCCAGAAAAGACAGTTTAGATGCATGCTCATGCCTCATCTATTTTATACAGATTTTGGTGGGGAATTGTACTGGCTCCAGCTAAAATGGGGTTAACATTTCTCGTAGCAGCCCATGGTGCTGTGTTTTGGAAAGACAGTGTTGACAACACACCAGTGTTTTGGGTATTGCTGAGCAGGCTTGCACAGTGTCAAGGCCTTCTCTGTTTGACGACTGTGCAGCTAGGAAGGATGGTGTTTGAAGGCTACCAGCTGGACTCTGTAGTCTGGCACTTTCCTGTTTTGTAAAATATCAACAGCTGGTTCACAAAAGAATGGATCAGGACCTACCATGTCATCCAGGCTGCCTCACTCCAATTCAAACCCTCTGAACAAAAAAAATAAAATTTAACAGTTTGATGCGCAGGAAGCAATTTTATCCAGAATACTTTTGCCACCCTAGAGATGGTCAGTCTGTCCTCAACTCACAACCCCAAGCAACGCTACAGGCTTGGGGAAGAGCGGCTAGAAAGCTACCCAGCAGAAAAGGACCTGGGGGTGCTGGTGGACAACCAGCTTAACATTAGCCAGCAGTGTGCCCAGGTGGCCAAGAAGGCCAACAGCATTCTGGCTTGTATCAGGAATAGCATGGCCAGCAGGAGTAGGGAAGTGATTGTGCCTCTGTACTTGGCTCTGGCGAGGCCTCACCTCGAGTACTGTGTTCAGTTCTGGGCCCCTCTGTACAAGAGTCTGTGCAAAGCCAGGAGCAAAGGAACGTATCACCAGTACTATGCTTTATTTAGAAAATGCATGCTACATGCTCAATGGCCAGTGCTTGAGAGTCCAGCCTACAGATGTCAGTAAATCAAAGGCAAGAACAGAATCAATTCTCCATGGCAGAGCTTCATTTCTATGTATATGATGGTTTGAAGTTGAAATGTGATCTCCCTTGTCTTTGGCTTTGTTTGGAGTTTGGGCCCTGGATCTGCCTCTTCTGCCTTTTCAGTTCCTCTTCACTTACTGCCATGTGCCACCTCTGCCCTGGGAAGATTTGTTCCATGCTGCTGCCCAGCTTATATCTTTTGAGATCATATGACTTCCAGAATCTGTTATAACAACTTGACTGCATGTTTACACTACATTATTCATTTAAGTATGAAGTTCTTTCTTGAATAGGTATAAAAAGTGTTTATCATTGATACATATTCCACAGAGAATTCAGGGTGGTACAGACTTACTACTTATATCTTTCCTTTAATTCTGTAGCATTTATTTCCCATTTCCTCAACTGCTTTAACCTTACGTTTGTACCTTATGTTACTATGACCCGCATTCTTGCTTTGCAGGCATAAATAGATTGTAAAACCTCATCTTCCACATGGCAACCAAACTGAATGTCACACAAATTATAAAAAAATAAATGTTCTACTTCATTCTCAGATGATCTTTTCAAGAATTGGATGGAATTAATAAGGGGCAAATGCAAGGTATTTTTCTTAGACAGTAATGTCAATTGAATGAATGATGGGGAACAACTGGTTAGGCAGCTGTTCTTCTGATATGGATCTGGAGGGAATAGATCACAAGCTGAACACGAGCTACCAATGTCATGCCCTGTGTAAAAGGCAAATATCATTCTGACATATTTAAATATCAGTATAACTTACATGAAATGTGAATAACTCTTCAAGTCTTTTCAACATTATTAAGGTTTTAGCTGGGGTACTGTGGTCAGTTTGGGTTATTGCAGTTAAGAAAGAGGTGTACAAATTGGAGAGATACTGCAGAAACTGTGAGAATAATCAGGGATCTAAAAACATGACCTAAGAGACAAGAACGAAAAAACATTTTTTTCGGTAAGTAGAACTTAGAACCGTTTTGTCTGGAGATGGCATAATGATGGGCCTCATACAATGAATAGAGCTAAATCACTGTACAGAAGATTCAGATAGAATTATTATCCTCCATAATGCTGAGTGTTCAGAAGCACTGAATTATCTGGCAAGACTGGAATTTGAAGGTTAGACAACTGCCTCTTTGGACTGATCTTGGCTTGGGTTGGAATGATAGACTGGGTAACTTTTTGGGGCCATTCTTCCATGACTTTCATTTCATTAGTACAAATAGCTTCTCAAGATATAACATGAATATGTGAGTTGCTGTATTTTCTATCACATTATAATGTCAGAGCATTGACTTTTACCATGAAAAAGGGAAAAACAGCTTTTGTGTTTGAAAGGTTAAACAGTTGGGACATTAGAGTTTTCTGATTAGTTCCTACTCAAATGAATGTATATGTGTCTATATTATCATACAGATGGCTTCTTTTAATGGGACTTTCTTTGTTAAATATCCACCATTCTCAGGCAATGGATAACCACTGATATATACAAAAATGGGTGTTATCAGTATAATCTGCTACATATTTGCAAGGGCCTGCATCAATGAGGGTTTGTTAATGGAATCAACATAAAAAATGCCTCTCCTAATTAGACAGTTTTCTGTCCTTCCTAACATTACCAATATATTTGAAAGAAATCAAACAGAATGTTGGATGATAAACCAAAACACAGACTATAAAACACGGTCTGTGTATACTCTTAAAGCAGCTATAACTTCTAGAAAGACATCATTGGTTTTCATCTGTTCCGCAACAGACCTTTGTTTACTTAAGGGATATTTTCCTGTCACATTTCCTGTCTTGATCACTTTCTGTTCAGCCTCCAGTGCTGTTCAGAAAAGTTATAAAATTTTTTATGTGGAAGGAAGATGTATTTTGCTCTTGAAAACTGAGCAGATTACTCTGCTGAATCCTCGCAAAATGTTCTTTCCTGGCCTGAGAATCAGTCTAACAACCTGCATTCTGAAAACTAAAACACTGACAGCTATAAAAATGAAATGGAAGAGTTTATAAATTTTAAAATATGAATGCTATTGTCACACAAACACAAGTGCACACACATACACAGAATTTTGTTTTATCAAAACTTGTGTGTATGCAGCTGTATATGTATGTATACAGATAAAGTTCAGCTGTTGTACCTCAGGAGACGTAATTTCCTAAAACTTTCATTAATGAGAAGCCTTTGAGCTTTTGGTACTTTCCTTTCAATTTCAATTTTATTTTTTTTCTGTAGCTGCTCCACTGAAAGAATTTCTTTCATGTGTTTTAATACAAGCACACATTTTCATGCAGCTGTTAAAATCTGAATCATTATTGCTCTCAGTTATGAAGGCAATATCCCCTTGCAAACAAATCTGTTGTCTTCCAAATCCTTTACTTAAATGAACCAATATAAACTCATTTAAATGACATACATATATAAAAGAAGTTCTTTATATTATTCTATCAATTATTTCTGTTTAAACTTGAACCCTCAGACCCTGTTTATGCCAGTGGATGCTATATTAAAGATAAACATACCATCACAGCATTTTACTGATGTATTACACTATTTCATCACTAGAAAAATAATTTTGGTGATATAATATTAGCGCAACACCACAATGACGGTGCATTACTTGCTAATAATGCTGGCTATTGTAAATAGATTGCAGTTCTTCCAAAATTATAATAAAACATACCTTTCTAAGTGTATCGTCAGAGGGGTGGCTGCAGGGTGGCCTCTGTGAGGAGAGGCCGGGGCTGCCCCGTGCCAGACACGGCCGGTTCCATCCGGTTACAACCCGCTCCAGCTGACCCACTGCAGGGCACGGATGAGCCCTGCATCCACAGTGGGGGCGCCCAGAGGGAAAGGTATTGAAGAAAGGGCAAAATGAGGACGAGTGAGGGAAAGGAATTGGAGAAAAAGCCCTGCAGACACCAAGGTGAGAGGAAAAGGAGGGAGAAGCGCCCAAGCAGAGATTCCCCTGCAGCTTCTGGAGGAACCTGTGCAGGAGCAGGTTTATCCCGAAGGACTGCAGCCACTATTTAAAATGGTGTTCGTGTTTGCAGCCTTACAAAATTAATGTGGAGAATTAAGTTTTATTATTTGTGATAATAGCTGTTGGTAGATTTGCTTATTTTTGAAAGATGCCATTCAAAAATGCTGTGTGAGTGCAGCCTGTCTGTGCACTAGCCAACCAGGCAGCATTTTCCTTGGTAGTAGTAAGACACCATCACGGGAAGGATGATGCAAAGGATAATCTGGAGGGAAAACCCATATACAGGAAAAAGGAAAGATTACGTAAATGCTCAGCCACTGGGAGCTGTGAAAGCAGGAGAATGGATGGGAAGCTCAATGCATTGTAGACATGTCTAAATTACTAGGACAAGTTTTCATTGGCTCTCTAGGAAAATACTACTTTGGTTTTGTTGGCTGTAGGAAATTTCATAACAAAGGTGTTTCACTTTTGTTAACAGGGACTTTTTCTGAGTGATTCGGTACATCATCTGTGGTCCATTTTTTCATCACTTTTACATAGTGCCATATATGAATGTGGACATATCTTAAAAAAAATATTTATCCTTAGACAAAGATTTCTGTAAGCCAAATTAACTGAAAACTGAGATGGGACTACACTTTACAGAAAACTTCATTTTATATAAGACTATTGGGAAGTAGGCCTTATTTTGGCCCTAATTCCCAAGTGTCTGGACCTTTTCAATTTGCAACCTGAGGTTGGTTCCTACAGGTATTGTGGAGGTGATCTACAAAGTAAGAGTTTCCACGCTTATGTGCTTGTCTTCATTCAGATGACATGGAATCTGTAAATATTATGAAACTCTTTAGCCTGTTCTAGGGGAAAGAAAGCCTAAGTCAGAATTTATTCGCATGTCTAAAGGGAAATTTCAGAACAGAAGGAATTGCTTCCTATGACTATTACCAATAGAAGGAAGATTTTATTAAAAGATTAAATTTGGTTTGTTTTTCTTTTGCTTGACAGTGATCGTGGCAAGATTTTTCAGCTTTGTTTTTGTGGGGTTTTTTTGTTTGTTTTCTGTTTTCTAAAGTGAGACACTACGTTTGGCTTTGGACTTTTAGTAAAATATTACTTTGTCTAAACTGTGGCCTTTGCCAACACATGCCCATGTCAGCTTTCATTTCCCCTCATTGAATCAATTCTAATTTACATCTGTTCTATCATGCCCATAATTTGTCTTTCACAAAGTCATGGCTTATAGCTTCATAAATCGTGCCAAAATTTCTAACTTTCAAAGTTTCTATGGATAGCTTGGGAGCTGATAGGGTGGATTTTAGTGTTGAGATTCATCGCTAGTGTTGTAGTGTGTTTGGAATTCTGCAGACGTGTGGTTGCCTTTCATAATGTAGACATTCACTCATTCATTGACCTACTTGAAGAGGAGTCATAAGAATGTCATGCATATTTGCAGAAAGGAGTTTTCCATCTGAAGCTTGAATGCATTATTTATATTTACTGTTATTATTAATTATGTTAGTGTTATATTGTTGTTGTGGCTGTCAATGTTGTTGTTATCTTTGCCAAAAGTTAAAATAAAGATCCAGGAATCAGAATTGCTATCTTCTACACTTCCAGTGGGTGACCATGGGCATATTGCTTAGAACCTGCTGTGGGTCAGGTTTTTTTCTGAGTTTAGACAACAGTGTCTAAAAATTCATCTGTGCTAAGAAATGAGACCATACCACTAAATACAGAACAGGGATCCATCTACCATAGTGAAGATGAATAGGAAAAATATCTAATTTGAACATGCAGAGAATAATAATTCTGTTTCTCTGTACTGCACTTTGCATGCTTCCAGTACTCTTTGTGCATGTCTCAGTATGTAATTAATTTTTTTTTTTTAAATGAAGTTTGATTGTGTACATCATACTTAAATACATGCAAAACCACAGACCGAAGTTTGTTTCTTCTGATTGTATATTTCATCGGGAAAAAGCAGGGATAAAAACTGTTTAATTCTTTGTTCTGTATCTTTAATAAAATAGTACTATGGAGTAGCCTGCCTTCTACCGTAAGCATTTGCACACATTTCATGGAGAGGAATCTCTTAATTTCTTTACATGTTCAAATTAAACTTCACTTCAAATTTCTTATTCACCCAGCAGATGTAGAAACAGTCAATGGAATAGTAGAAGTTTATTAATTTAATTGTAGAGAACAATTTCTGAAATATATTTATAAGGTCAAATTGAACCTGATTATAAGCACATCAGTGAGAAACACAGTTGGAACCTCAGGAAGATAGGTAAAAATTGCAGAGATATTCAGTAAACTTTTATTCTCTTTTAAGAACTGTTTAATGGTTAATTTGTTGTTTAAATTTTAAATTTAGATTTCTATATCAGTTATGTGATCTGAAATAAACCCTGTTTTGATTAAATGTGCTATTCTGAAAATGTGTAGTATTAGAAGTGGCAGTAGGATTATTATTCATATTAGTAGTATGTAGTATTAGTATTCATATTAGAAATGGGGAAAGACTACTAAAAGTGGGGAAGCTAATAGCAAGCATTCAAAACCCTATTGTATAATTGTCTTGTCTGTGAATGCAGACTATGAGATATTAAAATGAATATTAATTAATTTGTGAAATGTGAATTATGTTACAAACGCCATATTCTGTTCTTTTTATCTCGCTCACTCCTATTACCTGAATTTATTCTTTATCATGTTTGAAATCCATTACCATGTTACTTATAGCTAGTCTTCATCAATTATATTTTTTATTTTCTTTCCCTGTAAGATAGCGACTGTATACGAGAACTCATCACAAATTTTAGGTGGAATTCCAGCCTTTTTGACATTTTGAAAATTAGGTTTTCAAGGTACATCATATATTTGCTATGGAGACACAGTTTACACTAACTTTCTCAATAAATGCTAACATTTTTCATTCCATATTTTTCTGTATTCTACTGTAACAGCAAATAGAGATGCAGACTAGTCCTTAAGGCTAATTTTAATGTAACGTAAACCACAGTATGGCTACGTACAATTATGAATTTTTTCATTGAGCTTTGTTTATTGGAAGCGATGGTTCTGAACACAGTAGTACGTTGAAAGTTTTTAAGATCTGCTTGATTTTATCAGAAGAGAATGGTTTTAATCTTTCTTAAGTGATACTTTAAAGACTCTGAGTTTAGACTGTGCTAATCCATCTCACCTATGTAAAGTTAGACAAGGTGAGGTATTGAGCAGTGAGGCTTACTGGAGAAAATTTTAACATGACCTTTGGAAAATAATCATAAGCAAATAATTCATTTTACACAGATTGCCAATATCAAGACAGAGAATATATGACCTGTTCTGATGACAGACAATTTCTTTAGCACAATTATTTTGTAAAATCTCCAATTTTTTAAAGAAAATGCATCTAATCTTCCTGAGCCAACAAAGGGACTGAATTTAAAACAGGATTTCCTCATCAATGATATAATGAGTAAGAAAGAACAGTGGATGTGTCAGTAAAATTAACAGCTGCTATTGCACTGAGAGATGTATAAACAGTAATCAGCACAGAGAAATCAGTCAAAAAGACAGGGACAGATTGATGTATGGGTAATAACATTTGATTTAGCCAAGTACTACATAACTAAAAATCTTTAGTGTGTTTCTGAAAAGGAGTGAAGAGTATGATAAAGGCTAAAGAAATTTAAAACTCCTGAAGCAGATTTTTTTAAGGGACTGGTTAAAATTTCCAATGAAGAGATTTCTAAGAGCAGTCTTAAAGGATAGCCTTAGCCACAATAAACAGAGGATTTACTGGAGTCAAACAGAAACTTCGACCATCTTACTTTGGTTTTAACCAAAATAGATTTATTCTATCATATTATTAGAGGCTGAAATGGATTTAGAGGGTCATATATTACTCTCAGTTTCCACCATTGCACACCTTAGTATCTCTGCAGTTGTTGTTTAAATATCATTGGGTTTATACGAAGGCAATAAAGTGGTTTTGGCTGATGCTGAGGTACAGCATATGTGGGTGAATCCACAGGCCCTATGTTTCTCAGCTTGGTGAACATCCAATAGTGGAGTGCCATCCATATAGCTTTTCTGAAGAGCAGTTTCTTCATTTGGGGGGCTACTTGTTGAAAAAGACTGACTCTGATTTTTGCATCCATCATTTCATTGATTATGTAGGTCCTACTCTCTTGAATATTTACTATAATTGTCTAATGTAGATACTTTGGGCACAACACATACTGTATAAAGTAATACATGCTGTGCTAATGCTCTCCTCCGTGCTTTTTACTGCATTACCAGAGCCAGTTTATAATTCATACAGAATTAAAATCAGTATCAAACATATGCTTTGTCAGTTTGGACAAAGGACTAAAATGATGAAGTTCTCTGGATATAAATAACAGTCTAATTTGCCAAACAGGGGTCATGAACCTTATCCAGTTGTTTCAAATTTGTATGAACTCAAAAACAAATCATGAAGTTAGCAATTTCTTCAAGTAGGAAATAATTAGAGACATAAATAAAAGTAAATCAGAAAAATAACTTGAGGTAGCATCTTTTAATGGCCTTACAGGTAACCTCTAAAAAAAATATCTCCAGGGTACAATTTTACAGGTAATCAAGGGTCAGAACTGCTAAGTGAAATGAGAAGATAAAAATGTCTAGTCAACAAAAGTCTGAAAGCAACATTAGATATCGAGAATAACTTCAGAACAGCACAGGCTGGGAAAATATTGTATTGTTATAGTTAACATTTAGGATAATAAAAGCATTTTTTAATATCTCGTAAGCTCCTATTGATCATAGAACTTTGCAGGATGATACTAAGCAGAAAATACAAATAAAACTTGTTAACAAGTGTAAATGCTGATCAAACTATAAATTCAAAGTAATATATTGTAACGCCTAAAGTGTTTACATTCAAGGATTTTAGTATTGTATTATTTATCAAAGGTAATTAACTTTTCCAGAGAAGAAGCAATATAGAACAGGTTTCTAGAACTAGTTAATAAAATGTCAGCCTTAGTGGGATTTATCTTCATAAATATTCTTCACCATTCAGATATTAATATCACACAAACAGTTAAGTCAGGACTCAGACAGGTCTAGTATAATTAGCTGGAAGTGCTGGATAAATCTGTTAGTACTAAACCATATTGAGAGACAAGAGATTCCAGATATCACATACACCACCAGCAGATATCTTCTGAACTGAACCCCAAACACAAATTCAGCTATAAGAAGTTAAATACAAACATAAACTAATGTCAAATATGAATTTTCCTTCATAAAAGACATGGCTCTTCAGATGAAAGCAGCAATCAGAAATTGGAGACAATAAAGTTATTCAATATATGATTTGATAAATCAAGATATAGCACTTGATAACATCTGAGAATCTTCTTTGTGAAATATTATATTCAAATTGTGAATATTATATTCAAATCTCTGTATATTTTATTTTCAGATATGAAAAAGGATATTTTGACACTGCAGGAGAAGAAAGTAACATGAGAAAGAAAGGAAACAATATTGCATGGAGATAAATACAGAGCAAGTAGGTTGTTATTAAGACACGTGTAGATGATGGCTTGTTAGCAAATGCTCTGTTGAAGCAAACTCAGGAATTTAAGAGCTTTTAAATGAGAGAGGTATTTGCTTCTTTTAATTATGACTAAAGAAAAAATGGTGATATTCTTCTGAAACTGAAAGCTTACAGAACAGAATAGTTATACTGGATATCTCAGTGGCAAGCAGTCATCTAAGATGAAAAACTATAATTTGAAATGGCAACTCATACATAACTTTTCATTCAGGGATCTGAATTAGTTTTTATAGGCTATACATCTGAGCTGTAAGCCTCAATAGATTGTGAACATCAGGAGTGACTAATTTAAAAAAATACCTAAGTGCTAAAGGAACAGGCTACAGAAAATCTCATAAATGCCAGGAGATTGAAAAATAAGATAATATTTCTATATTTAGCAAGTGATCAGGGCTAGGGATGCACTAATATACATATTTTTCCCTCATGCTTATGCATTTTTAAATATTCTAATAGATTCTTCATTTCTTTAGAAATTACTTGCTGATGTAGCTTCAATTAACACTTTATTAGTCCATAATCTCATTAAAAATCTTTTCTGCCCTCTAAAGGGGACACGTAAAGTAAAGTTCAGCTTTTAACTATGGAATAACTTTTATACTACGATCCTAGTAGATCAACATTATCTGCCACAGCCTTGATACAAACATTAAAGAAGTCCAGTGGGAGCCTAACCATTAGCACAAATGAACTGTAAGTCCAGACTTAAAAACAAAGGCAGAATTGTTCTCCACATAACTTGAGATACAATAAAGAGTATAAAAATACATGACATGATATTTCGTGTTTACATAAGGTGTAGTAAAATAAGCTAACAAGTCTCCAAGCAATAAGTGAAGAACACAGAGAACTTTATATTCTAATTTTGTCTCATAAGAAAGGCATGAGGAAATTAAAAAGTCACCCAGAGGGAAATGAGAGACTGAAATTATCAAAGAAGCAGTGGAAAATAGTTGACGAAACAAATGAGAGAGAAAACAAAAGTGCAAGTTAGGATAGAAAAAATTCTCAATAAGGTTGATTTTGGTTTTACGTGCTGCAAGACCTTTGGCCATCACCTGAAAAAATCCATTTTGGCTCGGTCTGCATATATTCCTGCCGTGGCATCTTACATCTTCATGTAAGGAAGTTTACTTTAAAGATTTAACCCAGAAGAAACAAACGTGATATTAAAAACAAGCTGCAGTGCACAGAGTGCCAAAAAAGAGTTGAACACAGTTGTGATAATAATATAGAAAGAGAAAACAAATGCACTCACTTCTATTTTAAAAGACAGGACAGTAGAATACCTGGGTTTGGTTTTTTTCAGCAACAAACAAAAAAACCCCAAAAGCAAAACCAAAAAAGCCCAACCTCCTTCTTATCAAGTAGAAGTGTATTGGAACTAATCCAAAGCAAATGTTTTAATTTTGTAGATATATGTTTTTTCAGAAGCAATAAGTCCCAATAGAAAGTGCAATGATGAAGTGTGAATCAGCAAAATACATTGAAAGGAAAAAAAATAGTAGCTGGGGCTTCTGGATTTTTTATTAAATTTCTTCAGTGGATTGCTCTGCAATTGAATGAAGATCAGCAGAAAGTTTTATATAAATCCCTGATGAAGAACAAAGTTGTCCAAGGTAGGAAAAGAGGGGAAAAGTTTATGTACAGTAGTGCCTCAGCTGCCCCCAGATGGGATTTCTTCACCTTCATTTAACTCTTCCCTGTACTACAAAAGCTTAATTTAGTTTACTGAGGCTAAAATTCAGATATAGACTAGTAACTATGGATGCTATATGAAGTTGCATTTTTAGCATCATACAGGCAATTGAGTAATTACTTATATCAAAGGAACACTACAGTACTCAGCAAACATTATTTGAGACTTCAGATAATCCCACTTCTTGCTACATGTATCTCATTATTAAAAAGATGGACACATTTGATCCTTTCTAGAAGAAAATAAATTAATAAAATTTAACGTTACGAGTTAAAACAGATAATATTTTTCCAGCTTTATCTTTTGTTTGGAATTCTTCTACCTACAGACTAGGACATTTTAGACATTAGAACTTATATTACTGATAATGGGGATAACAGCAGTATTTTGCATTTAAACTTTGGTTTTCATCCGTATTCTCAAACTTTGGTAAAGAAAATTAAGCTCTTTTACCCTATTTTATTTCTAAGTCGCAGAAGAAACTTACAGAAAACACTTATTGTCCATGTTGCATCACAAGTGAGGGATAAGCTGGAAATGAGTTTTACAGCGTCTACTGGTTAAAAAGTTATCTTGGCATAAGCCTCTGACACTGAAAACTACTCTGTGTTAGCTTTAACCTTGTTCTTTGTTTGCTTGCTGTTTTTAATCAAATAGAATGATGGCATACTGATAGAAGTACATCTTTTAAAACAAACTAAGGATTTGATTAATGATAGAAGAAAGGGCTGCCATATTTACTGCTGGATGATTTAGGATTAACTGAAGGATAAAACATGTTCAACTTAACGCTCATTGCCAGACCTTACTCAGCTTGCACTGTTGTACGAAGTAGTTTGTCAGAGTTGATAAAATCTGATTAAGTCTAACATGGTAAAGAAGTCATTAAACTAGCTCTTCATTGCAGAGCAGAGTTTTACCCCCACTGAGCAAGGAAATAATTTCAGAGCCAAAACCTTTCTTACATATCGTTCAGTGCTATTTTATACTACACTGAGGTAGTAGGTCTTAAATCCCGGATCGATTTGAGGAGGAAGATAGTTAACTTAGCACTCCAGATCTACAGTCTTGCCATTATCACTAGCACATAAAGCATTAGCATATTGCAATGGGAAATCACAACTCCCACAGCCAAAGATTAAAATACTGCAGACACAAATAAATAATACACAGTAAATCCCAGATGACAATGACCAGAATGAACTACTGTAGAACTAGGTTTCTTTTTTTGTATCTGACAATTTGCAATGCTCCCACCCTACTTCACAACTGAACAATATAAAGTTGGCACTCTTGCATGAATTTACCGGTCATAATAAAATCATGCAGTATATTTAATATACAATTATGATGAGCTGTGCCTTTTTCATATGTACAATACATGAGTTGCGTTAACAAATTACACCCAACTGAACCATAAACTCTATTACTTCTTCCAAACATTCTCAGTAATTTAGAATCCTAGATTATTGCAACGAGTCTTTAGATGGCCAAGTTGATAAAAAGAATGTTGTACTTCTCACAGCTTTTACTGAAGCTTTTTCATTGCTTCAAAAGTCAAAGTCTAAGTTCAATAGAAGTGGAAGGTTTTTTTAGGAAATCATCCCTTTAAAATTCATCACTTTCAAAATGTTAGTAACCTTAATCACATAGCAATTTCAAACTGTAAGTATTTATAAAATCAATTACATCCCAGTTTTCCAAACTTTTGTACGTAAAGACATTGCTATTTCAAAGCGAAGTAGAAAGTCTAGATGGTGTGGCCAATAATAGTATATTAATAGAAAGTAAGACCTAATTTTTTAATTTCATTTAAGGCGTTGTATAAAAATATATGTTCCTAATAACTGATACAAATACTTTCAATTTTTCTCTAAAAATGTCTGCTCTGAAATATTTAGTCTCACAAAAAAAAAATGTGAAATTTAATACTGATAAGTTATGATTTGCTGAATTCTTATATCCTGAGGTGTTGTTTTTTGGTTTTGTTTTTGTTTTTTTAATTAAACTTTATCTTGGAATTATTGTTACTGCCTTCTAAAAATTAAACAAAACCTGATCTATTAATTTGGCAAGGACAACTTAGCTATAGAAAATTCCACCAGGTCAGGCTTTAATCACATTTTTTTTCTAATAATAAGGAAATAAATGTTTTGTGTATTTATATGTGTATATTTTGTGTCTAAAATTTCCAGAGTTGAAAATAATTTTTTTTGTAGAGAAATTACTTTGCAATTTAAATCATAAAAATAAGCCAAACATGCGTTTCTCAGTATATTAATTTATTTCTGTAGCTGTTTCAGAAAGAAAGCATAATATGTCATATACCTTCTCAAAGCAGGTCCAAATAAAGCAGGTTGCTCAGGGCTGTGTCCCATGTTCTGAGCATCTCCAAGGATGGAGATTTCCCCAACTCCTCTGTGAAACTCTGACCACCATCATGCTGAAAACGTTTTCCCTTATATCTAATCAAAATTTCCTGTGTTGCAACTTGTGTCTGTTGCTTCTTGCCATCACTATGCTTTCAAGAGAGTTTGGCTCCATCTTCTCTATACCATTAAAAAGTTGTAGACATCAGTAAGGTCCCTCCTTAGCTTACTTTTTCCTAAGGCTGAACAAACTGAATTTCCTCAGCATCTCCTCACATGGCACATGCACCAGAAACCTAATCATCTTGATAAACCTCAGCTGAATTAATTCCATTTTATCCAGGTCTTTCTGGTAATAAGGAGCCTAAACAAGGCATAGCTCTTCAAATACATTCTCACAAATACTGAATCGAGAGGAAGAATCACTTTCTACAACTGTCTAGCTTCTCTCCTGCTGACAGAGTATGTGGTGGGCTTTCTTCTTTGCAAGGGCATATGGCTGACGCCTTCAATTTGGTGTTCACGCTAGTTGCCAGATCCTTTTCTGTAAAGCTTCTTGCTATCCAGACAACACCCAATCTGTCCTGTTGCACTGAATTATTTCATTCCAGATGAAAGACTGCATTTTCTTTTATTGACACTCATGAACTTTCTGCCAGCACATTTCTCCAGCTTGTTGAGGTTCTTGTGAATAGCACCATGTTAATTGCTCCGCCTAGTGTGGCATTGCCTGCTAAATTGATGAGTATGCAATCTGTCACATCAACAAGGTTATTAAACTGTATTTGCCTTAGTAACAATCCCTAAGCAATGCCACTAGAAACCAACCACCGGTTGGAATTGATATCGTTAATCAAACCCCTTTGCATCTTATGGCCCAGCCAATTTTCTGTCTACCTTATTGGCCACTTACCCAGTTCATAAGACACCAGGTTGACTACAAGGATGCTGTGGGAGACAGTATCAAAAGCCTTGATGTCAAAGTATACAACATCCACTGCTCTCCATTTACCCACAAAGTCATCTGTCTCATTACAGCTGGCAGTCAAGCTGGCCGGGCATAATTTGCCTTTGGTAAATCCATGGTGGCTGTTCCCAGTAAGCTTGTATGTGTCCTCTTGTCCTTTATGTTCCCAGTAATGGCTCCCAAGAGGCTGATTAAGACTGTACTTCTCCAGATCCTCCTTCTTGACCTCGCTGAAGACGTGTGTATGACATTTGATTTTTTTCAATCATACTAACTTTAATAATAATTTTAGAATTTTTTTTTATAATGTGGAATATATTTAATCAGTTTTGAGAATACAAACTATTGAACAAACAATAGTTTTTGAAGTTTTTTTTAAGTTAGGGGCTCTGAATTAAAGAATTCATTTTTTTGAATGACCGACTAACAAAACCAGGATTTATTTTTACAAGACGGTAACAAAATCAAACTAAGTTTTACTCTAACTAAAACCACTTTGAGACTCCGATAAACATTTACAATCCACAGGTTCAGAATGTAATTCAAGAGTTAATACTACACAACCAATTTAAGAATTATTAAGTTTTATGGCCAATGACCCAAAATGCACAATCACTCACCTAACAAGGGAGGGTTCTAAACCACGAGGATTTTCCTTGGCTGGTGTCATGACCCAAGGGGAGAGTCCCCGACTGCAGACCCACTGCTCTGAGGAGAACTGACTCAAGTAGTTCTCCAACAGGGCTCTGTTTATACCTTAGTTAAATTAGATCTGTGGTCAAATATGGTCGTGCGGTCCCCCCATTGGCTGAGGACCCCAGCTTCCGCACATTTCAACCAAAATGCATATGTGCTGACTACCACCGTGACACGAGCCGCAATGGGAAATTTTTGTGGGCTGTTGTTGAGCCTTTGTTAGGTCTTTGTCAGGTCTTCATCAGGGCAGGTGCATCTGCCACGACAGTTTGTCTTACTTTCCATTAAAGCAAGCATGAATATGATGGTTCAGAGGAATAGAAAACAAAATAACAACAGAACAAGTTATGTCATCACCAGCAAGTCTGCATATGCTAGTGAAAAAAAGCCATGGATTTCTCCATTTGCCTCTGAAGACGTTAGTTTGGTTTTTTCTTGGAATACTGCTAGGCCGTCATTGAAATGCTGTTGTAATTGAGGAAGCTAGCAGCTTTTTCTCCTTATTTTTATTTACATTATATATTCCTGAAGAAAAATAATGTGGTAAATTACAATGAATATAAAGACAGAGCAGAATTTGATTTAGATATAAGATATTAATGCTCGTTTCATTGTTTTTCTCAAAATAACATGTTGAATATTAATACTTTAATTTCATACAACAAAAACTTTGATTTCATATAACAAGGTTAAGTTTTTCCAACTTTTTTTTAATAACTATTATTTTCTAACAGATGGGATTCACTAAGTCTTAAATACTTTTCATTACCAATTATTTAATTATTTTACTGATCTAGTAAACACTACAACCATTGCTCTTGTAAATAAAGTACTTCAGTTACTCAAAGTAGATATATTCTTCATGGTGTAACTGCCGGGAAAGTCCTTCACAACAGAAAGATAATCTCTAACAGAAGTAACTACTTCTTACTCGTCAAGCTCTGTTTCTTTGGTATTTTTATTTTCCTTTTCCCTGTTGTGCTATTAAAAAGTAGCCGCAGCTAATAACCATAATTATTTTGCCAGTATTTAATCCTGGAGTCCTGCAAAGCACAGCCAAGATCCCATATATTTAAAATAATAAGAGCTATATCAATGAATTGCTTCAAGGAATTATTTATTTTGGCTGAAATTTTAGTAATTTTTCTGTAGCATTATTTGGAGTTTAACAGAATGAAATCTGACTTCAATACACCAATAATATCTGAGATATTTAGCTTGGGTTGGATTATGTTTGTGAAAATGCCTTGAGGAAATGTCAAGCTATTTTTTCTTATCTAAAATTAAAATAAAATTACTGATTTAGCTTGGTCCATAAACGTCTGGTTTATTTTCTTCTAGAGAAATAAAATAAAGATGAACATTTAGGAAGGTCTAGCCCAGAAATTTGCATCACACAATTCAGGAATTTACATTTTATTTTCTGAAAATCAGGAACATCGAACACAGTTCTGGAGATGCATTTTCAGAGGTGCTTTAAATAGTTAATCAGCTTCATTATCATTTAAGAACAACCTGACAACAGTGGAAAAGGCTCTAACTCTTTGGGTAAAATTACTGTAACAGAATTATACTCATGTTGATAGCACTCTGAAATCATTAAAAACATTATAAGCGACATACTGCTTCATAAACGTGGATGCTCAGGCTGAAGTGAAGGAAAAGGAATGGAATTAGAAACACACAGACAACAAATTTAAGGCTAGAACAGAATTCAGCCTGACTGTGATTCAGCTCCCAGGAGGGCAGTAAGATGTCAATCTTATATACATATTAGAAAAAAGTAATTAATTTTTGTATGATTCTTTTGCAAACAGCAATCATGGTGAACAATTTTTGTTGCTTGATTGCTGGTACTTTAAAACAATAAGCTGACTATATTTAACTCAGGCTGTTATCCATTCTGTTTTACACTCTGAAAACATAATGTTATTACAACAATAACAGATTTTAAAACTGAAACACACCTACGATGGGCAACATTACATTTATCGGCCATTGTGTCATAGATTTGCTTTTCATGTTCCAACAAAGTACTTCAGGCTTTATAAACTTGCTTCTAATGGTCACATTTATCAAAGTAGAAACAAGGATATTGCATTCCTAAAATATCAGATATAATACATATATTTAAATCAACCACAGATGGGTTTATCAATTAGTGCTTTGACATATTAAGTTTTTATATTATTATACACTAGCATGTATATTATTATTACATATTATTTTTATATTATTATTATTGACTGCAGTGAGTATTCCTAATGTATTCTATATGCTTTCATTATAACTTTAAGGGTTGCATAATATACAGCGAGACTATCGTAGTCTAAAGTCTGGTGATTTGCAGCTGTTGTTCTAATTAGGGAATAGCCATTTATTGGAGATTAATGCTCTGTTTTCTGTTACGTTTGTTTGGGAGAGAATGGCAGTTTAGATGCATACAGAGTATTTTTTGTAGTAGAAATCATTATGCATACTTTGTAATGGTAAATGACACTCAGGATGACATATTTTGCTTAAATGTTAATATTTTGCTTATAACCATTGCTAACCCAGCTGTCTGCAGTTGTAAGATACTTAAATTGAAAATGGGAGCATATAGCTTGATTGTTTTTAATTGGAAATCATGGTTATTGATAACATGTCGTATTGCACAGTCATCCTTGTTGTGCATGTATCAGCGTAATATAAAAACACCAAAATCGTAGACTTCTCTTATATCATTTTCCTTCAGGTTAATATTACAGTATCATAATATTTTCCCTAATCTTTCTTTATAGAGAAGTATCTATAGAAGTTTTATCAAAAAGATAGCGTAATTAACTCATCTGTCACATTGATAATTTATGTTTTCCTTCCACACAGAGCTGCAAAGTCAACTACTAATAGGAATGTTTTATACTAGAGAGCAGACATTTTTTTTTAAACTTTTCTGTAGCAGTGCCAGTATGATCTGCAAAACTCTTAGTCTCTGAGATAGCTAGAACAACACAAAAGTAAATTAGTGATTAGGACCAGTACTCTGAATATATTCTAATTGTGGAAGCAGGACAAGTCAATTCATGTGGAAGGGACTCAATTATTTAAGTCAAACTTTGCTGTCAAATGTGTAAACTTCTATACTGTGCACCATGTCTCTTTTCGGTGTCCACTTTCTACCTTGAATTTTTTGCCTGGAGATAACATTGCTCACAGATGTAGCTAGTTCAGGTCAGTACTTGACACACCAAAACAGCAATGCATTCATTCCCAGATAGATTTTCCACTTGTTGATCTAGCTATATGCCTAAGAGAAAAGATATATAGACACATGAATCTGTGCAAGTAGATTATTACAACAGTAACTAATTTTAATACTGAAACACACCTGCAATGGGCAACACCACATTTATTGGCCATTGTGTCATAGATTTGGTTTTCATGTACTAACAAAGTACTGAAGGCATATAAAATTGAGATAACTTCCTAAGTTCAGACAGTGTGCAGTTTTCCCAATTAAAAATAATCTGAAATACATAGATGGAATTTCAAAATTAGCATACAATGATGGAATTTCACACAAAACAAGATCAATTTAGTTTGGTGAGATGTATTTTTTCACAAAGACATTTTGATTAACACCAATTGCAGCATTTCTTTGTCTATCTTAAGCAGTTAAAATCTCCATTAGGCTTTACATTATTGTGGCTACTATTGATGCTCAGATGGCAAGCATCCACTTCCTCATGAAATAATCTCCACCCACTTTACGTGTTTTATAGCTTTCATTTTCTTTTAGTTCTCTGGAACTTCTTCAATGTTAAAAAGACTTATTGAAAATTAACATATTCTGGCTAGAGTTCGCCTTGTCTAGCTCTTTCAAAAGTGTGATAAAGATGATCTTGCAGATTTTAAAGTGTTTGCTTTTAGAAGTATTAAATACTCTGCAGGGTTACTGTGAAATGAACTATCTTCCTTGATTGTGTTATGTGGATATGTCAACTGATTTTTTTTTTAAAGACAAAAAATTTTTATTGAACTATTTTGACTTTGACATAGTTATTGGTGATTTGAGGATTTCCATTAGGTAGCAGAAAGTGCTACTAGGCTTTCTTTATGGAGAGTATCTTTGGGATTCCTTTATTATAAATACTTTGTCCATAATTTATTATTCCTTATATCTGGAAATTCCTCTGTACAAGGTAGCAGTGCAATGCTACTTTTATCTGCTTTCTTCTTGCTAACTTCACTATGCTAAAAGTGGAGGTTAACAGAATTTTGCTGTACAGTATTGCTATGTTCATAACCAAAAACTCTTTTCAGCCATTCTAAATGTTTCCAGATATTTTAACTGATAGTCAAACCAGCAATACCGATCTGTGGTGGCATCTCTGTAGAAGTTCCTATTTACCTTCCATCCAGACAATAATAGTAGAACATATCAGTTTACGGGTACTTGAGTAATTGCCACAAAAATATCTATTATTTTACCTGCTTTGAGGCAACTACTGATATTCAATGCTGTGGTAAGTCTGCCTCATAGTTAGGAAAAAAAGTTGTAATCTTTGGCCCACAGGCAATATTTCAGCATTAATAAAAAACCTACTCTATTTCCTAGAAGAAGCTATCCTTTTCTCATGTGTGCCCTAGACTGACTTAAGCCTCCCAAGTCTAATAACTTTAGAAAATGCCGGTGGCTGTCTGTCAGTTTTGTCCACAAAGGCACTCTAGCAGTCACCAGAGAGCTGACCAATATTGGCAAAGTGAAAATTAATTTACATTTAGACTGTTAAAAAAAAATCTTTAGCTCTTATGGAGTTCACCAGCTCTGGAGGCTGCTGAGGTGAGAAGGACCTGGGAGCACTAATCCATCACTGAGTGGCTGTGGGATGCTTCTGCCATATAGCTGTGACAAGAAAAAATGCAGTGTTACATTTTTTGTGAAAGATCTTTCAAGGTGTGCTGGTTTTGCCTGGGATATGGGGCTGGCATAGGGTTATGTTTTGGATTAGTGCTGAAAATAGTGTTGATAACACAGGGATGTTTTCATTATTGCTGAGCAGTGCTTACACAGCGCCAAGGCCTTTTCTGCTTTTCACCCCACCCCACTGTTGTGTAGGGCTGGGGGTGCACAAGGAGTTGCAAGGGGACAAGGCCGGGACGGCTGACCTCAATTGACCAAAGGGATATTCCATACCATATAACATCATGCTCAGCAATAAAAGCTAGGGGGAGCTTGGCCAGGGTGCTGCTGCTCGGGGACTGGCTGGGCATTGGTCAGTTGTGGTGAGCGATTATTTTCATTTACATCACTTGCCTTTCTTGGGTTTTATTTCTCTCTCTTTGTTATTTTCCTTTTCATTACATCATCATTATTATTATTAATAATAATAATAATAAACTGTTTTTATCCCAGCCCATGAGTTTTCTCACTTTTACCCTTCCAACTCCCTCTCCCCATCCCACTGGGGGAAAAGAGCAAGTGGCTGTGTGGTACTTAGCTGCCGGCTGGGCAGGGAGTCAGGAAAACATAATAATCACTGTGTCATGACTTTTAGGAGACCTTGCCTTGGAATACTATTCGAAATTCTGTTCCATGTTTGCATTGCCTTCATAATCTGTGTTCAGAAAGCATATCACAGAAGTACCTGACACAGGAATAGATTAAGAGAAGGGCCATTAAATGAATACCAAAATAAAACAGATATTTAATGATTTCTTCCTTTCTTTTTTTGTAGATTGGCAAAAAGAACAGATGATTCTGACTATTCCTGATGAACGCATCAGTGTAAACATTAAAAAGTTAGAAAAAATATTTCAATTACAGGCCAATGGCTTCATTTACAAAACAAGGATTCTATCTAGATGAAAATTAGAAGACCTTTAACTGTTAAAGAAATCTATTTCTGCGACGTTTTTTTATTCACTGCAATAGTAATAAGAAAATTGCTTTTAAGATGGGCCTTGGTAAGTTCAGGAAAAAAAATGTTTTATCTGAGGACTATGTTAACACAGAATTGGATTAAATGATAGAAAGTCTGTTTCATTTAAGCAATCATCTCACATACATGAAACTCCCTCCCATTACTGCTATGTGTCAGTACCCATCTGGATCCAAGCAACAAGCAAATTCCATCTGGTTGAGACTCAGCAACAATATTGTCAAACATGAAATACTAGAAATTTGTAGATATCCACAGAAAGTGTCTGCTTCTCAGCCAGGATGCATTAACTTTGATGCCTGCTTCCATGTTGTTCAGCTATTTGTACTATCAAGCCTTCAAACAGGAGGCTAATTAAGAGTTTCAGACTCAGGTCAGGTGCATCCATTAATGCAACTGTGGGTTAAAATTGCAAGATACGTTCTGGACCCTGGCATTAGCCAGGTAGATTTGTTTTGGGAGGCTGGCTGTCAACGGAAGATTGTTAGATATCACCTTATCACTGCAGTAATCTGTCGCTTCCCTGTCAAATAACTAATATTTGAATCTTACAGGTCGTGTTCAGGCAAAAACTTTTAGTGTAAATTGTCATAACTCACTGGTTACTGAAAGTGAATCTACGTTTTATTTAGAATATATCCCACATGTGTGCAATGGATTTGGCTGGGATGGAGTTAAATTTTCTTCTTAGCAATTCATATGGTACTGTGTTTTGTATTAGTGACCAGAACAATGCTGATAACACACCAATGTTTTAGCTCTTGCTGAACAGGGTTTGCAGAGCGTCAAGGCCATCTGTTTCTCACTCTGCCCCCCCCAGTGAATAGATTGGGAGTGCGGAAGACGTTGGGAGGGAACTCAAGTATGCGGATAACCCAGATTAGCCAAAAGAGATATTAAATGCCATGTAATGTCATATTTAGTAGTAAAATGCAGGAGAGTGTCTTTAGGAAGGTTAGTATCTTTCACATGGGAACTGGATGGGCATCAGCCTACCTGTGGGACTTGATGAGTGATTGTGTTTGTGTCACTTGTTTTATTTTGTCTTCTCTTTTTCTTCTTCCACTTTTCCTTTGCTCATTAAACTATTTTGATCCCCACACATGAGTTTTCTTGCTTTAGATCTTCCTTTTCTCCTTCCCCATCCTGCTGGAGGTCAGGGTGGGGGAGAGTGAGCGAGCAGCTGTGTGTTGCTTAGCTGCCTACTGGAGTTAACCCACAACAATGTGAAACCCTCAGGATCTGTTTTTTTCTGATCATCTAACAAAACATTTGTTAATTTAAAAACATTGAGATGAGGCATAAATAATCAGCACTGTTGCAGAAGAGGAGCCTACATATTATGGCATTAGAAGTTTTGCATTAAAGGCAAGAAGTTTGACATTGAAGATATGGAGCATTGGCTTTAACTTGTGTATTGAATAAACAACAACTCAAGGAAGGCAAAAGAGCCTATAGATAGAAGAAATTTGGTATGTTATTTGCATTTATGTTGGAACACCTGAAAATAAAATACTTTTTTTAATATCTACATGTCAGTGTTCAGTTAAACTAAAATTACTTTCTATTCAAATAGAGAAAGAATATATATATAAATTTAGATTAAAATAATTCTACCAATTGAATATTCTTTTCAGCAGTTATGAATACTTCATCTAATGGGATCAACTTTTCATGCACAAAAAGAGAGAAAAAAAATCAAAGGAAAGATTCTATAAAACCTTGAAAACTTCCTTGGTGCTTTTTTGACAAATGCTGTAGTCAACAAATGTTGACTAACATTCCAGCCATGTCATGTAAAATATCCTAATTGTAGTACTACCGTGCATGATGGAGATTAACAAAAACATACTTAATGACAGAAAATCTATTAAAAAGATGTTTTGTTAAAATTAGGAAAGCCTTTTTTCACTCAGTGCTCAAATGACTGACAAAATTAGTTATGCTATTAGTCAAAAAAGCAACAGTTTATTTGCTAATATTTAGTACAATATATTTGCTGCAATCGCCATCTTTTATTGTTTAACTTTTTATAATGTGTAGCGGCCAAAACACTTGTGATTCACCATGAATATATTAAGATTAATTAAATTTAATTTATTTAAGATTAACTTTTTCATACAGATCTCTTATTCATGAAAATCAAAATAAAAGTAAACTGCAATTGGATCTGTTCAAACCTGTAGCTGTCAATTCCTATACAAGTTTTACCGAATCTACTCAAATGTGCATCTTTCCTTTATTGTTCAGCATGGAAAACCACACAATAAGGACACCACCACCACAGATGGAGCTATGAGTTTAAAACTAGTCAGTAAAACTTTTCCAGATAAAGGAGTTCATGCCTTTCATAGATGGATGCAACTGGCCATCTGGCAAATAGAATAAATGTTCTGTGAAGTTCATTTTTATCAGTGTGTAGGGAAAATGTATTTAGAACCTTTTAACATTGTGCTATAAGGAGAAATTAAGGATATCGTGATTTACTGCACTGTATTTCAAAAAACTAGGAAGCAGTAGTGTACTAATGGTGCAAGAGTGTCTTCACCAGCAAGTCAGACAGGCTTCTAAGGAGAGATTTAAACTAGACTTACTGGGGGAGGGAATGGGACTTTGAACCAACAGGGAAACACCTCTGAAATGCCTCAAAGAAATTAGGGTGTAGTGACATGGTCAATAGCCCAGCTGAAATGACTCTGTACCGATGCACATAGCATGGATAAAAAACAGGAGGAGCTGGAAGCCTTTGTGCAGCTAGAAAGCTAGGATATAATCACTGTCACTGAAGCCTGGTGGGATGAATCACATGACTGGATTGCTGCAATTGATGACTATAAACTGTTCAGAAGGAACAGGCAAAGAAGGAGAGACTGGGGCAGGGGTTGCCTTCTATGTAAAAAAAAAAAGGGTTGATTGCATAGAGCTATCTTTGAAAGACAGTGATGAACAGGTTGAGAATTTACAGGTGAAAATTAGAGGCCAAGCCAACCAAGGAAACCTGGTGGTTGATGTTTACTACAGGTTACCTGATCAAGAGGAGAATGTTGACGAAGCATTCTTACTTCAACTACAGGAAGCACCACGCTCATGGACACTGATCCTGCTGGGAGAATTTCTGTCACCTTGACATCTGCTGGAAAAGCAGCACAGCAAGCTGTAAGCAGTCCAGGAGACTCTCTGAGAGCATCAGGAATAACTTCTTGATCCAAGTGACAGACAGCCTGGCGAGAGGAGAAGTGTTACTGGACCTGTTACTTACCAACACAGAGGAACTTATTGGAAAAGTCATGATTGGTGGTAGCCTGGGCTGCAGTGATCGTGTTCTGTTGGAGTTCATGATCTTGAGAGATATGGGCCAGGTAAAGAGCAGAGTCAAGACCATGAATTTCTGAAGAGCAAATTTTCAGTTGTTTAAGGAATTTGTGGATTGGGCCTCCTGGGGAAACTGCCCTTAGGGATAAAGGAGCTGAACAGAGCAGGCAGTTCTTTAAGGAAATCTTTCTTAGAGCACAAGAGCTTACAAGAGATTACCACGTGTAAGAAATCAGGCAAGGAAGACAGGAGACCAGCATGGCTGAGGAAGGGCCTCCTGGTTGAACTAAAGTGTAAGAAGGAAATGCATTAACAGTAGAACGCTAAGGCACAGTTTGAACAGAATTTGGTAAGGAAGGTAAAGAGTAATAAGAAGGGCATTTACAGGCACATTGGGAAGAGAAGAGAAGAGAAGAGAAGAGAAAAGAGAAGAGAAGAGAAGAGAAAAGAGAAGAGAAGAGAAGAGAAGAGAAGAGAAGAGAAGAGAATATTTCAGTTGGAAGGGACCTACAACAATCACCTAGTCCAACTGCCTGACTACGTACTGAAAACGTAATCCTCCTGAGAAGTAAAACCGGAGACTAATGATATGGAGAAGGCTGAGGTACTTTACAATTTCTTTACCTCAGTTTTCACTAGCAATCACTCTTCCCACATCTCTCAAGTTCCTGAACCTCAAGGCTGGGGAAACCAACTACCTCCCATCATAAGAGAAGATCATGTTTGAGACCACCTGAGGAGCCTGAACATACACAAGTCCATGGGACCTGATGAGATGCATACCAGGATTTTGAGAGAATTGGCAGATGTAGTTGCTAAGCCACTCTCCATCATATTTGAAAAGTCACAGCGGTCAGGCAAAGTCCCCAGTGACTACAGAAAAGGCAGTATCCTACCCATTTTGGAAAAGGGTAAAATGGAGAGCCCTGGGAACTACTGACTGGTCAGCCTCACCTCCATGCCCATGGAGGCATGGAACAGGTCCTCTTGGAAGACATGTCAAAGTATATGGAACACACGTCAAAGCATATGAAAGAGGAGATGATTAGAGCCACCCAACGTGGCTTCAACAAGGATAAATTGTGCCTGACTAACCAAGTGTCTTTCTACAATGGAGTAACTCCATCAGTGGACAAGAGAAGAGCAACTGATGTCATCTACCTGGACTTCTGTAAGGCCTTGGATACAGTCCCCCACAGCAATCTTACCTCTAAATGGGAGACACATGGATTTGATGGATGGACTATTAAATGGATAACAGATTGGCTGGGTGGTTGCATCCAAAAAGTTACAGTCAATGGCTCAATGTCCAAATGGAAACCAGAAACGAGCAGTGTCTTCATCGATGATGTAGGGGGATTTGGTGCATCCTCAGCAAGTTTGCAGATGACACAAAACTAAGTGGTGCAGTTGATATGCTAGAGGGAAGGGATACCATCCAGAAGCTAGACAGGCTTGAGAAGCTTCATGAAGGTCAAGATGGCCAAATGCAACATCCTGCACCTTGGTCAGAGCAATCCCCAGTATTAGCACAGACTGGAGGATGTGCTAATATGGTATGAGGTTCAGCAAGGCCAAGTGCCAGGTCCTACACTTGCGTCACAACAACCTCATGCAATGCTATAGGCTTGGGGAAGAGTGGCTGTAAAGCTGCCCAGCAGAAAAGGACCTACTTGAAAGGAGGTTGTAGCGAGGTGGGGTTTAGTCTCTTCTCCCAAGTAACAAGCAATAGGACAAGAGGAGAAGGTCTCAAGTTGCACCAGGGGACGTTTAGGATGGATATTAGGAAAAATTTATTTACTGAAAGGGTTATCAAACATTGGAATAGACTACCTGGGGAAGTGGTTGAGTCACCATCGCTGCAGGTATTTAAAAGACATGTAGATGTGGTGCTTAGGGACATGATTTAGTGGTGGTTTTGGCAGTGTTAGGTTAATGGTTGGACTTGATGATCTGAAAGGTCTCTTCCAACCTAGACAATTCTATGATTCTATGATAAGAGTAAAGCAGCCCTGTGGAGAAGGACTAGTGGATACTGGTGGATGAAAAATTGGACGTGAGCTAGCAATGTTCACTTGCAACCCAAGAAAGCTAACTGTATCCTGGGCTACATAAAAACCGCCAGCAGGTTGAGGGGGGTGATTCTGCCCCTCTACTCCATGCTGATGAAAGCCCACCTGGAGTACTGTGTCCAGCTCTGGGGCCCCCAGCATAAGAAAGACATGGACCTGTTAGAGACAGTCTATGGAGGGCCATGAAATGATCAGAGGACTGGAGCACCTCTTGTATAAGGAAAGACAGAGAGAGTTGGGGGTTGTTCAGCCTGGGGAAGAGAAGGCTCCAGGGACACCGTTACATGGCCCTTCAGTATACAAAAGGGGGCTTATAAGAAAACCAGAGAAAGGCTTTTTTAACAAGGCCTGTAGTGACAGGACAAGGGACAACAATTTTAAACTAAAAGAGGGTAGATTTAGACTGGACATAAGGAAGAAATTTNTAACTGTATCCTGGGCTACATAAAAACCGCCAGCAGGTTGAGGGGGGTGATTCTGCCCCTCTACTCCATGCTGATGAAAGCCCACCTGGAGTACTGTGTCCAGCTCTGGGGCCCCCAGCATAAGAAAGACATGGACCTGTTAGAGACAGTCTATGGAGGGCCATGAAATGATCAGAGGACTGGAGCACCTCTTGTATAAGGAAAGACAGAGAGAGTTGGGGGTTGTTCAGCCTGGGGAAGAGAAGGCTCCAGGGACACCGTTACATGGCCCTTCAGTATACAAAAGGGGGCTTATAAGAAAACCAGAGAAAGGCTTTTTTAACAAGGCCTGTAGTGACAGGACAAGGGACAACAATTTTAAACTAAAAGAGGGTAGATTTAGACTGGACATAAGGAAGAAATTTTTTATCATGAGGGTGGTGAGACCCTGGAACAGGTTGCCCAGAGAAGTTGTGGAGGCCCCATCATTGGAAGTGTTGAAGGTCGGGTTGGATGGGGCTTTGAGCAACCTGGTCTAGTGGGAGGTGTCCCTGGCCATGGCAGTGGGGTTGGAACTAGATGATCTTTAAGGTCGCTTCCAACCCAAACTATTCTGTGATTCTAGATTCTATGATTCCATGATTCTATACTTTTGAGGGTTCAACATGCAGAATTGCTTTCAATATGGAAGAAAAGAGTAAGGTAGTTAGCAATGAAAATGGCTAGCTCTCTTTGTGCATACCTATGAGTTGACATATTGATATTACAGCTTTAAAAAGATAGAAAATAATGCTTATTTCCATTTTAATTATTTTGAATAATAATATTCACTGCTTGAGGACATTTTTCATACTACCACTAGTTTCATACTACTTTTAAACAACAAATAAATGTTGGTTATATGACTTTGTTTAGGGCACTAAAAAAAGAAATACTAATCTGTAATTTATCTAAATAAATATTTTATGTTACTTTTTCATAATGATCAAAATTTCATAACAAACACCAAAGTAGTTTTTTGGCAATCAGATGCTTTCATAAACAAGTTATATAACTAAATTTTTAACTGCTACTAAAAAATGTATCTATGGGATTTCAAAATAAATAGTAAAATATTTAAAATTGTTCATAGTTTTATAATTAAATCTAATATACAGAAAGCAAAATCAATGCTTAGGTAAAATGCATTAGGAGAGATTTTCTTTCAATACTAGTTGCAGAATATGGAAGGGCAATATTGTATTTCTCTTCAGAATTTGTACCTTTTAAGTAATTTTCAATATACGCCCACTAGCAACAATTGTGGCACAGGATTCTCCAAGAAGTTTTATAAGACACATTAACGTTTCTGACACAAAGAAACCAATATGCCTGTATTTGGTTATTTCAAATGGCTTCTGTAAATTTTAGCTGCCATCAGTCTCTCTGCATATACACATACTCTTGTTCCTTCTTCTGGTTTCACTCCAAATATAAAACACTCATTTTCTTTTCCACCAAGCATTTTACATATAGATTCCTACATTTGAAATCAAGGGTTCATTATCTGTTGAGTTTTTGCCTTGACTTCATCTGACAATAGGAACTAACTTTAGATCAAGCCTCATACGAAAAATTATCATAGAGATTTTTAGAACATAAATCTATGACTTCTTCAAAGTTTAATTTAAAATGTATTATGATTGACTTCCTTTTGCATATTAAACATCAAAATGATCAGTTACGAAGAGGTTGTGGTTATTCTGTCTCATTCATCCAGGACTTCAAGAGCTAGATCATTTTTGTATTTTGACTGCCTGAGAATACATAGCAGAAGGTCATTTTGTGGCATTACAAATAGCATATATTCATTTTATGATTTTCTAAATTGCCTATGGAAAAGAGTAATCACAATAGCACACCTGACATTTGAATGCAATTAGTATGTGAACTGATCATGTCTAGTTATGTGCAAATTACAAGTTAGGTATATGAATCATTGCTTCTTGAAAACATAAGCATACAAAGGAAGAAAACAAGCAAGGATTTTTATGCAGGGAGACTGTCCTGGTTTTGTCAAATGACCTAAAAGAAAAATAAGTAAATAGTAATAGTGAGAAGATTAAGAGTAAAACAGGATTCCAAAGAATATCAATAAATTACTGTGTTGTAAAGGTACTTAATAGCCTAATGGTAGGTCTCAAATATTTATTCATATTCTATATGCAAAATAGAGCGCAGAACCAAATTCAAACTCTACTTAATTCATCTGAAATCAATGCAGGGGTTATAAGGGGTAACTATTTTCAGTCTTTTGGCAGCAACTATATATGCAGTTGTAGATCACATGAACCTATGATTAGGCAAGCCCTAGATACAGAAAATGCATCTTTTTTCACTTAAATTCACTTATCATTCAAATTCATATTGTACCACTGTATTGCTAAGCTATAAGAATATAGAAAGAATAACAACTCATGCTGAAAGAAAAAATTACAGGTAAAATGTGGTTGGTTTAAATTTTTAATGTTACAATTCTTAAACTCAGCTCTCGCTATCTATCTTGTACATTGTCATTTTCTAATATGTTTTTATAGTAAGTATGAGGAAGTATAAGTCATATATTGGAGTGATCATGTCAGCTTTTAGTGAAATAATACTGCATGTTTTTCCATCCCAGTCGCACTCTATACAGTAGATGTACAGTCACACACTGTGATTTACAATGAACAGAAACTACTAAGGACGAATTTTATTTACTGGGCCAAACAGGTAGAAATATCTGGGCTTCAACAGGTCCATTGTTCTGAACTAGTATGCTGTGGCTTGTTCTATTACTGCTTTTGAGATATGCAGAATGATCATTGCAGAAGGCAGAAAAAAATAGCCCTTACTGATTATTCAGTTTTATGTCAGAGCAAGTAAAAGAAGCACAGGTGAAAAGCTGAAAAATACTTACTGAAGGATGTTTTCAAGTGCAGTAATCAGCATGAAAGCTTAGAAGCTAAGAGCTGGCAAATAAAATACAAACTGCACTAAGACGACAAGAAAGTAAGTTGGCCATGAGATTCGTGAACAATATAAAATAATAGGAGATAAGGTCGAGCAACACCCAGTTTCTGAAGCTGATTCTTCTGATGACGTCAGTAGAAGTTTTGTTACAAACCCCGACAGGAGAGGGACAGAGCTTTCTTTGTACTAACTGTAACCTTGACAATTTTAGGCATGGTTCATAACATCTGCTTCAATGAACAGCAGCTGGCTAATAACTTGCCAAAATACCAGCTGAATTAGAAAGCTGTGAATCACTGAACTCTACCAATTACATGCTGAAAAGATTCCGTGAACATCAAAGCTCCATGGATGCAAGTGTAGTGAGCATTTGTAGCACCAGTGTCCTAAGAAATGAAATGCTAGTAGTACATTTTGTAGTCTATGCCATTATTCTGTGGTAAAAATGGCAAATGCATAATTATGAGCTCTGTGTTTGCAATTAGTTTTTGGTGGGTCAGTTTGGGCAAACTATTGGAATATATTTGTTTCCTGTGTTTGATAGACTGGTAATACAGCTTGTAATTTGTTGTAAAGTTGCCTAGGTCTTTGGTGGATGTCCAGCAGTAATTAAAAAAATGAAACAGATTCACATATAATCGTGACCTTTATTGGAATCTTTTAGGACTGAAGCCTTTGAGCTAGGTGCTAGAAAGCCTTTTTGAAATATTAAGCAACGACTTTTCCAATTGGTTTTGTTTCCAATATAGAGGTCTTCAGTAGTCTTCAGAAACTTGCGTACTCAGATTGTTGCTAAATGTCTTATTTCATAGGAGCTTTTGGATTTAAGCGAATACTGAGTTGAATTCTTATGGCTGTAATTCGTGACCAAATGTTTGACATAAGTATCCACATGAGATACAGAAAACCCACTTAAACATTTCCAATGTAGACATCACTGTGTCTAAAAAAATAGTTACCTGGCCCCAGGAGTGTGATTCAGAACACATAATTTAGATACTTCTTACACTTCTTATATGACATATGAGAAGGATGGAGTGATGAAGAGTGATTAATGACTATGAAGAGTGATTCAGAAAGATTACATGCTGAACATAAAGTAATCAATCGTCAGAATGTTTTAATGCTTTCAAGCCACAATAGCTGCAGGAGGAGCTGCTTGAGCAACATTTTGCAATTAGCCCAAAGACTTAACTCACCCAGGGAGTAGCTAGCCAATACTGAACTCCAGCCTTAGCCTTAGAAAGCTAGAAGACAAATTCATTGCTTCTCAGATGAGTGTTTTACTCACCTGACTAAAAAATATTTGGACAAGGCACCGGTCTTGAGCAGAGATGGAGAACCACTCTTCAGTCAAGCATGTAATCATTAATGATCCAAATAAAGCAAATGAAACATAGACTGATTTTAGTTAAGCAGTCGGTGAAATAAACTCTGGGATGGGCAAGCAAAGACTTCCATGCAAAAGACTGGATCAGATACAACACACTTTTAGCTAAGGAGGGAATTGAAATCAAAGTCTTTTTCACTTACATTTTAGACAAGTCACTCTTATGCAATGGATGAGTACTGTCCCCTCATCTTTTCCATCTATGTTTTTGAGCTAAACTGAAAAAAAACTTCTGTGCTAATCTATGGTTTTAAAAAGCTGACAGCCTAAATCAACTCAGCCTCTTGGAAAAGTGTTAATTTCTCTCTGAATCACAATCGTGCTTGTACAAGCATTGATATACAGGAAAAAAATAGGGAATTATAAATTGCTCATGTCCAATCACAAACAGGTATTGTTGTGCAGCATCTCATCTAGTAAGGTTAGGGTTATTTCTGTCCCACAGGAATTAGAGTGCAGCACTTCTGCCATGAGTAGCCAACAAGGGAGCTTCTAGCCTATGGTGTCACAAAATGAATCCAACTCTATCTGATGCTGTAATAACAAAACAGAACAGGTAATAGTTATACAGATTTACCCAAAAGATCTGGACTACATCTGCCCCATTATAATTGCTGGCACTCAGGAAAGAAACAATGAAGCCCAGAGGCATGCTTCACTTTACGTCCTTGCAACATATTTGGGGCAGGAGGCCAGAAGGGGATAGCAACCCAGGTAAAAATCCCCAGTTTGCTTTAGATATGAAGAAGGTGAAAGAGACTGGTCTTGGGTTGCTTTGGACGAGTGAGGCCATTGACAGGCAATCAAAGTTAAAAAGCAATAAATGGATAAATAGCGGGAACACATCCACAGGTGTTCAACAGCTTGCAGAAATGTGTTTGTGTTGCAGAAGATAAATCTTTGACTAGAAATCGCTGTCTACCCGCTATACCCATGAATGTTAGATTTTATATCACTGAGTGGTATGGTGTGGTCCCTCAGCTACCTGACCCTAAATTCACCATGACAATTAGGCCACACTTGCATGACCTGTCTCATCACATTCTGAGAGCACCTATCACTACAGTGTCATTTATTTCTGGCAAAATGAAATTATTTTCCAAAGTACTTATTCAGAATGAGAATGAACACATCAATATTTGATTGTCAGGTAAGGATTGGTAATGCTGTGTGAATACAGAAGAACCTGTGTACAACATATGTGCATAAACATGTGTTCAGAAGAGTGGATTTTTTTCTAATCATTTTATGCACTGCACGTATTTTATGCCTTGCAAATTTAATACTATTTTTATCTTTTTTTTTCCCCAGAAGACTGTTGCACATATTGCAAGTTACTGTGAGTATTTCAAACTTTATTAAACTTAAAACTCAGTCATTTGAAAAATATTATATTTAACGAATTACAAAATGTCTTAAGGCTGACAGAGAGAGGTTTCATTTAGGGCCAGTCACTACCATTAGCAGTTTAGCAGAACATGTTCCTAGAAGGTGAGAATGACCTTTCTTGATGAACAACTTCCCGTGGTTATTCCTCTCACAGTGGGATGAGGAATGCTTTATGTGATGCAGCTGTTGAACATCATAGAATAGTAAATTACCTAACCACTCAATTTGCCAGAGTCCTAGGGTCTTTTAGTATATTTTCTTTTCTATTTTAATTTTAAAATACACATCAACTGGCTGTACTTGGAAATACTCCGGTTAACAGCCTTAGAAAATGGAAGCTTCTGTCACAGAATAGCTGGTAGTAATACAAGCATATTCACTATAACTGCATGCCTAAGCCAAATAAAGGAAGGAGAAAAGGTTGTTTAAATTCTGTTCCTGTTCACTTCTTGGCTGCTTTTTTAATGCTGTTAACAATTTGCAAACTGTGATAAGTCTGGATAGAAAATGTGCTAGCACTGCAAGTAATTTTTACACAGCCAGCCTCTGTAAAGAGAGAGCTTTTAATTGCTGTTAGTGGTCTAGGCTGGAATTATTATCATTGAGAGAAAATCTCCTTTAAATATTAACAAGATTTTGAATAATTTTTTCTCTGAAACAAAACACACCAAATCCATCTTTAAAGAAAACAGTTGGAAGTGGTATAGGGATAAGATATAAATAAAGAAGGAGTTGAGCAGATTCAAAGTGCCCAATAACATACTTATGCTTCAGTCCTTTCTTTTTTGCCCCCTCCTTTTTCCTGTGCATGTTATCTTACCCATGCTTCTGCCGTTCAGTTACCACTTCACTTGATACAAATTTGAATACCCTTGCTAATGAACCCTTTAAAAATTCCTTACGGCACTAACTTTCTGCACAAGCACAGAAACACGATGTTTGAACAGTAGTGTGACTATCTACTGCCTTAACAAGGCACAGGAATTAGGAAAAATAACCCCTACATGCTCCAAGGGACCCTGGTCTCACATTGGCCCTAATTCACTCTGATAGGATCAGGTACCTTTCAAAATAAAGCTATAATCACTTTTTTTATGAACAGTGGTGATGGCACAAACCCCAAATATAGGAGCTCTATCTAGAGATTACAGAATGCTCTCAGAAATGTGTAGACACAGGCTAAATTCTCTTCTCAGACTTAGGACGGTTAAAAGCTGTTTCAAGCTTAAAAGGGTGTTTTAAGAACATTAAAATTCCATATGGAATTTACTTAAATAGAGCTCAGTTTTTCATTGCTACTGGTACCTACAAAGCAAAACACTTTTGTAATAGTTTTCTGTCTAAATGTTTATACATGTCGTCGTCACCGTAGTATTCATTTTATCCTTTTCCTGCTTCTATTTCATCATACTCCTTTAGGTGGAAAGAAATTATTTCCAAAATCTTGAAATGGCAGATGCCTCACTTTAAAAAGTGTGGCTCTAATTTTGCATTACTGAAAGTGGGAATTTCAAAGGAAACTAAATTGCTAAAGCTCACCAGGCTCAGTAACTTGCAATGGGATTTTTGCTTTGTCCCTTACGTACCTTTAAGAATCCTTCCTCTGATCCTAATTTAAACACTTGTATTAAAGTGGTAGGTTTTTAGAAGCAGTGAGTAACAAGAGTTTCCACTGGCTTCAGTGGGAACTCATTAGCTCAGAAAGTAAGGCCATTTTTATCAAAGTGTTGGAATTTCAGCACTCAAATCTAAAGAGTTTGACTGAAATGTTTAAAGTCAACCTGTGAATTCAGAAGAAAACCCACAGCCATGGATAAATAAAAAATGTGAAAGTAAATCTTGGAAGCTTTCCCCAGTGTGGTGTGTAATGAGCTCCTTGTGGAAATGCAAAGTATCAGAAAAGGGCTTGGCACATGCCTCTTAAGGGGTAAAACATGAAAGAAAAACTACCTTGGAGCTACTCTGCAAAGGCTGTTCCAGCCAGTTGATTCTGTTGATAGGAAACAAATAACAGGGAAGGAATAGAAGTGAGAACGTCCCGTGAAGTCATTTTATCCTCATTTCCTCAGGAACTGAGTCTTATTCGAGGAAGTTATTTCTGTGTATTTGTGCATACTCAAATTATTTTTCAAGTAATTAACCAAGTTCAGCTACATTTTTATGGCAAATTCTCAGGCTTCTAAGATTCATGACAATATGCAGCCTGATAAAGGACAAAGACCACATCACTGTTCCCATTTAGGTCAAATATCCTCATGCAAAGAAGGAGGAAGAGACCTCATAAATATCCTCACACTGGAATAATTTAAAGCCAAAATCATATCTTAATATATAGACTAGATAGTGACAGTGACTGAAAAGTGGAATCTTCTGTCAATTTCAAATGAGGGTTTTATGCCCATATATAATTCATTGGAAAAATCAGTCTGTTGAATCCATTAGAGAGAAGCCTTCAGTTAATAAAGGTGGCCATAGACATCTCAGCCTACCTGGGAAACGTTAGATTGCGTAGGGAACAAGATCTTAACACATGGAGACACTAACAATAGCACAGTCAAAACATACTGATACTGACTCTGATAAAGAAGGTCCTGCACAGACATGCCAAGATGCACAGCAGTTGCAAAGAGCTGCCAAGGAGACCAGGGCAAAAATTGTTGCCTTTACTGCTTGTCAATTAGTAATTGTAGGACTAATGATATGAGGTTCTCACTAAGTAAGCTGGTGAAAAAGAATTATCTGACCAAATTATATTATCTGCCTTTTCTAGGTAGCTGAGACTTTCTAAGTTCACAAAGTGTAAAATGGTCAGGTGAACCATGTTATGAGGTAGATGAAAGTAGCGGGCTTCAGGACGCAGGGGATTTCTCCAGTCCCAACACCATGCATGTGAGGATGTTCCCATGCCATGTCCCTGGTCTGGCCAGTAGCCAGGGACACAGGCAGGCACACACAGTACTAACATGGCCAACTACACAGACCAAGACAGACAGAGAGCAGTGCCTCTACCAACAACACCCAGACAAACACAAACTGCTCATGTAAATGAGAGCGTCACAGATGACCTAACTATCTTCCTTCTCTCTGGCTAATGAGAGCTGGGGTTCACTAGGGTTCACACACACACACAAACACACAAGGCCCTTCTGTAGCTGGTTTCAGACAATTGAACTATCCAGACTTCCCAGATCCTCAGGCCCCTTGTCATGGTATGACCCCAGCTGGCAGCTCAGCCCCACACAGACACTCATTCACTCCCCCGGCAGTGGGATGGGGAGTGAATTGGAAGAGTAAAAGTGAGAAAACTCGTGGGTTGAGATAAAAGCAGTTTAATAGGTAAAGCAAACACTGTGCATTCAAGGAAACCAAACCAAGGAATTCATTCACTACTTCCCATCAGCAGGAAGACTTATTCTCCAGACCCCTCACCAGCTTCGTTGCCCTTCTCTGGACCCGCTGCAGCATCTCAATGTCTTTTTTGAAGGCAGCTAATAATGGATTTAACTTGCGCTTAACTTTTTCCTAATTTCACTTTACATTTAAGCAATTGCTGCGTTTCTTTCAAGGATAAGATCGGATTGCTTTACTACGCATTTGCAATTTGAGCAATGGCAAGCAGGAGGTAAAATGTCTCAATTAGAAGAATTTTAAATGAAAGTGTGGTCCAGACAATGACAAAGTTTGTGCAAACAATCTAGAGCATTCATTTACTAATAACATATTTTCTTGAGCATAATTTGTCTAAAAGAAACAGGATCAGCACTTCAGTTATAAATTCGTATTTTAAAACACATTTTATGACTGCCAATCACATCATAAAATACTCCCATCATAAAAAAAGCATAATACTTTTATGACTCAGTTCTACTGTGAAAGAAGCAGATTTTTTAATGCATCTATCTAGTCTTTTCTATTATGTTAAATAGTGCACAACAATATCTGCAGAAATTGAGGGCTGAAGTAAGTTCTTAAAGAGGTAAAGTATGAATAGTTTATCATCTGGCCTGGTAATGAAAAATATAACTAGTGTATTCCAAAAGCTGAGTGGAAAGTGTGGGACAATTTCTACCTTATGATCCATGGATGCCAAAGAACTAGGACAGTGCACTCTCAGGCTGAAGGAGGATTGCATTCTAAGACTATGTAAACTCATGGAGCACTGCATACAAAGCTATGTTCCTCCACGATTGTATTCACAGCACTGTGCAGGGCAGGATAGACTGAAAAAACAGTAAAAGCACAGCTGCCCACAGTTGTCCACAACTCTCTGAGGATGATGGGGTGAAGTCTGTAGAAAGATCAGTCTCCAGTGGCCTGAGGCTTCCCCTGCTGCTTTGAGTCTCTGTACTTAAGTATAGCCAAGGGTTTGCTGTTTTTTTGGTGCACTGCCATAGTAATACCAAAATTGCCACTGTGTACATAATCTTTCCCTAAAACCTTGTGGAGCAGTTTATGTTACAGCTTTGTAACCATGCCTAACAATCAGGAAGAGGAGTAATTCTACTAAAAAGTCATGCTTAATTTTATCATTATATAAACCCAACTTAATACATTTTTAAACATAGTTTAATCAATAAAACATGCCCTCTGTATAAATGAGGAATACTCTGTAGCAAAGCTTTCTGGAAAGCAGCAGTTAGAAAATTTAGCAATATCTCTCCTCGCCTTCTTTTAAGAATTGACATATTCAAATGATAATAGTCTGTAAATAATGAATAAGTTATTCCAGGATGAGACTGTGGAGGAAGTAGCGGACATTTCTAATTCTTATGATAAACTAAACAAACACTTGATATGTTTTATACTTTAAATCAATCACTTTATTTGCTTAAGAAAGTGGTTATCAATATATTGTAGATTTTGAAAATTAAGCTTTAAGAGGAGCATGGCTTCCCAGAGATCACTTGGAAAGCTAGACCACGATGAGAAGCCAACTCTCCTGTGCTCCAGTGTCATAGTCTACTCAATCATTAGTTTGCTACCACCAGGTACATCACAAGGAAAACAGAAAAATTTCCTTGTGGCACTCAGATATACATTTTTCTAACACAAAGAAAATAACAACCTAGTAGTGAATTTCATTAAAATGGGATATCTTGGAATGAAAAATGCATAACTCTTTTCCTGAAGAAAGAAAACCTATTTTAGGCACTTGCAGCACCTTTATCCTTGGAACACCTCAATATATACTTATTTGCAACATTCTCAGAAAGTAAAGAAGTATTAGTCCAGGCTTAGAGATAAAGGACAATGACAAACAGAGATTGAGTGCTTCACCCAAGTTACCCATAAAAAAGATTAACCTTGCTATTGTAGAAATCCGAAGTTATTGTGTTTAGAGTTGTAATCTGATTGGAGTAAAAACTTTCTATATCATCTAATCCCATTCAGAACAATTTCAGGTGTTTAAACACTATCTGTTAAGGCAGTATAGCCATTGTCAGCCCTTTTAAGAGCCAGTAACAAGTTATATATACTTTGTATACATGATTGCATCATGTATTTTTCCAAAGTTGCAGGCTCATACAGTATGAAAAATGAACATATTTTGTTTTGGTAGAACAGAAATAAAATTTATTGATTATTTTTAAAATCTGATACAGTGAAAGATTGATTTCTCAACAGAAGTACCAAAAAGCCATCAGTGGGAGGGAAGAGTTGCTAACTAGCCCATTAAATGTAGGATATAACTCCTAATGAAAGAGTTTTATTTATGTATCTCTGAATTTAGCTAAGAGTGTGAATATCTCTCCACGTGCCGAAAAGATACAGTAAGTGACCATAAATATTTCAACAGCCTGATCCCCTAGTAAAGATCTTAGGCATGACATGGAATAAAACATGTTAAATACTGCACATGCTGGTCTAAAATGACCAATCCGTAGCTTTTTTCCTAAGTAAAAATCATACTGTGTTTGTACTCTTCTGATATTGCAGGGGTTTCTTTTTCCCTTCAATTGCAGAGTCTAGTTTTATTAACGTAGATTACTATAAATTACCTTATGAAACTGATTGTTCCATAAAAGTAACTTTTTCACAATTACATTTTATCTTGTCACCCTTACTGTGTTATTTACTTACTTCAGGCTCCCAGTTAATAAAAAATTTATTAATGTTTGGATGAAATCAGCTTGACATCCTCAGTTCATGTGTCATTTGCCAGGTAAACTTCCAGCAAGCTTAATGGGTCAGAAAGGATGGCTTTTCCTAGTTTGGAAACTATCGCAACATTAGCTCCAAAATTTCAAAAAGAACTTTGTACAATGGCATATCTGATTCAGTTTAACAGCTGTCAGCAATGAACAATGTCTGCTTTTGATATAAGGGACTGACTATAATGCAGATATATAAAATTAATAAGTTACGCATATCTTTAACGGCAAGGCCTCATCAGCCCTCAGGTCTGTTCCCTCAGTACCTTCTTCTAACCATGCCACTAGCAACACCTAAATATGGGGTGAAAGGATTTCAGCTACAGGACAGTAAAATCAGAAACTATTTCTGAAGGAGTGACTGACTCATAACACCTGGAATCTTGTCACTGTGGTAAGTATTTCTTGGAACTCATTAACAGCCTGAAATACAAAATGCCTATTTATGTTAACTTCATTAAAAATTACAGCTGAAACAATAACAATATCTTAAAAAGTTTCACTGAGATATTAGAATAAGGTATAATATTTATAAATAAATCACAGACACTATTGCCTCATTTCTGGAGGCAATAGTCTTTCCACTCTACAAAGAAATTTTAATCTACTGAGTCATATACTAAATAATGAATTATTTAGCCTTACTCTGACTTGAAAGAATTCATCCACTCTTATGTTGTTTGCACACCCATCTACTTCTATCATACCATATTTCCATTATTTCTACAATAAGAACTATTTTTCACCAGGAATAGTTTTTCACAGAAATATGATCAATTTTTGCATTTGAAGCCAGCACAATCTTATACAACAAGTAATCGTCAGTGCTCAGTTCTGCATTCTTTCTAGTAATCATATGTCTCTAGAGTCACTGAAATACTTGTCAACTGTGCTACTAAATTGGGTCACGGAATGTTAAAAACATCAAAGCTGGTCTTCATATCCACCCCAAAAAATTCCTAAGAAATTCATATTATGTTTCTGTGTAATTATAGCTTTAAAATATACAAAAAATTCTGTCATCTTTTCCTCTGGGATGCCTTCAGGGCTTTACAATGATCACTGGATTTTGAGACTGCTGTAATTTATATGAAGAAGAAAAGATGCAACAGATTTCCTATAAAATGAATATAAAATCCCTTTCCTTTTTTTCACTGTTTCAGAGCAATTTATTAATTCAGAATTTTAAAGGATTATTGTTAACATATTAAAGTAATCTGACAAGAATGATCAAGATACATACTTCAGCATTTCTTCTGCAGATATAATTTAATTTTTAACTTGCATGATTTTTCATAACTTCTTATTTTGTCAGTTTGTTGAAATAATATATAACTGATGTCAAAATACTAAATAGCCACTTCAACTAAAGTTGCATTATTCTCAAAAAATATAACTGGGTTTGCTTATATTTTTAAAATTTTTTTCCAATTAAACTGAATATCTTTCCCAATGTATATTTTATTGCATATATATATTTATTCTTTTTTTCTTTGAAAGATAGTGCATTTAAAAAATTAAAGGTTTTTTTTCCTAGGAAAGTATAGCAATAGAGAAATTAAGAGACATGCCTAGGTTATCGTATTGGTTCTATAAATAGATTTAGACAGATTTTCACATTCACTCAGGAAGTTAATTCACAAATGGCCTGGTCTAATTCTCATTCAAATCAACAGCAGCCTTTAGCAGGCTTTCAGACTAGTCTATTTAATCTTTCTGCATCTCAGTTATACCCCTGTAAATGGAAGATATCTCCTTTACTCACAGAAGTGATGCGAGAATGAATGTTTAATAATTTATAAAGAGTCAGACAGTGCTCAGAGGTAGGTCATAAAAGCAACCAGACAGCTCCATTCTATATCTGTTACTGAAAATACTGCATGAGGTCCAACTCGCCTAAGTTTTGTACCCTGGCTGGGGAAAAAGGAACGTCTCTCAGATGACCCTGAAAGACTATCACTTTTCTTTGACAGGGCAGGAAACACAGATGCGTTATGGGGAGTGCTTCAAACCAGTGACCAAAGGGAAATTAAATATGTTAGGTGACATGGATCGCACACTTATGTCTACCCAGCCTTTCTAATATCTGTATATATTTCAGCCAGACTCTCAAATATGCCCTTCATTCAGCTAGCGCTGTAGCACTATATCCATACATAGTCATCGGATGTGAAGCAGAAAAAGCTTTGTCTGTGGTGATAAACACTGCCAGGGATCACTCTCTGGCCCTGATAGCAAACTGTGCAGCAGGAATTTCATCCAGATATCTAATCTCTCTCTCTGCAAATACAGGACAGTTTCATTCATACTACTTATTTGGGGTGGTTCCTGGCTTTTGATATCCTTAACTGTAACTGGGTATTATCTGGATGAGCACTAGCAGGCTCAGGCCAAAACCATGCGAGGCACTGTGCCAAGAGTTAAACGGTATTCTGGACTGAGGGGCAGTGCTCAAGGATATGCCTTACCCCTATGCATTTTACCGGTGTAGCTGCACCCAGATGGCCCACAAAGCAACAGACTGAGTAATTTCTGGCTTCAAACTGGGTATTGCTAGAACTGCTAAACCACAGGATGAAATTGATGTACAGATAACAATTCTTCTCACAAACCTTTATTTTCTAGCTATTAATGTGTTCATGTTATGGTACAGATTCAGTACATCTAAGTGGTGATTTAGACTTTTTATTAAAGCTGCTAACACCACTCTTGCTCTTACACAGGGCTCTGAACTGGGCTTCTTATTGAATCATAGAAAACAAAGCACACTTTCTCATCCAGTGGTATGAAAGTAGATTTTGATAACGATAGAACAAACAAAAATTCAATGTTTAGCTAAGCAATCTACAAAAACAGTTAAAACGTCTGTTCAAAAAATACCATTTTAATTATATTTAGATTAACAGATGAATTAACAGCTAACAGAGTAATTTGATGTAGAAACTTTCATTATAAAATAATAAGGTAAATTGATAATAACTTTGATATGAGATTCAATTCGTACTAAATTATAGACTGCTTTCAAGGAATCCAGGTATTCCACAGTGTTTATGGTCTGGTTAACATTTAAAACTGCTGTGTATCTGTAGCTCTGTATCTTCTTATATTCGTGTCTGGTTTATTACATTATTAGCTTTAGTGTTTATAAAGTTGCTTCTTTATCAGGGACATTTGTGAACTAGTAGCCAGAATAAGAGATCAATAAATACCACAATGCATCCCCAAAAATGCTAGAACATGATAAAGAACATTTTTTTATTCAAATAAAATAAGGGTAATTTGATTAACAGTGCACTTAAAAGTGATTAATTAAAGTGGCTGAACATAGATACTAAGGTTACAGAAATTATTTAGTCATCATATGATTCAATGATGGAGATGATTGTCATAATCACTAGATGTTACTTCCAGAAAAGAAGTACACTAAGAAAAGAAAGGGAAAGGAAAGGGAAAGGAAAGGGAAAGGAAAGGGAAGGGAAGGGAAAGGGAAGGGAAGGGAAGG